>PYHX02000494.1:18242720-18842720 GCA_004302925.2 Cochliomyia hominivorax
AAAAAACTTATATGTTTTTATTTATTTTTTTTACATAATGCAAAAACATATACATATACACTCACATGTGTATGAATACTATATATATGTATGTAATATATGAATATTAAAGAAACATATGTATGTAAATTTTAATGGAGTAAGTAAAACAAAAACATTTTATAAATTTGCATAATTTACCGAAAAAAAAACAAAAGACAATATTTTTACTTAATAAAATTTAAATTTTCTACACTAAAACTTGTAAATGAAAAATGGAGAAAAAAGTGAGCAAAAAAGTTAATATTTTGTACATAAAACAAGAACATGAAAAAAAGAACTGAAAATGATTTTATATCCTTAAACATTCACTTTCAACATCATCATTATCATCAGCATCAGAAACATCAAAAACATCATAAATGATTGTATCAGATTTAACATGTTTAGACAGGCAACAGTTGTAAGAATGTTTCTTTATCTCCATTTAACTAAACAAAACAATAGATTTTTCAAAAAAAAAAAAAAAAAAAAAACTGGGCAACGAAAAAGCGCAGGATAAATTAAAATGAAATAAGAGAAAATCGAATCAGAACGAATTGCAAATACTCTCTACAAATAAATTATGATTTTTATACCCTCCACCACCAGGAGAGCAAAAGGGGGTCATTTCTTGTGTAGCACTAAGATTTAATCATCTCAAAACAGATTATGAATATATTCTTACAGCAAATGCAAATTTGAGTCGATTTAACTAAGTCCATCAGCCTGTCAGTTGTTGGCGCGCTCATATGTATCCACTATAATTGACGTAGCTCAGTGAAATTTTGTCTGAGTATGAATTATAGTCCCAAAAAGCTTTCTACTTAAAATAAGCAAAATTAGTTCAGTATATCAAAAAATATAGATCGATATCTGAAGCAACTTGTGAATTCCAGCGAAGAATTTTCGTAAAACTATCAATTAGAAATCGGCACATTAGAATAAACTTTTGACATAACATAAAATTATATGTACTTCATTATCATTCCAAAAACTTTTGAAATCGGTTCAGTGGAAAAAAGTAAGAATTAAAAATACAATTAATTTTATGTTTTATTTAGTATTTCTATTTTGTATTAAACCAAAACAATTATATATAAAACACGTTTGTGAGACTACTTGTTAGTGTATTTGTGCGAAATATAATGTTTTTACTTCACATAACAGATCTGATTTTCTTGTCTTCTTGTATGACATTATATGAGTCACTCTCATATAAAGCAAATATAAATTACTGCATATTTAGAGAACCATAGCAGGTTTTACAGTGTCATGCTGCTATGAGATAACTTCAATAGGAAAGGTACTGTTTCACTAAGCAAAATGTAGAACAGATAGGATTCAGGATCGAGGTACCCTCCATATAAAGTAAAGTTTAATTTTAGAATACTTAAAGAGCGCTCTAATAGGTCTATAATTTTGTTGAACTCACTTTCTCAAAAAACTGTTTTACTGGACAAAATGAGGGAAGGACAAGATCAGGGGCTGTGGAAAACCCCATGTAATGCCATTGTTAATTGTTGATTTTTATTATAATGATACTTAAGCAACCCAATTACTCTAATAATCGAATATATGAAGAATTATTACGGTTAAATTTTCTAATTTGGTCGCATCTCCGTTGCATGATTTTTAAAATACACTTTGCGCACCGGTTAGCACCTAGTTCAATATATATTAAGAATCCTTTAGAAATTGAACATATTTGCGTATGAGTTATATTAGTTACCTTATGTATATAAAATATTAAGTATACGCACAGCGTATAAAATAAAAATTTTGAGTAAAAAGAAAGCCGAACACTTTAATCTAAAATCGTTCGCTGACAAGTTTCTTCAGAATTGCGCATTTTGTGAGTTAGAGATAAATATCTTTACCATTATATTTCTCAGATATGAATCGAAAACGTTTTTTTATGTTGTGAGTCGGAGAAAAGTCGGAAATTTAGGAAAAGTCGGTAGATGATAGAATGACTAATAGAATGCTGTTAAATGTGACGTATATATCTAAGGAGTCATAGACACCTAAATTCTTTCAGAGTTTTGAGAAGATTAGATATCAGGAATTTTACAATTAATTTCTTTATCCAATTATAAGTGTCAATATCAAATTATGCCGATAAATATTTGTAAGTCGGCAGGAATGATATTCTTAAGATAATTATGGACTTAAACGAGTAAAAACGTCTATTGTTTAATAAAATTTATATTCAATCAGAGAAACAAAGCTTGTTTTAGCACACTTCGGTACGTTGGCAAGTATGATGCCATCTAAAATCTAAAATTTTGAACGTTTCAGAAGATCCTACACTCATTTATTTTCTTACATTGTGATGAATAAGATACATTTTTTCTATATTTCCAGAATTCACTTCCAGAAACTCATAGTGTAAAATGAACTATAAATATCAAAAACTCTGTCACTGAATTGAGAACATAACAAAACTTGTTTTTTTTTAGTTGGCCATCAACGGGGATAGAATTTATGAGCAGATCTGTACCGCAAAAGAAAGCTTTATCTGTCGATATATGTTGCTAATTTTTGGAAAAATCCCAGAAAAATTAAAAAATTAACACTTCAAGTTTAGACTACTGAAACTTTTTAATGGATTCATATATTTTTATTGTTATGGAATCTGGCAAATATTTGTAAAAACTTCAGATCAACTTTAACCTGTCAGGTTAAAAAAAACCTAACAGGTTAAAGTGGGTAAAAAATTTATTTCGACTTATATTTTTCATAGAGATTTATAAAGACTTTATATGTATATTTTTTTTTTTTGTATTAATTGATACCTGAATTTTAGGAAAATTTTTAAAATCGTCATTTCCTAGGTGGCCAATTCCGGAAGGTCACCGATTATGCGCTTGACCATCTCAATATCATTAGGATATTTCTAAAGGTTCTAAAGTTATAACTTTTTCAAAAAAAGGTTTTATTCAAGTTTTATACGTAATCGAAATGCTGTTTGCACTTGTGGTAGTGCAATTTATAAAAAAATATTAATCTGTCTTAAATGATATTTTAACTATGCTGCTGTTACAGTTATTGCTGTTGGCAACCAATTGCAAATGTATTAGTAGTTATGCCATAATAAACTAATACCACTACTATAACAGCTAACTATTATTTACTGAAAACAATGACTATATAGTGATGGACTGGTTAAAATCGACATGACAGGCTTGAGATGAATAATGCTGACAATCGCTGTGATGAATGAACCTAAACTGAAACAACTTATTTGTTACAGATTTTATCTTTATGTTGTTGTTGCTTCTTAAATTTTTTTTAGTTAAGTGATATCCATACAGATGAACATATATACTCATGTAAGTATATGTTGTTTTGAAAGTAGGAGTATTTTTGAGCTGGTCATTTGTATGCAGATTGGCGAATATTTAATATTTATTATATCCTTCGCCATCACAAGTTGTGTAAAAGGTATATTAACTTTGTCAGTCCGTGTTTACCGCTGAGAAGGAATCATTTCAAATCCCATAATTTATATATATTCTTGTATCAAATAAAAATCTGAGTCGATTTAGTTATGTCTGTTGTTGGTACGTCACATAATTCTAAGAGCTCAAAACACTTTGTCCTAAATATTCCTACCCTTTACTGATCCTAAATGGTTTCAGTAAAGTCGGTTCAGTATGTCAAAGAATATTAAGCGATATTTGAGGCAACCTCTAAACTCCAGCGAAGAATTTTCGTAAAACTGTCCATTAGAAATCGATAAATTATGATAAAATTTTGGCATAATATAAAATTGTATGCCCTTCATTATGGTTCAAAAAGTTATCGAAATCGGTTTAGAAGAAAAAATAACTAATTCTATGACTCATAAGGTGTTCTCGTGTTTAAACTTACACACAAGAACACCTTATGAACTTATATATTGTACTCGTCTGTGAGTTTGTGATTGGGTGTGTAAGTACGAAACATAATGTAATTACTTCACACGTATTTGTGGTTGAGGGTATTGAAAATTCGGCTTAGCGGAATTTAACATTTTTATATGTTTCTCTGTACATTCTTTTGCGAATAATTTGTATCTGTTTTTCGTTATTTTATATACACTGATGCATATTCCTATAAACGCACATTACTTTTTTCAGAATTAGAAAAAAAATAAAATAAAGAAAACCAAATATTTGACGGACAAATGATATGTTTATTTAATCAATCAGGACTTTATATGTGAAATGTTGTTAACCAAAATTTTCATTTGTATTTCAATTAATTTTTATTCTTTTAAATTAACTTTAGAGTTAAACTTATATTTTTTTATTTTACTTTCCTATAAATACAATTAAGTTTATGCATCTCTATGGAATTACTAATAATGAGGTGAAGATCCTTTTTTGTGGATTACCTCAAAAATATGGCTTTAGCTTTGTTAAAGTCATTATGCTTTCGATTTGCTTAGACTTTATGGGCCGGTCCGGACTACAAGCCAACCAGTCCAAAAATAATTCTGTGATCATTAAATTATATTTTAGGCTGCTTTGAAACATCAGCATTATTTTGCATTCTCCATCCTTTTTTCATCCATAAACTTCAACTTTACTTTTGGATGAGATCAACAAAGATAAAACAAATAAATAAAAATGTTATAGACGGTCAAGTTTGACTATGCCATACCCTATACCACATTGTTGGTTCTAAATGGCTGATACGAATTATTAATGAACGACCTTCGTACAATTTTCTTTTCTGATTTCTGCTTAAGTCTGCCTCTAGTTCATTATCATACCAACTATATATTAATCTTATATTATATTAATCTTAATTTTAGCATACAATTTTACAATTCTAACATTTATGTGAGATTTAGGTGCTTCAAAGAGGTTGTACTTAATCCATGAGAAATTACGGATCGATTCTAGTATTACTGAGTCCATAATTTTCATTTGAAAAATTTTGGAAAAATCGTGTTATATTCTGGAATTTTATCGGCCAAAAACTCCACTGGACCAATCATAACCAGTTCTAATAGATTTGGCATGTAATATTATTTCCCTAGTCGAAACTGCAATAGTACTTTTGAATCAAGCTTTACAATGTTAAATTGACTCAGGAGGTGATTCTCAGTCGAACGGTTTACTTAAAAGTAGTGATAACATTATTTTTTCCTGTCCGTTAGAAATGTCCGCCCACCGCATAATAACGTATAGCTAGAGAACAAAACTAAATTGCATTTATAGAAGTATGTACCAGTGTATATGGGTTTTTAAGTATTTATGTTCATAGTCGTTGCCTTGGCTTATTGATGGTTTGTGTAGATATTTATCAATAACACAACAACTTGAAAAACAACAACATCTGTAGGAATGCAATCACTTATTCGAATGCCACTTGAAATGGAAATCTCATATTTATTTATATTTTATGACGGTCTTAAGTTGTTAAATAACATAATTTATAATGATTATTATATTACTGATATATCGTATAAATAATATATTATTTGAATAAATCGTATAAACATTTTTTTAATATTTAATAATTTTGTAATTTATGATTTTTAAAATTTTTAATTTTTGGATATCGGAAATATCAAAAAACTATTTGTTTTTAGCATCCAGGATAATTGCACTTCAAATGTCCTTCCATTTTTAAATTTTTAGTGAAATAACTTGGATGAAGTTAATGTTAATCAATATCTATTCTACATGAATTCATATTTTTTGAAACTTAAATTGACCTTTGATTATAAAAATTTTAAAAGGACATGTTTTCCTTTTTATAATCTAAAATATTCCAAAAAAATATGGATTTTTTATAGAAATTTTCTATAAATATATTCCTTCAGAAAGGATTTATTTTCTTAAGAAACATTTCTTAAGAACTTTTCTTAAAATAATTTCTTCTGAAGATTACTAGCTTTTTTCTTTTTACTTCGTATTCTAATATTTTGCTAAGGAGTAAGATCGAAAAGTTCTTAACATAAAAAAATTAAACCTCTAAACTAACGAATTAATAAGTTTAAAATTATTACTAAAATAGATTACATTTTTTTTATATATAAAATCACTAGTACTGAAATTTTGAACCTTTTCCGGATACCCTTTCAATGTTTTAATAGAGCCTTTAGTCACTTCACTCGAGCAGTAGTCGATCTCGGTTTAAAATTACACCACACTTTTGAAAAAAATGTTGTCTCTCACTCTTAATACAAATACCATATTATTGTCCTTTTACTACTACAGGACTTGTTAACGATAGTTACAGAACGCCAAGTCAGCAAATAAGCATCCTTTTTTGTGAACATTCCTTGATATAAATTTGGTATTCATACAGCCCCTTTTAACTACTGATTATGCTGTTTTGCCGCAATTGCATTATTTTGTCGAAGAACCTTGAAAATATTTTAACGGCTTTGTGGTTCTAAACTTCTCTCTAACATTGTCTCTAGTGTCAGCAACATACAATTTTCACCAGGAAGTCATGAAAAATCTGCCACCACATACGTTTTATTTCAATGTCCATGCTCAGTTTTGGCTTCTATATTTTTAGCAGCAACAATTATTTTTTAGGGAAACTTGACTTGTCTTTATAACCGTTAAACATATTTTAGAGAAATTTCGCAAAATTATTTGTATAGTCTGACTGGAGTGTTTTTAGGTCCTCTTGGGCCGTTACTTTTAGATTTCCATTTCAAAATTATATAACTATTTTTTAATCCACAAAGGTATATTGCTCTTGCTTAGAAATTATTAAGAATTTTGTATGCATCTCAAATAATATTTTGGATTTTCTATTGGACCCGAATAGTTCTCACTATTAAATAAACAAAAACTAAACTAAATCTGTTCAAAATGGGTAAAATTTTACTTTGGTCTCAAACGTTGAGTGTAATCCCACACATGTAAGTGTATTCTTGTAGAGAATTATCTGGCGATTTGACATCAATTTTCATACTATGAACTATTAAAATCGGGTATGACAATTCAGATGAGGAATCCATTCGCTTAAAAAATAATCAAAGAAAAAAATTTAAAAAAAATGACCAGAATATCCGCATCATAATTTTAGTGATGGTCTGTCTACTATTTTTTATAATCCCCATAAAAATGCTTTTACGAGAATCGATCTATAATTTCCTATAGGTACCATATAATACCAACTGCGAAATACCACGTAAAACTCCATAAATTTCATATATGTAAATGTTGGTATTATGATGTCATGATAAGTATAAATCAAAATTCTACGAGGGTTCTAGGCTATCATATTATGTGCCAAACCAACTATAAATTCCCAAAACCTACTTTTTTTTATTTTTTTATAATTAAGTCATTTTTACTGTTTTTGAGCAATATAGTTATATACAAAATTTCATCCAATTTTATCAAATTTCTGACACATTTTTAAATGTTTTAAGACATGGATGATGCAGTAAAATATTTCCATATTATTAGTGGTGAAGGGTATTTAAGATTCGACTCAGCCGAATTCATCAGTATTCTTAATTGATTTTTTTTTTTTTTAATTTGAGTAGAAATCATATTTTGACTGTATTTTTATGGCAAAATTTTGCTTGAAAAATGGAATCACTTTTTATGAAAGTTAAAACTTGTGTTGAAAACTAAAACATATTTTGAATTTTCGAATTTGTTTTAATACCGAGTAAAATTAAACATTTTTTTGAAATAAATTCTTTCATTTAGTTACATTAGAATGTCGTTTAATACTCCTTTTCGAATTCCGATGTACTTTGAAAAAAAAAATAGAAAAAAATTGCAAACAAACAGAAAATTATTTCTAAAGAATTTCATTCCTGTAAAATACGGAATAATATTTCAGTGAACAGTTCTTATAAAGTTAAAATTAAATTCCAAACAAAAGAAATAAAATGACAGACTATTTACGTAAAATAGAAGAAGAAGAAACAAATAAAACCTAGAGAAATTTCATACATATCGAGTAGAGAGGAACAAGAAAACAAACACAAGGGGGTAAAATATTACAGGAATTCCAAATGAAAGAGTAACAAAATAAAGTTCTAAAGAAAATTCATGACAGTAAGGAATGAGATGGAGAAATTCTTAACATACAAATCTTATATAAAACAACTAAAAATGCTATATTCATCTGTAACGAGTCTTCAATAACCTTCACCGCAAGTGCGTGTAAGTCAATTTGTTATATATCGTATATACACACTCACATATACGCTCACAAAGAAATATTTTTAAAAACTTTATAAGTCATAAAATTAGTTATACTAATGAATAATGAACTGCTTATGCTAAAATCCTGTTCGATTTCTAGGCGACAGCTGAAACTTAGAGGTTGCCCCAGATATATTTGATATACTAAACCGATTTCGTTGATTTTAAATACAAAACATTTCATGACTATAAAAGATTAAAAAATAAATTAATTTTTGTGAATATAATGAATAAGCAGACAGACGGACAAGCAGGCTGACGGACATGCAGACAGACTCAGATTTTGATTTGATGCAAGAATATATATATACATTTTGGGGTCTGAGCTGATTCCTTATTAGCGTTACACAGGGAATGACAATGTTAATATACCTTCTTCACCGCAACTAGTATTGGAGGAAATACAAATCAATGTTTCTTTATTTGGCTATACCCTAAAAATGGCTAAACGGCCAGACCGATTCCCTTTAAATTTCCACTCATTTTCCTGTATACCTTGAAGGAAACACAGGATACAAATTTTTTGGTAGCATCCAGGGGATGGGTACCTCTATAAGAACTCTAATAAACTCTTACAGCGAAGGTCTAAAAATATTTCAGCAATCATGCTACTGCAAAATAACTACAAGTAGAAAAATATATGGCGGGTAGGATCAGGGGGAAACGTTGACCCCACACAAATCAAATATAGATTATCGAACATCTAAAAAACTACAACAGCGAAAGTTTTTAAAATTGTTTCAATCACTTTCTCAAGGAAAGAATTTTAATGAACTAAATATATTATGGATAGAATCAGGAAGAGAAGTCGTCCCGTTATCGAATATATGAATAAATATCATATTGAGATTATTAAAAATTTATCTTAAATAATTTCTTAAAAGCATCAGAGAGAGTGGTTATCTCCATACGAAGAAAATATAAATTATCGAATATCTAATGAACTTTTACAGCGAGATTTTTTTAAATTCGTTACCAATCACTTTCTCAAAGAATAAAGGACGAATTCGATTAGGGGTAAAGAAGGCCCCATTCAAAGAAAATATTATATAATTTTTGTACTGGAAAAATTTACAACGGGTAAGGTTAAGGGGAGATGTTCCTTTTTGAAGGCAAATATGGGTAATAGAATATCTGAAGAATTTTCACGGTGAAAGTGTTCCAATTTGGAAAAAATTTTATTTCGTTTATCTCATTGATTTTGTTATTACAATTTTACAGTTTTAATTTTACATTTTATATTTTTACATTTTTAATCTTAAGTGATGAAATGTTAAACCTTTTTCGAAAATCCTTTCATTAACTTTTTATAGTGCTTTATGTTATTTGCTTAAATACCTCCGTTTTAAATCAACCACACCTTTGGACGCGATTCCTGTGCCCCTCTATTCTTTTATAACAAGAGCAAAAATCTCCACTTCGGTCTAAACTCCGGGTTGTTTGAAGGATTTGCTCTCTTGGGGAAAATAACATAAAATTGTTCTTGTACCATTCAATGCTTTGTTTACCATTATGACAGGATGGCAAGTTACGCCAAAAATATGTAGACGGACACATTACAAAGTCTTACAAAGGACTGTGAAAATTCCTTCATATAAATTTCGGTATTAATAGAGCCCGTTATAACAAAAGTTTGGCTTTATTTGCGGCAATTTCATATTACTTGCCATATGGAAAACTTTTTGGGAAACTTTGTATCCTACACTTTTCATCAACATTCCTCTGGCCTCTGTAACATAAAATTTTTGACCAGAAAGTTCACAAATGATACTTAATATTCTTTGAACCTTTTTTTAACTCTCACAGAAAATATTTTAACCAACGACATCGACAAAAAAGCTTATAAACCGATAACTCAGACAACCTTCAAATTATGGCTGAAAACAGTTTAAATATTTTAATAACAGGCAAGAAAGTCATAGTCGGTCAATTCCAGCATATTACTGGCTTAAATGGTAAATACCAAGATTTAAAGAGTGATCCGCGTTTAATCTGATTATTCGATTTATACTTAAGAGTGGACTACTTTATTAAGATACTAACACTTATCAGAAACTTATAAGTTTTAAAATTATTTTCTTCTGGGGGATTTAAGGAGTGAGAACAAAAAATTGTTAATGAAGATATATATTAATAAAAACGTTCAGTTTTATTATTTTTAATTCAAATAATTATTATAATTTACAACAAAATATATTTTTATGATTTTTATCACTAGTGATGAAATTTTGAACCTCAGAATCCCTTCCATTAATGTCTGATAGCACTTTCTATCTCGAACAGCTGGTCTATCTCCGTTGAAAAATCTATCACACTTTTGAATATCTTTTTTGTGGTCATCAATTCTTATTTAACAAAAGTCCAAAAACTCTGCTTTTGGTCTCTAAATTTCACTTTTTCTGTCGAGAACTTTTCGTGTCTTGTATGTTTTTAAACTTGCATCAGATTTTACTTTTCGAACTAAATATTCCCATCTCTGATCATTTTATTTGAGTGAAAAATATGTGCAAATAACTTTTCGTTCTCACTCTTTGTAAGATCCAGGCAGATTTTATTTTTCATATGAGTTCTTTTTTTTGTAACAAAGATATCATTATGGTACCTTTTATTAGTTAGGAGATATTAAGCTTCATAAATGTATAATTTTTATACCGATTTTTTTTAAATTTCTTGGAGTCAAATGTTTGAATTTAATTTTTTTTCTTCAGTTCCAAAATAATCAATTTTCAATTTGAAAATTCAAAAAATAACGAATTTATATGCTTTTTGTGTGCCGAAAAGGTGTCTTCACTTATTTTCATCTAAAATAAAAACTTTCACCGATATAAAAGAATTAAAAAGATTTTCACTTTTCCATTTGTAAATACACAAAATCGCAACCCTTATAAATCATATTGAAAATTTTTGACTTTCTTTAACTTAAATGTCATTTTAAGGACCGAACATTAGAAAATATTTGTTATTTTAAATAATAAAATAAATAGAAATCAACAGATTATACAGTTAAATCTTACGCTTTCAAAATGAATCAGTTTTGTATCCCAGAGTAACATAATTTTTCTTTTCTTTTGTGATTTTGATTTTTTTTTTTAATTTTTTATTCTTATTTTTCCTTGTATTTTGTTTCCTTTTGTATTCTTTTTTTAACTTCTTTTTCAATCATAACGACACGTGTCTTTTGTATTTAACGGATTTTGATTTTATTTCTTTATTTTATCTGCCTTTATGTCCTTTTTGAAAAGGCTCCTGCTGCTGCTGTTGCTTCTGAGTAAAAAAAAAATACGAAAAAATGTAATAATAATGATGGAACATGTGTATTTTTTCAGAAAATTATAGGTTTCTTATTAAACGCCCTTCTAAGGTATGGGCGAAAAAATAACAAAATTGTGATCACTGCTGTTTATCAATTTTATTCTCTTTAATAATTAATTTTTTCAATGATAATTTCAGACTTTAATATTACTCAACTAAATATTAAAACTGCAGTTTTAATTGTCAGTTGTATTGTTTTCTTTATGGAAATAACGCTGTTAGATCTATTTGTCAGTCACCCGTTTAGAGGACGATATTATAGAAATAGAAATTTGTATACCAAAGTATTTGAACCTTAACAAATTAGTGGCCTGCTAAAGAAATAAAGGTTCTCATTAATAGTGAAATCTGGGTTTGAGAAAAAAAGAAATAAAAGTTCTCATTAAAAAGAAATAAAAGTTCTCATTAATAGTGAAATCTGGGTTTGAGACCTCGAAAATCTTCCAGGGTGCACTAAAGATACCGGTATGACAAAAAGAACCGTTTAACTTTCGGCCATGTCGAATATTTTATATACTACACCTTTGCTTATAAAGATTTTTTTGTTATTTTTAAGCAACGGACTTAACATTTAAAGTTAAGAGCGTATTATAAATAGGCTCTCATAATATCATCACTTCTAGAGGAAGGTTTAAGTAGGAGTAGTTTTCGCTGTAATTATGGGCCGATTTTGAAAATTTTAAATTCAAATTAAAAAAAAAGCTATTTTCTGTGTTTTTGCGCTTCTGCTTATAACTCGGAAACTAAGGAAATTATTTTCCTAATTATTTCTGATCTGCTATTAAAAAAATTTTGTTTAAATAGAACTCTCAAAAAGTCGAAAACATTACTTTGCCTTACATTTTTATTGTTATCAATACCATACCCTTTATATTTGTAATCAATCATTACCATAACCAAGTCCATAGGTCTCATAAGGGGTTCAAATTATAGGAACAGGCAGACATAACCCGATCAATTTCTTCTTTCATACCCATCCAGAATATAGATACTTTTGGCGATCTAAAACGGAATGACAAGCTTATACCCTTCTGACCTAGTGAGGTCAAATTCACAACAACACATTTATATAGAAGACTGTCTTATAATGGACATTTTTCATATTTTTCTAATATTAAGTTAACAGGGTGCACATTGCTGCACTAAAATTCGCCTCAGTTCTAGATTTTGAAATGAATTTTATAAATCGCGATGTGTATTAAAAAAAATCATGCAGCCGGGTTTTCGCAAAATTGTAAGTCTTTCGTCATAATAGTTCTTCAGATAATGACCATCAGATTCTATTCGTTTTAATTTTTTCAATAAAACTTGGATTTTATTAATGAAACAGCTCTTTAGGTTCCTAATACTCTCACTTCAATAGTTCTTTACATCTTTGATGAAACAAAATTTGTATTTTATGGGTTCATCCTATTTTGTCCAGTAAAATAGTTATTTGAGAACGTGATTGGGACCAAATTTGAAGATTCTCGCTACAGTAGTTCTTTAAATATTCAACATTTTCTTTATATTTGGCCTACCTTTGCTCCTGATTCTACCCGTCCTAGAAACAGTTTTTGTCCAGTAAACAGTTTTCTGAAATTTCTCGCTGTTATAGTTCATAAGATATTCTATAATCCAAATTTGCTTTGTGTGGGGGTTACTTCTCCCTCTGATCATATCCTTCATAACTTTTTTCCAGTAAAATAGTTCTTTGAGGGAGTAATTGGAACCAAATATAATAACTTACATTGTTATAATTTAGAATTTAAATAAAATTTATTATTATAACCCCTCCCTTTGATCCTATCGGATTTAGCCCATGTTGTGATCAATCTGTGAAGATTTCAACAAAACCAGTCCAGTAGTTTAGCTGTTCATAAGTACCAAATAAAACAATCAAACCAAGAAACAAACACAGATGTATTTTTTATAGTTAGATATTTTTATAGTTTTATATTTCATAGTTATATAAATTAATATAACAAGTTAAGCTTGCGTTAACACTTTTTCCTAACTCACTCCTTACATACTTAAACTCTAATAGTGGGCCTTCGACTCTGTCACATTTATGACTTTTGTCCCAAATAATTTTTTCGTTTTGTGTTATAAAAATCGGATGTATTTTTTTGCCCATACATTCTAGAAATATTTAATATTATTTTGTAATTTTGGTTAAATATTTGAGAGGCGGGAGCATTATCTTTCTGCTTCAACTGAATTCATTTCTGTTTATGACATAAAAAATGTTTTATTTTTATTTAAAAAAAAGAAATCGGTTTGTTGAAGAAATTAAATTGAGCATCAATAAAAATTCCTATAAAATATTTACGAACATTTTATAGTTCGTCTTATGTTCTAGTACTGTCTAAATGTTAGTGACGGTGTTTGTGAGTGTGTGAGAGAATGTGCGTTTATTGAAGTGTATTAGCCAGGTTTTGCAGTTATCTGTTTTTTTTTTTTTTTTTTTGGAAAGGGAAAATCCTGATGAGCATTTTAAAAAGTTTATTTCAACATAGATTATGCACGTACGTGTAAATTTCTTTTTTTTTTCTTCGTCCTGTTGTTTGTATTTGTATGCGTTTGTCTGTTGGTTTAGTATGTTTTTTTTTAGTATCAAAAAATTGTTGCTGTTCGTTTTTTGGAGTTTAGTCCTTCTTCTTTACAGAAATTCGCGTCACGCTCTCTGCATACTGATGTCGATGATGACGATATAGAAAATGCATTAAAAAAAGGTTCACCATTGAGAGGGAATTTAATGCGAATTTGATTTCACCTATTGGAAACATTTATTTTTTAGTCACAATGGTTGTAAAAAAGCTTTTTTGGAAATTACTTTATAATTTGTTTCCCAGTAGAAGTCTCTGTTCCCCTTCTATCCAATCCAGTCGCAACATTATTCGCAGTATAGTTGCTATATCTAGGAAAACAGATAACCCTAACCCTTGAACGTCTGTCTTTTGCGTTCAGAGATACATGGCTTTCGTTTGTTAGTATTGATGTCAAGTAGATATCTGCTAAATTCCAGGCTGATAGTGCAACTGGAGAGGCAATCGTACTGGCTAATTAACGGATATCTTTGTATGTGAAGTGCTTCATAAGCCTTTTCATTCATAATGAAAAATTTAATATACCACTTAAATTGTAGCTCATAAACCAATAAGACATCAATTCATTCAAACATATATTTTGATTGCTAATGTTAAGGAAAATAAAATTTTATGATTTATATAAATATTTAACTCGCTATTTCATATCCTCTCTCCCCCCCCCCATAAAAGAAGTAAAATTATAGTTAAAAATATATATATAAAAATAGAAATCATGATATGATTGGAAAATATTTTTATAGATTTAAAATGAAATTATTTTCAAGTTAAAAGCTTTAGATTAAAATGTATCTTCCAAATGCAGAAAATAGTATTTATAGTAAATACATATGTATTTACAGACATACAAATAAATATTTAATGAAACAAAATTAATATCAAACAGATACTAAAGAAGATTGAAAAAAGAGAATAATTTTTAATGGGAAAAAGTGAATGAATCAAGAAAATGTTCCTTTTCTAAATTATGATAATTATTCTTGAAAATGATATATTTTAAAAATGAAATTGATTCGAAACCAAATAACATTTGCGTTAGTTGAAATAGTCCTATTCCGACAGAGTTATAAAAGAAAATAGTTCGATTATTATCAAATTAAATACATAAATTAAAGAAAGTTAAGAAATAATTTTACAAGATTTCAATAGAATTAGTTAAAATTTTACAAATCCATAAGCTAAAAACCCTTAAATTGAATCTACAATGAATTAAAAAAGATACTTAAAATGTGAAAAATTTAATAATGCCGATTTTAAATTAAATTGATTAATATTTAAAAGTTTTGTAAGTTTCATGAGTTTAAACCACCTCTATATAGTAAAATATGTACCGATCTTCCTCAACTCAGTTCCATGCATTGAAGACAATCTTGTGCCGAATTTTAATAAAATTGCTCTATATTTAAGATTTTTTAACGGTTACAAAAATAATTGTGCCAACCGTAATAATGTATTGCAATCAGGAAGGGAACAGAGACTAGGGAGAACTTCGCCAACCGTCTGGAATATACCAACTTTTCTAAGTTAATAAAGCCAGGCATTTGCTAGATGCGAACTTGCAAAATCCGACGAAAAATAAACTGTGGGATATCATTAAATAGAACACTGAATATTAAAATAGAGAAAAGTAAGCTTTGTACAATCAGCTGAACAGCAAAATTTGTCTTCAATTTGAAATTATGTTGTTCGCTATTTAAGGGGTTAAATTCGAGTGCATATTCAGAAATTTATTTTTTCGATACAATTATAATAAGATAATAAAGCGATTCAATTTGCTAAAGACTTTTTCCAATATTAACGGAAAACTGATAGAAAAAAAAACATTTAACTTGTTAAGCTAGAACAATAGACGTATACTTAACACACATATTTTCTAAAAAAATTTTAAACTTCTGATCCGTTACAGATATTTAAAAATGTGGAATGTACAGCAACAACACAAAACTACTCTTTCGACTTTAATATCTCTGAAACTATAAGTGAAAATATTATTGACAGTTACATACAAAGACTATATAAGGAGTGAGATCGAAAAACTCTTAATATACGTTTTTCACTAAAACCTTTAAGACAAGCATAACTTGACTTTTTTGATCAAATTACCTTTGTAAAACTTTTAAAAGAACTGCCCTCAAAATGTTTCCAATATTATAAAACAGTACCGGGAGATTTTACATGATGTTTCTAAAGGAAAAAAATATAAAGAATTTTTAAAGAAGCCTTGAACACATCCGGTTGAAACCCAGTTCCAAGAACGCTGCTACAAATTTAGAGGCCATTGAACTGAAATTGAATTCAAATGTTCTAAAATATATTCTTACCACATAATGGATGAAGAAATGTATTTTCTGGGCAAAAATATTAAATTGCTGATACTCGAGGTAATATTCGAGAAAAGTTTAGGACCCAAAAGCAAATAATACTTCCCAATAAATATTTGATATTGCAAGCGATATGCAGTTGCGTTAAGAGAAGTCAATCATTTATTACAACGGGCTCTTTAAATACCGAAATTTGCATCAACGGATTTTTACAAAAAAGGTTTTATCCATACTCATTTATGGCTTCATAATATGCCCACTTATTTTTGGCCTCACTTGACAAGAAAAACCTTGGGTGCTACAATAATAACAATGAGGTGTTTTGTAACAAGAGAGTCAAATCCTGCAAACTACGTGGAACTAATGCCCGTAAAGAGATCTTGGGCTTTCCTATAAAGAGAATTAAAGAAAATAAAAAAAATATATTAAGTGTGGTAGATTTTAAACGGAGAAAGAAAAAAGTGATAAAAATTATATACTTTTTTCTAAAAATAACTTCAATTAAAAAAATTTAAACTGTAAGTTAAGTGATTTCGTTATTATTAACATAAAAGTATATGAAGAATTTTTCGGTCTCACTCCTATATACTCACTCCTATATACATAACTTCTTTTGTCCTTATTATAGAATTTAATTTAGTCTAGCATCAAATCGAATTGTGTGTCGATTTAGCTATGTCCGTCTGTCGATCTGTCTCTCTGTCTGTCTGTCTGTCTGTCTGTCTGTCTGTCAGTCGGTATTTGTGTCAGTCTGTTGTTGGTACGCTCTCAATGAATGTTTAATGATATAGACCGATATCTGAGGCAATCTTTAAGTTCCAGCGAAGAATATTTGTAAAACCTCATTATCATTCCAAAAATTATTAAAATCGGCCCAAAGTATAACTAATCTTGTGAGTTCTTAAGTGTTTCAGTGTTTAAGAAAAACCCTTATATATTATATACGTTCGGGAGTGTATATGTTAATGTTTATGTTCGAAACATAACGTATTTACTTAAATGTATCTAATTTTTTTTATTCCACTTCATATAAAAGTCCGTATATTTTTCCTATTTTGTATCTACAAAATTTTATTTAAAAATTACTATAAGTAATGCCAAGTTTGTGTGTATAAAAGTACATTTGTATGTATATATTTTAAGAGAATACACTATTTGCAATCCTTGATAGTTGTTGCAACACACACTAAAAACCAACATATAGAGATTCTTACCACAAATGCTTAAAACCACATATACATTCGTATATTAACTAAACCATACATCATTCGCATAAAGAAATCAATATGTGGCATACATTTTTATACCCTCCACCACAAGTGGTGAAGAAGGTATATTAACTTTGTCATTTCGTGTGTCCAGGACACCATAATGTATATACATTCTTGCATCAAATTAAAATCTGAGTGGATTAAGCTATTTACGTCTGTCTATCTGTTTTTGGTACGTCCACATCAACAATAATTGTTGGAGTGTTTGTTGTAGTCCTAAGAAGTTTCTTATTTAAAACCGGCAAAATCAGTTTAGTATATTAAAAGTTATGGACCGATATCTCTTGCAACCTCTAAGTTCAAGGGAAAAACTTTCATAAAATCATCAATTTTAAAATTTTATATACTTCGTAACCATTCAATGTGATATATTTATATGGTATATTTCTGTGAGTGTATCCGTAGGAATGTATGTACATACATAACTTATTTGTGGTGAAGTGTATTGAAGTTTCGGCATAGCCGAATATAGCATTCATACTTGTTTAATATATAAATGTTTGTATGTATTGTGAATGAACGAAGATTATAAAAAGAAAAACTAAAATATAAACAGAAAATAAAGATTGTTGTTTGTAAAATTTTATATTTATACAGTGGTGAATAAAAGTAAAGCATAAGAAATAGGTTAGGTTGAGGAAAAACTCGCCAGTGTGTATCGACATATAAAAGCAAATCTGTATTTGTTTGTAAGGGACTTATAGACATCATTTCCCCAATATACCCGAAAGTAATACAGATTATAAAAAATCCCGATAGGACCAGGGAATGGGAAACTACCATATAAAGCAAACATTAAATATGGATTATCTAAAAATATTAACTGTGAGTTTATATATTTGGTACCAATCACTTTCTCAAGCATCTGTTATGCTTTGCATGAGGAAGTGATACCCTCATGCAAAGCATTACCGAATATTTGAAGAAATTTTTGTCATATAAAAATAAACAAAATTATGTAAATTTTAATGAATTTTGTAGGAAATGAAAATGTTTAATTGTTATGAAGAGATGTTCCAGAAGATATTTCAGAAAGTGTGCATCATGCGATATTAAAGTAAAATTTTCTAGAATCTTCTTCAATTCTCAAACATGTGCAAACAGATTCCAGAATTGTTTTGTTTCTTGTTTTTTGATTTTGGTCTATAAAGTTTTGGAAGTCTAAAAAAAAATAATTTAAATTTTTTCTTGCTACAGAAAAATATGGACCGATATGTTCAAAATTAGTAACAAATATTAAAAAATGTTAATAAAATAATTGTGGCGAAATGTGAACCGATATTGGTATGAAAAGAATTTTAACAAGTTGATTCAAGTTTGTAAGTCTAATAAACCAAAATCCTTTTCCGGTTAGGGTCTTTTTCGGAATACTAAAGTGTTAGAATATTTCAAACATACAGGCGGACATACACGTAAAAAACGACTCAAATTTTGATTTGATCCTAACACATATATTTAGATAGTTATTTCATGGTGTTGCGCACAGATTGACAGATACAAAATTAAAATTCTAGAGGATCTGGATTAAAACATGCAGAGTTTGTGGATCCAAAGTTTAAATTGGAATAAATAATGCAAAGAAGCCTTTCAGAAAACAATCTTTTCTTAGTTTTGATCGCTAGTGATAAAGTTTTGAAACGTTTTTTGAAAACCTTTCCATTAACGCTCTACCTGTTAGTCTATCTCCGTTTGAAAAATATCACACTATTGGACAACTTTTTTCTGCACTTTGATTCTCTTTTAATGAGAGCTAGAACACATTATGAAGTCTTATAAATGGAAACGGCCTTTTATGTAAACATCCTTGATGTCAATTTCGATATTTATAGATTCCGTTGTAATAAATTACGTTATTCTTCTTTATGATTGTTTTTGGATACTAGAATATTCTTCAACATTCCCTCGATCCTCAGCAACATAAGAATGTTGGAGAATTGTTGAACAAATGTTTCGTCATCCATTAGGCATCAATAATATTTTTTAGGAAACTTTACTTTAATTTTCGTACTTTGTTTTTGACCTCTAAACCTGAAAACTTATTTCAAAATTTTCACTACAATTGACCAATTTTCCGTTTCGGCATGACCAGACTACCAATCAGCCAAAGATTTTCAGTTGTAGGTACCTTACTAGTTCGAAACGCTTTCACTATTGTCCAAACTAATTAATGATATTTTAAATAAATTATAATTATATTAACTATGCACATTACTTTTGTTTGCCACTGTACACCTGGTTATGTGTTTAGTTATATGACTGTAAAACGAATGTCTATCTGCTCTTCAATAGATGTGCAACACAGTGATTTGTCTTAAAAGAAGTGAAATAAATAAATAAATAAAATAAAAAAGGAAAACTTTTAGCAATTGCAAGATTTATCAAGTTAAGTTAGTCGAATACGATTGATGACCGCATATTAAGTGAAAGAAGAACAGCTAAATCCACACATATAATGTAATTTTTTATTCAAGTTGGTAACAATCTTCGTCGAGTAGACAATTCCCATTCTTAAAACTTCATTGTCTAACCAGTTTTAAAACCAGTCCAAAACTATTTGAATAAGGGTAAATGGAAAGTTATGACATACTTTATTTTTATTCGAGTCCTGCTGCATTCTTTTCAACAAAATCGGATTAAATCCTTTGGCGCACTGGTAATACTTATTAATTAAAAAATCAACATTTTTCTTCTAGAATACATAATTTTACTTTAATCGTGAAATCAAATCTAACGTTAGTTCATATAACGTAAATCCAAGGACATTAGGCAAAATCCTTCCCGCCAGCTCTATTGAAATTTCTGTAATTTTCAAATATTTTTCCTTATTTTTTTAAGAAAGTAAATAAATGCCAAAGTTTAGATTGTCCAAAAATTTCCTTGATTATATAGCTATATGAATTGGCTATTCAAGAAAAAAATATCTATGGCCATATCTCTTATAATGGCAGGTTGAGCAATTTACCGAAAAATAAAAATTTTTCGAACAAGATTTTCCCGGATTGAAAAATGGAAATCTTCTTATATGGTGTGGAGTGTTTTGGAAAAGTCTTTATGAAATAATGGACCGATCATAACCAATTTCAATTATCATCATCCTTGGGCCATATTAATATGACGCACAGTGATTTGTTTCCACACAAAAATCGGCAAAAACATGTCATTTATATCAGAGATCTCAAAACTTGCACAAAAATACATATTTGAATAGATAAGAAAATAACCAGTTTTGAAGAAAATCGGTTCAAAGTTTCAGACACCTCCCACATATCCTTAAATTAAAATCTAAAATATTGTCCACAATCATGATAGAAACCACCTGAAAAAGGCAAACAAAAAGTCATTTTCATACACTCTGAGAAAAGTCACTTCAAAATATGTTCGTCGTAAACACAATATATTCAATGCAACCATTTATTGTTATGTTAATTGTTGTTTTTATAATTTTATCTTGATAACAATATCATTGCTGTATAAAATTATGTTATTAATTTGGAACTATATTTGACTGATCACAATTTTATTTTTGAATGAAAAAGACTATTGTTATTTGGACAAAATATTATTTTCAGTTAATTAAGAACTTAATATGAACAAATATATATTTTGTTAAATTTCTGTTAACATGGAAAATAATATATATTTGAATTAATATTCCCATAATTTATAAACAAAAAATATTCAGTTAAAATAAATAAAATTATATCACGAAAATACTACAAATAATTTTTATATATTTTTTCAAAGGATTATATGTATATATGTATAAAATATATGTATAAAGTGAGAAGTATATTAAAATATATCATATGAAGATATTTTTATTCAACAACAAAATAATGTGAACAAACTTAATTTTTATTGAACTAACAATATTTTTATTAGCTATAAACATATTTGTAATGGCGATAATAATATTATTGTTGACGATAATAGAGTTTGTTATTAATGCATAATCACAAAGTGAAAAACCAATTATTTTAGTTACGGTAACAATATCTAATAACAATAGTATGATGCTTCTTTTTTATTGTTACCGCAAACATATTTTTTCTCTGCGTACATGGGCAGCCAGCAGAACGAGGAATTGATTGTGGGTCAAACGGTATACTTAAAAGTGGTGGTAGGAATATTTTTTTCTGTCTGTTATAAACATCTGCACAAACCTATGGTGGTGAAGGATATAAACATATTTGAATAGCAGAACAATATAAAAATTCAATCTTATAATAAATTAAGCTGATGAAGTTTATAATTTAGTATTTTTCTATAATTTATTTTAAAGTTTTAATTTTTATACCTCCCATCACCATAAGTGGTGATTAAGTTTGTCATTTCGTGTGTAACGCCAAGAAGGAATCATCTCAGACAATATTATTGCATCAAATCAAAAACTGAGTCGATTTAGCTATATCAGTCTGTGAGTCTGTCTCTCTGTCTGTTGAAAACATTCTCACGCCTAGAATAATTGTCCGAATTCAAGAAAATTTGCCCACTTTAAAATTTGAATCAATTCTATTGAGATTTAGCACTATTATTTTTTTAACTATTTTAAATATATATTATAAATTTTAGTAACATGGGTCCATATTTTGATATAGCTCCCATATAACACCCATTCTCGGAAAACGGGTTTGAACTTATAAAACAATTAAATAAAGATTAATTCCATTGGAACGAAGTACAATGATTTTTTCTAACTATTTTTAGTGTATATTTTTAGTTAGAACAATCTCGGTCCATATTTTGATGTAGCTCCCATATCAGGCCCCGAAAAGAGTTTTCAGCTTATAAAACGAGTAAATAGAGACCAATTCTATTGAAATTCGACACAATTATTTTGCTAACTGTTCTAAAGATATTATATTAACGGGCTTTCCCGGAAAAGGGGTTTGAATTTATGAAACATTTAATAAAGATCAATTCCATTGAAATTTAACACAAATATTTTTTCTAACTATAATCAAAGTCTACTATTAATATGAACAATCTTGGTCCATATTTTGATGTAGCTCCCATATAAGACCCCTTCCCGGAAAACAGTTTTGAGCTTATAACAAGTATATTTCTTGTTTTTATACCCTCCACAAGACATTCAATACAATACAAGTGGTGAAGAGAGTATATTTACTTTGTCATTCTGTGTGTAACGTTAATAATGAATAATTCCAGATTTAATAATGTATATATATTCCTGCTTTTATGACTCATTAAGTGTTTCTGTGTTATATACTATATACATTTGTGAGTGTATGTGTGTATATGAATAACTACGGAACCTAACGTATTAACTTCTCACGAATTTGTAGTGGAGGGTATTGAAGATTCGGCATAGCCGAATATAAAATTCTTACTTGTTTTTTCTTTTTTTTTTTTAGAAAAGTGGTTAAAAAAATTTGTTTAAAATTTAATAAATATTTTTCAAATACACATACATACACACTTTTCGATTATTTACCAAATTAGTTTAACAATTTTAACATGACTGGTTACAATAATAGTTTTTTTCTTGCCATTTGGAATTTTGCCATTTTTTCCATTTTTTTACTTATTTTAAAATTCTTTGGCAAATGAAATCTGTGAGATAATATTTAACAAATATACAGAAACACTCACATACATAGACAAATATATTATGTATAATAAAATATTATTTAATTGATTTAATTTTCACCTTAAAAAATAATAATTTAATATTTGCCAATTTTTTACTATTTTTGGCACTCAAATGTCTTTTAAAGCTATAGTCAGCCAAATCAAAGAAAGAAGAGGAAGAAGCTGGATATGAAAAGTAAATATGATTTTTTTTTTATTTTGTAAAATATTTAAATTTCATTATGGAAAATAAATTGAAATAAAAATCATTTCATCTCAGTGCCATAATGAAGTTAAATAAATAGGAAAACAAGGAATGAAATCATAACAATAGTTTCATCTTTTTTTCGTTTCTTTTCTTCTCGTCTGCTGGTTTACGTTTTATCCCTTTGTTGTTGACATTTCTTTTCTTATGTCTTGTGTCTTGTTTTTGTAGTGCTTGAATTTCTTTTATTGTCTTAAGTCAATTTTGCAGAAATGTATTTGTGTAATGGAAGAAATATGTTTTTTTGCACCCTATAATTGGCATAAGCCAATAAAAGGTCTCATAGGGATCATTCAGGTTACACACAGTGTTTCATATCAATGAATTGTAACTCTGAAATGCATATAGATACAGAGATAAAAGGGGAAATTTAGAATTTCAAAATAAATCATATGTGACTTAGTGCCAAAGTGCTCAACTCGGACACATCTTTTTTACGAAGTTTTAATATTTCGATCAATAATTTTAGCAAGGTAAAAGGTGAGAATACTCTGAAAAGATCTCTGAAAAGGAAATTTCACCTGCTTCTCAAATATATGATCCGTGTAGCTTTTACGGAAAAAGAGCGGAGAAAATGTTTCTCTTTGACAGCATATAACTGTTTGGTCTTCCAAACAGTTAAATAGCATGAAGCGGTTCTCTTAAAAATTTAATTGGGAGTTTTCCCAATTAAGCACCGCTGAATTTGCAAAAAGGTTCTTGAAAATATATAACAGTAGTATAGGTTCCCTTCGATTCTACTAGAATTTTATCTTTCTCTTCTCTCCAATGTTTCACTGCCGTTCACTTCCTACGCAATTTGTAGACTTCGTCAGGGTGATCAGATGTTGCAATTTATTGCCAGATGTGGTGATTTTTAATCGGCTTTGCCGACTAAAATTTCCAATTAAAGATATAGTGTTTTTTTTCTGAAATAAATCTGTAATTTTTGAACAACTAGAGATACCTTTATAATTTTACATGGCTAGAGCTCAGGTATTGATTGGCTTGAGTTGTTTGCAAAGCTTGGAGTACAACCATCGATGTAGTCAGAGGGGCAGTCAAAGTTGGTCATATCGGTTATGTGGATTTTTTAATAAACCGAAAATTCATTTATGAGTTAAGACAAAAGAAATTTTGTTAAAGGTAACAGAGTCCTTGTAAATCTCTATAAAATAATTCAATATCTGTAACAAAAGGCAACCAGATGATACAAAAAGTTGGCAAAGCATTCAAAGGTCTGCCTTTAGATTGCTTGGTCCACAAAATATTTTCAAAACCAAAAGTTATAAAGCATTTTCAAAAGAAGCCCTCTTAGATCAGTGCTCGGACTATTTAGTACGAAAAATTAAAGCAAATGCTGGTTTTAGTACATATAAATTTGAAAAAATTCCTGACAGCAACATTGCTAAAAATTTAGAAACCAAAAATAGAGCACGAAAAATTGAAGTCTAGTTCTATTAATGATAGTGGATGACAGTACTTTTGTTCTGGCAGATTTTTCGTAACTTTCTGATTAAAAGTTTTATGTTGATAATAGTCCAGGGAATGCTGAAAAAATATTAGCAGTCAAAATTTCTCAAAAAGTCTTTGGTATGGTAAGCAACAGGCTCTATAAATACCAAAAGGATATATTTTCATATTTTCAGTATTTAAATATTTTTATTGTCCTAAGAATTTTTCTATTTAAGACCAGCAAAATTGGTTTACTAAAATTATTTTTCATATATTTCTATAACTTTCGTCCTGCCTAAAGATTTAAATCGCAAAAAAATTGTTTTGGTGATTTTACTTTAAAATAAGTAAATAATATTTAAATTTGGCGAAATTGAATTCAATGTTTGTCAAAAGAGTTAAGAAAATCTGACCACCTTGGTTTGTTCAGTTATTCTCTTTTCCAGTCATCAAAAAATTATATTCTCTTTTGGGAGTATAAAAGATTTTTTCCATTAAGTCTTCTTATATTAATCGATCTGTTGGATTTGTTGGCTTCTTCTTCTGATTTGACGTGAATTATTAAATATAGTTTTTAACCATTTATTACGACTGATTTTATGAAAGCAGACATTTACGAGGTCTTGCATAACAAATGATTAAGATTATTAATATTCTCATCAAATCCTCCGTATAAAGACATACTTTAAAGCTCCATAACCATAACCGACAGCAGCAACAACAGTCAAAGCAATAAAGTAGAATATAACACATTAAAATTGAGTCTGAAATTTCGTATTTTTATAGCTCCACCAAAAATCTTGTGCAACGATAAGATGGAATCATATAAGGGATCTGGGTAAAAATATATTCTTGAAACAACTCTGAGTCGATTTATTTGTATGTCGTCTGTCTATCTATCTGTCTATTTTTCCGTTGGTCAAATTGAATAATTGTTTGTTGTTGTCCTGCTTATTTAAAAGCAGCAATATCGGTCCAAAAATAAGGAATTTTATATCGTATTCAGACAAAAAACTTTTTTAAATTAAAAAAAAAATTTATAAAAGTTTCGCCAAATTTCGCATTATGGCTAAAATTATTTTGCTACTAATTCGATTTTAATAAAATTCTTTAATCTGATAATCAGATTGAACATAAATTCCCCGAACGGGTGTACAAAACATTTTTTAATTGATTTTTTCCTTTGTTCACTATCATATTTTTAATTGTGTATAATATTATATCTTAGTTATATAATATCGGTCTATATTAGACAACAGTTATCATCTAAGGTCACTTTTACCAGAATGGTGTTTAAAGCTGTCAAACCTTTTAGATATTAAATATTTCAACGAAATTTGGTAATAAAATTTCTTAGGCCTACATGAGGTCTTTTCCCCGGAATCGTGTTTCAGAGTTATAAAACACTGTAATATTTTCAATTAAAATTTGGCACATTTTTTTAAATTTCTTTGGGTACAAAATTATTTTCATGAATATCGGTTTAAATTGGACTGCAACTATTTTATCCTTTAAAGTCCCTTTCATGATAAAGTCATATAATTTCCATTTTAGGGCAATAAAACTTATAATTATGGAAGTATTTAAGTGAAATTTGGCAGTAACAACTCTTTGATTAGCATAAAAAGGTGTGATGAACTTTAAGACAATGTATCCACATTTGGCTGTAGCTTAAGTACAGAGCTTTCTAGATCCATAAAATTATAAATTTAATTCAAACAATTTTTTTTTTTTTTTTTTTTTTTGAAGATGTAAAATTTTTTATCGTACAAGTAGCGGCAGTGAAAATTATACACCCGATTTATAAAACATAAAATCGTATGGCATTTTTATTAATACAGTATTTATTGAAACATGTTCAACATGGTTTTTAGCTCATAAAGTTCCGAAGTATAAAATGTTTTTATGGGCATTTCGCTGAAATTCGTTTTGTTATACCTGAAGAGCATGTGTCAAATTATATTATTTTTTTATTATTTCTCAGAGCTTTATAGAATATCTGATTCTGAATACCACTTCAAAGTGCACAAATCTCACATTTATTTCATACTGTATTTATACTTTGTTAAAAAAAGATAAATATTTGCAGAAATCGATGTTTACATTTTTTGAGAGCCGATACTATTTATAACCAGCTAAATTGGACTTGGTCCACTAAAATTTTCTTACTTGTTCCAATATCGCAAATTCGTTTAAGAAGCAATTTGGAACCGGTATAAATAATGAAAATAAAGTTCTTTATCCTGTAAGGTTATCAATTTCATGTGTTTATCGGTTGTTGCATAATGTAGTACTTCATATTTCTGTCGTTAACACACATCTTCTCTCGATATTGTTTAAACTTGACAATATTACTTGTAACTAAAGGTGTTTGTCTTGTCACTATTAAATACTTGACTTTTTCCTATATCTTGTTTGTAGGTCCTATTTTATTGTATTGTCCCATGCAACCTTACATTATTTTATTTTACTTATTTAACTGTACTCCACTTATCTTAACCTCTTTAGTATTACTTGGCGTCATTCGTTTCTTTATTTTGTTCTCTCACTATTTTTATTATTCATTCTGAATGCCTATAATATTTGTTTGTATGAATGTCTGCACGTATATGTAAGGAATACGATCAGAAAATTCTTAACATACAGATATATATATATATATACTTTTATAGTGATGGAATGTTGAACCTTTTCCGGAAACCCTTCCATTAACGTTTTTATTGTTATTATGTCATTTTGTTCAAAAATTTAGATCGTCCTCGTTTAAAATCTATCACTCTTTTGGATACTAATTTTGTTCTCTTCAATTCTCTTTTAAGAAAAGCTCAATATCTCTCCACTGGCCTTAGCTCTGGGCAGTTTAAAGGATTTAGCTATCTTGATACAAACACCACAGCAGTGATGAACGATACCGTGATTTTTGAATAGCGTCGTTCCCAGTAAAAGTAATTTTTTAATTACTTTTCTTTAAACCAGAGGACATTGTTTTCTTTGAATATGGGAGATTAGAGTTCACACTGTGCACCGTAGGAAATAGATAATTTTCATTTAAGATGAAGCACGAATTGATGCTCAGCACTACCTTTAAGTAATTTTGCTTATTCAAAACAAAAACAAATAGATTTTAGTATGCAACAAAAACGAAGTAACTGTTATTTCATAATTTCAGTTACTGTAGTTAACAGTGATTTACTAATCACAGTGATTAAATCTTAGTCGTGAAAATGTCGCTCATTTCTATACCACAGTATTGTTCTTGTTCCACTCAAGAGCTCGTGACAGAATGCCAATTCAGGAAGCAGTATTTTTTGTTAACATTCCTTGATGTAAGTTTCAGTATATAAAGAATCCGTTACAACAAATGATAAGCTACAATTGCCGCAACTGCTGTCTTTAACATTCATTCTAGCAACAACAACATAAAATATTCGACCACGAATCTGCAAGTATATACGTTTCGGCATCCATTTTAGAAAACTTGACTTCAATTTCCATGCTTTATTTTTAACCTCTAAATTTTCAGCAGCCTTCCTGTCTGGAACTTGTTGAGCCTTCTAATCCTTTTAAAGCTTTAACTTATCGTAGGATAGTCGGAGAATTAAGCTGCTTTTCTATCGAATGTGTTGGAAGCTCTGAAGAAAATGTTTTCTATTTTTTTGCTTCAGAAAAATTATGTAGACGATTCCTCCTTCCTGAAACAAGTTTTCTATCAACAGAAAGAAAAGTTCTCCCGGAACAGTTTGTTTTTTGTTGGACCAAGTTTTACTTTTTTCTGGTCCCAATATATTTACATGTTTACATGTTTTACAAAGGTAACTTGATCAAAAAAATATCAACATGTATGTTAAGATATTTTCAATCTTAGTCCTTATAAGTTTCAATGTATTTTTGTAAATACTCAAATGTTCTACTCGAAAAATTTATACAACAAACTGGCACACAATAACTGAAATGCAATTTTATTTTTATAGTTCTATTTTACATTCAGATCGTTGGTGTATCCTTAAGGGAAATTGTATTGTCAGTAAATATGACAATGTTCTGTGAACACAGAAAAGGATAAAAATAATATGACAAAATAACAAAAAAAAGTTAAAATAGAGAAAACCCAAGTACACCTTTATAGCAATAAAAGAGAGAGAAAAAGAGAAAAAATTATATATCTCGACAATGCAAAGTGCGAAATTGTATAAAAATAAACGTTAACGTAAGCAAAACAGGAATTGCAGTATAAATATCCTTAATGTATTGTTTAAGTAAATATAATTATAAAAATATTTTATTTTACAATTTACTAAATAGTTTTATCTCCTTTTTTATATATTTATCATTCATTTTCTTTGGATGGTTGAAAGAATAGATGAGAGAGGGGCAGACAGATAGAAGAATAAATAAAATACTTTATATTTAACCTCATATTTTAATCGCAATTTTAAATATTTTTAAGAGACAAAAAAGAAACTTGTTCCACTTATAACATTTAAATATTATCAAAGAGTAAAACTATGATAAATAGACAAAAAATTGTTTTGTGGACTTATTTAAAGGAATTAAAATCTGGGACAACTATAAAATCATACTTAAACGTGAGAAACGTAATATGAAAGTTGCACTCTTATACCGAATCTTAAATATCTTTTACAAATAAAAGTTTAGAATAATGTCCATAGTGTGAAGCTCTTGTGTAAAATAGACGATTATAGCATTTTTGCTGTGCCGAACATTAAATATCCTCCATTGTCAAAATTATGAAAGAAATGGTATAAGTTAAAGGTATTGAAATATCCATAATATAAATAACATATATTGATTACATTTCAATAGATTTGGTCCATATTAAAAAGCTTTAAAGCTTAAAGCAATATACCCGGAAATGGGATTCTTAAAATATATTCTAAACAGCTAGAAAAATAATCTTAAATCTAAAATTAGTTCATATAAATATAAGAGTATAATAAGTCATTATTGACAGTTTTATTTTTAAGATCAAAATAGTTTTCCGGAAAGGGGACCTTATATGGATGCCAAAGAAAAGTATGGCACGAGAATATTTCCAACAGACAGAATTACATACCTAAATCGACTCAGATTTTGATGTGATGCAAGAATAAATATACTTTATGTGGTCTGAGATGATTCCTTCTCGGCGTTATACTCGGAATGTTAGAGTTTATATATCCCCATCATTACTTGTAGTGGTGGAGAGTTAAAAATGAGAGTTGTTTTATTCTTTGGACTTTAATGAGCTTAACACCTTACTCAGAAGAGCATTTGCGTGGGGGCAAGGTGAATTAATAGGTCAATTTATTGCCGATATCAGTAGACATCGTAGTTGGGTTAAAGTAATGAATGTGCTAAATTTAAAATATTTTAAAACTGTGACCTGCTTATTCTTCACAGGGTTAAAATCCAGATAGACGGACATCTTCAAATCGATTCAGAAAGTTTTTCTGGGTCTAAAGGTACTTACTGTACTTAAGAGTGGTGGTAGCATAATTTCCTACTGTTGCACACATCAGTATAAACGTATATTATCCCAACCACATATGTTGATGAAGGGTATATAAGTTATTCTACCGTAATGGTATCTATTTGAGAATCTTATAACCTTAACTCTATATATCTTTATTTCCTAAAATAATTGTCCAATAATAATTCATTTTTATTTATTCTTCTTCAAATTTTTTTGAAATTTTTTGGAAAATGATCTTTATTATCTTTTATGACACCATAATAATACATTTCTGCTTAACCTACTTTTATTCCATAAGTTAATAATTTGAAGTCCAAGTTTATTAACTTGAATGTTTCTTTTAAGTTTTCCGCCCTAAGTATTGAGCTTATCTCAGATATTAGTGTGAAACTATCTTTATTGGACCTATTTTGTTGCTGGTTTTAACATGAATAGTGTAGAAAAATAAGATGACCAAGTTTAAGCGCTGGGAATGTTTCAACACACAAAAAGGTGGACGGGTATAGCCAAATCGACTCAGACTTTGATCTGGTGCTTTAATACATATACTCTAAATGGCTTTTCTATACGCTAAAAACATAATGACAAACTTAACATTTATATCTTACATTTGTTTCCAGTTCATTTAAGTTAACAGCAAATACTATATATATTTGCTTTTATCGCTGGTGGAACTTACCAAAAGATGGACTCCGTTATAGTGATTCTTTTTTAATACTTTCCACAAAAGCTTCGGTTAATTTAGCTCATTCTCAGTACAGTCCATAAATAAGAGTCCTAAAGTGCAGTTATAGAAAATACAAACATCTCTCCATAATGACAAACCTGAAGTATTTATTAATCAACGAAAAAAACAGATTTAAATAAAAATTATTTTCATACATTAAAAGAGTTAATGTTCTTATTACCCCATGCAATTAACTTGACATGTCATTTATGTCAAAATTATAAAATATTACTTTACACTTCATATGAAAAACTTCAAATTCACATGAATTAAACGAGTTGGAGACAAAAACACTTAAGAAACAATGCAGATTTTCAATTAAAATAAATTATGCATTCAAAAATAAAGTGAAATGAAAATCACATAAATATTTATATCAGCATTTCACTCTTTAGAAAATAACAACAATAAATTAAACGACAATTAGCAAAAACAAATCCATACACAACTTTTAAGTGATTAACACAAATTTACGCATGGAATTTAGAAAAAGGAATTTAATGGATTTATTGTTTAAGTTTTTTTTATTGGTTGGAGGTTAAATGTAATTCCAATTTAAGGTTTTACTTATATACTTACAGATACAATATTTGTAAATGTTGGTAACACTTTTGTGACATGCAGGAAGAATGGTGTTACATCCACCGTTCGACTCAAAATCACTTAAGAGTAGATTTAACGATGTGCGTCCTTCTGTTTGTTCCATGTAAACGTTGTGAACATTCTATAGGTTGCAATTTCTGAGATATCGCGATGAAATTTAGTGAAAGTTATTATTTTGATTTAAAAAAAATATTTTTTAGTTTTTATTAAGAATATAAAAAAAAATTTCAATAAAAATTAATTTTTTTAAATTTTTATAAATTTTAATTTTAATAAATTTAATTTCGCAATAAAAAATAAAATTTTAATAAAAGTTATATTTTTTAACCTCCACCTCCACAGGTGGCGATGATTCTCTGCTTAGCACCAAGAAGGAATCATTTAAGATCCCATAAAGTTTATATATTCTAGCATCAATTCAAAAGCTGAGTCGATTTCATATTTTCATTATCATATTCTGAGAATAGAACATTTTCCCATAACTAATGATTTTTTCTATTCTTCCTCGTTTTCTTATAAAAAAAACACTTAACATCTTGTTGACAATAGAACCCCCAAAAAATTGACATACTCAACAATTACCATCATGACCACCGATACCTTCTGCGACATCATCATCATTATGAACGTCGGCTACCAAGAACACACCATCATCACCCTCAACACCATTATCATCATCAACAACATCAAAATTGTCATCATGTCAATTATGACATAAAAGAAATTCATGTATTTATATTCGAATACAATTGTTTACCTATAAAAATTAGTACGTGTTTGTGAAAGGATTCTTTTCTTTTTAATATCAGCTACACACACATATACATCTACGATATAAAATACACACTCACATATGTATGTACATACGTTAACAATGCCACAATTATGACCAGAAAAAAATATACGATAAAAAAAAGAAACAACAACGATAAAATTGACTATGGAACGTGACATAACTAGCAATTCATTCATCACTCATTCATACGATATAACAATTCATGATCATATTCACCACCAACATCGTCATCACAATCACCATCATAATCATTATTGTTATAACAACAAACAACCCTTTTTTGTGTGATAAATAAAATATATAGAAATAAATCTTTTTTGTTTGTTGGGGGTAGTGAGAAATCGTTTTATATAAATATGTATGTATGTGTGTTGTCAGAAAATATTCCGTTGTTCTTAAAATTTGTCTTGTTTTTAATTTTTTAAAAATATTTAATTTTAAAGAAACGATTTTATATACATTTTTATCCATATACACAGAATACACAAAGTATACATACGACTATTTAATTTCACGTTTCGATGAAAAGAGAGGAGAAGTAGTTGTTTGATTAAAAAAGTCATAAATTAAGCCCCAATGCAACAAAAAGGCCTTTTTCGGAAACAAGCCTTATATGGGGCTATAGCAAATTTATATACCGATAATTGAAAAATTGGCAATATAAATATTTAAAACAATTAGAAAAAAAATTTGCTAAATTTCAATGGAATTTGTAAATATTTAAGTTTAAAATCATATTCCGGGGAAGGGGTCTTGTATAGAGCTAGGTTAAATGATGGCACAATCTACTTTTATACCCTCCACCAACAGAAATAGTGAAGAGGGTATATTAACTTTGTCATTACGTGTGAAACCCTGAAAAGGAATCATCTGAGAACCCGTAAGGTTCAAACATCACTCTCACATGGGTATTAATCGACAAAGCTCTATAAAATTTGGTCTAAGTATTTGCTATTGTTCTGAATAGTTTCCTATTTAGAATTACAAAAATCGTGTGATTAGATTAAAAATATAATAAAAATATTGACCCATATCTGAGTCAACCTCCAGCTTTAGTAAAAAACTTGCTTAAAATTTTCGATTTCAAATCGTTAGATTAGAATAGTCCTGCCATAATATTAAATTATACCTTTCCAAAAATTATCAAAACCGGTTTAGTTGAAAAAAAGTTAAACCTAAAAATATAACTAATTTTATGACTCATCAAGTGTTCTTGCGGTACATATGTATTTGGGAGTATATGTGTGGCTGTGTATGTACGTACACTGTTTAAGGTATTTACTTCACACGAATTTCAAGGTAGAGGTATTGAAGATTCGGCGTAGCACAATAACAAATTTTAACTTGTTTATTTAGATTATTATGTTAAATATTTTCTTTAAAATTTTTAATTTTATGACACACTGATTTTGGGGTGTATCAAAATTTTGCACGCTTAAATTAATTTTCTAAATTGATGTAAAATAATTTTGGTACGTGATGAAGTACATCCATAATTTATGGATAAATGCTGTTAATTCCAATTAGTTTTCGTTGAAAATCTAGAAATAATTTTTCTACTGAATTGAGATATAGATATCGGTCTATAACTTCATTACTACCAAACTGATACTCATATTTTATATTCAGAACAATTTTCATTTAAACAGACGAGCATGGTTAAATTGTCTGATTTTTATCAAACGGAATTTCAAACCAGAGAATAAGTTGCCTTCGAGGTAAATCTCCTGCGATTGCTTGACCCAATTTCAATAGCTTATAATACAAACATGCTTCTGTTCATACAAAATTTTATTATATTAATATTAAATTTTATAAAAATGTCTTAAGATTAAAAATCTATTCCAGGATAATACTTGCACGAAGGGCATGCAAAGTTCCAGGTAAACAATTTTGCTTACGAACTCGAGCCAAAATTCCAGTAGAGCAGACATGCAGTAATAACATCTCCATAGAAAAATAGGGGAGTTATCTGATAATTATAAAATAGTTACACAGCAAATATAGCGAAGAAATCGTTTCAGGGATTCAAAGACCTCATATATATGTTTTAATATTAGAGAGTTGATTATATTTTTCATCAGAAGTAATACTGCCAAATATCGTTTAAATAAACTAATTTTAAAAGTATATTTTAATATTGCAGTTTTCTTAATAACAGTGTCTTAGTTTGTATTACAAACGTATACTTAATATAATGTACTAATATAACTCATACGCTCCTAAGTTATTGCATATATTTTGCATAAGTAAAAAATAAAATTATTTTTATTCTCTATTATTTAGCTTTGAACTTTTTATGTATATATTATTTTTTCTGAAAGTAAATATATTAATAAGCATATAAGGAGTGAGATCGAAAAATTGTTAACATATTATATTTTAATTTTTTTTTACAAAAAAAAATATTTTTATACTTTTATCACTAGTGATTACATTTTAAACCTTTTGTGGAAACTCTTTCATAAAGGTTTTTATATTGTTTTCTGACACTTTGCTCCTCTACCACACTTTAGTCACCGTTTTTGTACTTTTTAATTCCATTTTAACAAGAGCATTATACCTTTTCACTGGCCTTTACTCCGTCCAGTTTGTAGGATTTACCTCTCTTGGTACCACTCAATAATTTCGTACCATATTATTTTGCATGTACCACTCAATGGGTTGTTAATCACATATTATTCGATGTAGGTCTCTATATTTACAGAACCCATTGTAAAACAACTGCATACTGCTTGCAATACAAAGATCTTTTTGAGAAATTTTGACAGATTTTGGGTCCTTAGCTTTTTTCAACATTCCCTAGAGCATCATTAACATAAAAATATTGATCTGGAAGTTGCGAAAAATCTGTCGGAACAGCGTTTGTCATACATACGTTTTATCATCTATTATGCAGCAAGATTATTTCGTAGAAAAATTGACTTCAATTTTTGCGCTCTGTTTTTCGCCTCTAAATTTTGAGCACCTTTACAGTCGGAAATTTGTTGAGCCTTGTATGTTTTTGAAGTTTCATTGGCCTAAATTTTTCATACCAAATATTCCGAGCCCTGAGTTCACAAGACTTATTCTTACGGGATGTGTTCGGAGTTGTTTTGAAAACGCTTTCTAGTTTTTGGCTTAAGAAATATTATGTGTACCATTCCTTCTATCTGAACCAGGTTCTACCATTACTGTTTGATAAAATTGGAGACAGTAGGTTGGCTCAAATGGGAAACAAAATGGAAATAAATCTGTAACATCCGAACGGCTAGTCCGATTTCAATGAAATTTAGCACATGTGTTGAGCACTTGGTCTAGTCATAAAAATATTTAAAACGATCCCGATTCCTTATATCTGAACCAATTTATAATATGTGTGGATAAAAACTTCGAAAAGATTGGTCAAAATGTAAACATTTTAATTTTTGAAGTTAAAACTATAACAGATGGTACCCATATCATAACTCACTCATAACTTTTGATTCAAACTTTTTGTACGGCCAAGTGGTGTTTCATTAAAAATATATAATTATTTTAGTACGCACTTTTATCTGGTCAGATTAATAATGCTATTTTAGTAAAGTTTCAGTATATTATTGTTTAAAATTACTACCCATATGACACCCAATATTTGGGGTGTATCAAAATTTTACATATAACAGCTTATAACTTTTTCCATTGATCCGATATTGATACATCCTTTTACTTTTTGTTGAAAAAAATTAGAAAATTTCACCTTCGGAACCTTGAGGTTGTCTCAGTTATCGGTCTATAACTATTTAACTGATTTTAAATAGGAAAATGCTTAGGACAATACGAAATAATATGACCAAATTTCATTGAATTCGGATAATTCTATAGGCGTGAGCATGTTTCAAACAGACAGACGGACAAAGTTAAATCGACTCAGATTTTGATTTGATACAAGAATATATATACCTTATGGCGTTTGAAATGATTTCTTCTTGGTATTACACATGGAATGACAAAGTGAAGAGGGTATACTCCTCACCACTTATTGTGGTGAGGGGTATAATAATACTTGTGTTAAAAGTTTCAATGAAAAACGTGAGTTAAAAATTTTTTGATCTCACAGGAAAATGTGAGAAATTAAAAATTTTCCTCGGGAATAACATATTCATAATTTCAAACTGCAGGGCATTCCACGTTATATGTTTTTATGTTTTTAACTCCACATTTATGCGTAGGTGTTGTTTTTTCTACTTTTGTGTATGTAAATGTGTTTTTATTGTAAATAATAAAAGCTTCTTGTAGAATATTTATTTGTATAAGATTGTTGGTGTTTAAATGTGTATGTATTTTATTTAAAACAAATTAAATTTCATAATAATGAAAACAACAAAAATATTAAAAACAATAAATAAATTCAAAACATTAAGTCACCCCTGGTGGTATGACAAGTAATGAGAAAAAATAATTAAACACATTTTATAAAGTGATAGACAGTCATTGAAGCAGAGAGGGTAAATTTGAGTTGTGGGGATGAGTCCTTTAGATGAATAAAAACTTTATTTTGTGAATAAGGGAGATCCATCTTTGTATACGAAATCCATTTCGGTCTGCTGGGAAACAGTAATGGTCTTGGCTGAAGTCCACTAGATTATCCTCAATTTTCCATTTTTTATCTTTTCTATTCCAAACAAATTTCTTTACAGAAATATCACAATATTTTCAAGGGACACCCTATATACTCCTTATTATGCGTTATTTTTGCATGTATTCAAACGAACATAAATTATGTATTCGCAATTATTTTAATATAACTTTTATTCATAACATACATAAATGTATAAACAAACACACATTTATTAATATCCATATGAATAATGCTCATATTACCTGATTGAAATATATTTTTCTTTCTTTTCATTAAATCACTTTTAAGGGTGCAGAATCCTTTATTATGTGAATTTGTTTATGTAAATTATAATTACTCTGTGTATTTGTGTAAATGGAAATATATTTAAATATTTATAATACTTTTGTTTAAAATCCTCCATTATTAACTGACACGGTAAATTTTTAGTAGATGCGGAAATATGCACTTGATGTTAAGAAGGAAATTATTGCAAGTGCAAGTGATTGCAATAAGATTGTTTAATGAGGTGTCGTATGTTTAATTCGGTGGTGAATAAGTGGCATATTTAAAAATGAATTAATATTTTTTAAAAGGGGAAGTTAAGAGAAGGAAGCTTGTTTTGAGATCAAGATTATTTTAAACAACTTAAATTATAAAAGCAATTGTCTTGGTAAGGATCTGATAATTAAAAATTCTTTGAAAATGTTTGGTTAGAAAACAAGGAAATTTGTAAATAATTGTAGTTGAAATAATTGAATGAGAACCTGAACCAGGACTACAATAAGGACATAATCTAGGACCTTAACTAGCAATGGAATTGAACCAAGGTGGAAACAAAACACGAACTGTTATCGTGAACTATTAAAACTTAACTAGAACTGAACTAAAATTGATCTAGAATTAAACTAGAACTAAACTGAAACTGAACGCGTCCTCAGGTGGCGGATAGGGAAAGGCAATTGCTAGGTTATGATACACTTCTAAAATCAGTATGTCATATGTATGATACTTGTTTCTGGAATATAAACAAATGTCCACATGAATGGCATCCCCTGACCTGAAACTGGACCATGTACACTAGGATATCCAAGGCGATGACTGCGATATATACCTGTAGCAGGGCTATAGGTGGCAGATGGGGCTAAGTCCCAGGAATGTGAACTGGATCTATAAGTCTGTTGTGAGACCAGTTCTGTTTTATTGGGCAGCCTTCTGGTGGAAATCACTTAAAGAATCCTCGAACCGAGCGAAATATAAATCTACGTATAATGCAGCTGTTGATTACAAGCACACTTTGGTCAACATCAACTAAGACTATTGTTGCGATCCTCAACTGGTTACCAGTTGATTTTGTGGCAAGGAAACACGCTCTTTAAACAGAAATCAGAACAAAAAACATAGGAAAGAGGTTATATAGAACATATATTCATGGGAGTATCTTGGGACCGACTGATACTACGCTGATGGTTCGAAATATGAAAAACTCAACATCCGTATATCTTTCAGGCTTCCGAATAAGTCCAATATTTTACAAGCTGAGATCGTAGCAATTCGTAGGGCCAACTTTATAAGGTATTACATAATAAACCATCATATCATTCGAGGATTGCACTAGTTTAGGTGGAGGGACACGAACTAACCAGGGCAAACTGATTGCGTATGCCAAGGTGTCAATCTTGCGGAAGAAAACACTGATCGTCTATGCAGTATGTCAATCAGGAGATATATGCTATGGGTAAACGAAACAAAGCTATTCATTATCTTTTTTGCGACTGTTCTTTTGATTTGGCTGCTGCTGACATCAGAAATATTGGCGGTTTTATCCGAATTTGCGACTGTTTCGGCATCGCAATTGCTTAATAGACTTCTTCGGAGTTTATGAGATGTAAATGGTAAGACATACAAGACATCCACTCTCTCCCTATTCTTCCTTTCTTCTAGAAATCTTCAATCCTCATGACAGTCTATTGATGTCCTAACTTTAACTAAACTAGAACTGAACTAGAATTGAACTCGAATTAAACTAGATATATGAATGGTTCGATTACAAAAATTTTGTCACATAATAAAATATATAATTCACTATTAACTACTGGTGTTTAGTCCTAACTTGCAAATTTTGAGTTATGACGATCATGCAGCAAATGAGCGATATATAGTCGCTGTGTAAAGGCGCATATTAAGAAATTGATTTTTTCCTTAATTTAGAATGTCTGAAACTTGAATTTATTCCTGGATATGTGCTTTAAACTAGTAAAAAATAATTTTACCCATTCCGCCGCCCTTCTTAAGCCAAGTTATTAACACATGCCAAGTTTCATTCAGATATCTCTGAAATTACGACCATCATTTTATATAAAAGTTTACATGAACAGGCAGCCAGTCGGAAGGACAGACGGATAAAGTGATTCCGAGAACAGTATTTCTTGTGCCTGTTTTTTTCAGTTTCAGTGTATTACAAATTCAGTATTCAATATAACGTTAAGTGTATTTTCAATTATCGCAAAAAAATCTATAATAAAGAGTATAATCAAAATGGAACGACTGACATAAAGAAAAAAAATTAAATATTTTCCATTATTTCCATTAAAATATATTTAATTTTAATATTAAATCCTTAACATGTAAAAAAAAATTCTTAAATCACAACATACACACATATGTATGATATCATTCATCTATGTATTGAATTTATTTATTCATATGTAAAATGTATGTGTGTAGTCTTTTTTATTTTGTTAATATTTATTCATATTTCCATTATTTGGCTTTAAAGTGGATGTGTGAAAGTGTAGTTATGGGTAAAGTGCTTTAATACTTTTACTTTATGTATTTATCATGACAGATTCTTATTTGAGTGTAAATTTATATATATTTTCATCGTGCAAAAAAAGAAACTTAAATATATGAATTTGTATATGTTGGCTTTATATTTGTGCATTTATACTGGTACCGATTATAGATTATATATTTTTTATATTTTACCCTACACCACCGTAGGTATAAATAGTCTTATCACCACTTTTAAGTATACGGTTTCATTCACAATCACTTCCTGGGTCGATTTAAGGGACGGACTGTCCGTCCGTTCGACTAGCTGTCCGAACAATAAGGAAATAATCTGCGGCCTAAACTAGCAATGGAATTAAACCAGGACGGAAACAAAACATTCATTTCAATCACTTGCTGGGTCGATTTAAGGAACGGACTGTCCATCCGTTCGGTTAGCTGTTCATTTACAGGTCACAGTTTTGATGTCTTAATGAAATTTGGCTCATTCTATTATTTTGACCCACGGACGATGCCTACAGGTACTGGTTATGATCGGTTCATTATTTCATATAAGCTCTATACAAATTTCTTAAATGTTGTGCCAAATTATAGGAGGATCGGTCCCTCACCTTTTAACACCTAAATCGCACATATACGTGGGTATTATAATAATATTTCGTGAAATTAAATTAAAATTACCAAACGTAGCAAAATAAACAAAACATCAATGTGGTGTAGGGTGTTACAATCCAGCCCGACTGACTTGATGAACTATAATAATTTTACTTCTTTGCACTCTCCATTAACACAAGTGTTGAAGAGGGTATATTAACTTTATCATTATGTAAGAAGGAGTCATCTAGGACTACGTAATGTATATATTCTTGCATCAAATAAAAATCTGAGTCGATTTGGTGATGTTCGACTGCCTGTCCATCTGACTGTTATTGGCACACTCACATCCGCAATAATTGACAGAGTTCAATGAAATTTGGCCTGAATATTTGTTTTAGTCCTGAGAAGTTTCCTGTTTAAAATAATAATAATCATAATTGGTTTATTATATTTAAAAATGCAGACCTATATCTGAGGCGACCTATAAGTTAAGTCCAAGCAAAAACTACAAATTATAATAAAATTTTGCCATAATATTTAGTTGTATGTACTTCATTATTCCAAGAGTTATTAACGTCGATTCAGTAAAAAAATCATTAAGGGTTCCTGTGTTATATTTTAGAAAAACTTTTATATATTATAGATATGTGTGAGTGCCTCACATACGTGTATATACGGAAGATAATGTATTTACTTCACACGTTGTAGGGTGCAAAATATTCGGCATAGCATTCGCACTTGTTATACCCTACAACATCGAATGTGGTCGGGGTATTATGCCTTTGTGCTTATGATTGTAACATGCAGAAATAATGGTATCACACCTATCTATAAGTATACCGTTTGAATCACTTTCTGATTTGATTTAACGAAGTCCGTCTGTCCGTCTGAATATCTGTCAGGCTGGCTGCCCATGTAGACGTTGTAAACAGTCTATAGGTCGCAATTTTTGAAATATCACAATGCAATTTGGTACATGTTTTTGACCTAAGGACAAAGTCTTTTGAAGTTAGCCATGTGCAGTCTAATATTTCAGGCACTTACCACATAGATGTTCTTCCCGGAATCGGGTTTTAAGATCATAAAATTCCTAAATAGAAAGAGATTTAAACAAAGTTTGGTAGAGTTAATTCTTATAATATTCTCAAACGATTTGCCAAAATAAGCGAGGGTCGGTCCATTGTTTCTCATAGGTTCCATATAAATCCCATTCCAAATATTGAAAAATTTTCACCTAAACGTTGGTATTGTAATTATAATTGCTTAAAATAAGATAATTATAATAAAAAATCGATGTGCATTATTATTCAAGGATCGGTTCATTATTTCTTGAAGCGCCCCTGTAGCATCCCCATTCAATAAATTCTATTTTAAAATGCATAAATTAAACATAAATTTTAGTGTCACATTTATGAAATATACACTTAAGATTATGTCAAAAAATCAAATTATAGGAGGGACCTTCAATACATTTTTGCAACTACCATTTTTATTCGACGATGTTGAGTAGGGTATTAGATAGTCAGACTTGACCGACTATACATTTGTACTTGTTTTTTATACTTTCCCTTTGTAAAGTCTCTGTCATTTAGTAACATTTATATGTGTATTATATACACACAATATTTACATGCCTTTATATAGATACATAAATAATATCTCATCACTTTAACTTTCAAATATTGTCAAAAAATAATAAAAAGGAAAAAAATATTATTGGCAAAATGTTTAATTTGTTACAAGTTTTTATATTTTATTTTTTCTGCGTAAAAAAATATTGTAAATTATAAACAATTGAAGTAATAAATTTCCTCTTTTACAAAATTTTATTGCAACATGTCATTTTAAAAAAAATATATATATTTCAACTTTTGTATACCCTCCATCAAAACAAATGGTGTCATGCCATCTATAACGCTAAGAAGGAATGTCCATCTATCTGTAAGGATGTCTGTATTAAAGTTGCTTGGAACCTTAATGACATTTAACTTAAGTATTTCTTAATGTCCTGGGAAATTTCTTATTTAAAACCTGCAAAATTAGTTTGATGTATTAAAGGATATAGATTAATATCTGACGCAGTTTTTACATTCAACATAAGACCATACGTAAAATTTGTAATTATTAACAAATTAAATTTTACCATAAAATTTAGCCATATGTACCTCATTACCCCTCCAAACATAATCAAAATCGTTTCAATAGGAAAAAAGTTAAATCCAAAAATATAAGTAATTTTACTGCTCATTAAGGTTTCTTTGTTATTAAAAAAATTCATATATTATATTCGTTTGTGAGTGTGTACGTGAAATGTATGTACTTTGCGCGCATTTTTGTTGGGGCTTTTGAAAATTATATGCAGTCATTGCATTTAACTTAATCCACCAACACAAGTAATAATGTCTGTTGAAAACATTCTCACCCCCAGAATAATTCCTTGAATACCATGAAATTAGACCAGGCAATTGGTTATTGTCCTATGGAATTAACGTTTTAATACCACCTATTTAATAAACCGATATCTGATGAAACCTTAAAAATCTGCCATTTTTTTTTTTTTTTTGAATTTCTCTCCAACAGTAGTTGCAGTTATACACAATTTAATATACAAATAACATAATAACTTCTTCTTATATATAAACCCAACGTTTTTTTGTATGTATGTTTGTTAATATATATGTATGTAAGTGTGTATGTATGTGTGTATGTATGTGTGTATGTTTATTTTTGTACAATGTCGACGGCTAAACGGTTGGACCGATACAGCTTTTATAAAAATCGATTTTCTCAAATTTAACAAAAACTGGCAGCTGTTCTCTTTAGATTATTGATTTATAACTATAACATATAATGAAAGTGAATTAAAATAAAAAAAAATATATTTTTTTTATTATTTTCAAAAATTCATATAGAAAATGTAAAAAAATTCACCTTTTCAAAATGGTTTTTCTCAAATTATACAAAAAACTGGTAGCTGCTCTCTTTTGGTTATTAATCTATAATTAGAAATATATATAAATTACATTAATACATTAATTAGAAATAAATAAAACATGTCAAATAAAATTTGCCTATTAAATGTAAATGTATCACATTTATTTTTGTTTTATTAAACTTTTGGATTTTTTCTTAGGAGTACAGGAGTAGAGCAATCCTATGGGTATATATAAAAATAAGTTGGAAAGAAACAATAAAAAATAGTTTAAAGGAATTAATTTTAGTCCATATGAATATGATATAAGTGAATTTTTCATGATTTTAGCGCTCTTTGAAGAATTTTTTTATAACTCATGAATTTTTGGGAATAATTGTTTTTAAATGTTATCAACTCGAATTAAACCAAACTTTAGTTCATTCTGAATACGTTCCCATTTTTATCCTGGAAACGTATTGTTGTAGGGCCATCTAAATTATATAATTTTTTTCGTTAGAGATAATTACTTTTTTCCATTACTCTGCCTATTAAATGTGTTTTTTTTTGTAATTTTCCTCATGCTATTTCCTTAAGCATTAGCTCACACTTTAGCTTCTTCCATCTTTTCGACAAATGTGAGCAACATGAGAGTTTGGAAATCTCTGGAAGATTTAGTTAGTTCCTCATTTTTGTAGAATTAAAGTTGTTAGGGGTTGATTCCTGTTTTATAGGATTTATCTGTTTTTTTTTTAATTTTGTATTTCTCTTGGTATGTTTCCGAATACCATAATTCTGTCATTTCTTAAAGAAATTACGGACCATCTCTATTGGACATCTTTAAACGTAATGACATCGGTTATCGGTTAAATTATAAAATATTGCAGTAAAATTGATATATTGCCATTAAGATATAAATGCCTTTATTCATAAGAAACAGAAATTTATAATACTTTATTTCGGGTGATTTTTAAAAACAATTTTTACGTCTGTTTTTATACAAAATTCTACTTAAAAAGCACAGAGAACATTTGATCGCATGAGGAAGAAAAAAATTTTTGTTGCATTAAAAAGTACCGTTACTTTTGAATGAGAACAATCAAGATAAGACAAAAAATGGGGAAAAATTAAATGCATTTATAAGAATGTACATCAGTGTAGTGACCTGTACAAAACCATTTTTTATCAAATAAGAAGATAATTTACATCATATTTTGCATTTCTCTTTAACTAACTAATTCATTGCTCTTTAATTAACTCTCTGAAATTTTGATTAATCCATGTTGTTGTTCTTTTTTTTTTTTGTTTACGTGTACGTGCTGTATTAAGAAGTCATATTAATTATCATAAGAATCTATATTTTATCTCCATTTGTCTTAAAGGACTTTAATACTAAATACTAGTTGTATAAATTGATATACACATATGACCTTATACATATATGAGATTGTGTATAATCTCAATTACAAGCTTAAATTTGTACTTTTATACACAAATCCATATATTTACTTATATAACCAATGAACATAAGAATTTGTAGGTTCATCATATTAGGGAATTATGAAAAAATGTTAGGGTGTTCCATTTGTAAAAAATAACTAAATTATGGTTAGTGAATAATAATTTTATTTCAGGGACACAAGATAAACCATGTACAAAAATTAATATTATATTCAATATTGAGGATATTGTATAAGATCTATGTAAAATTATGAAACGACCCTCGCAATTTGCTAGCAATTTAAATGTGCAAAAATCTTATAAATTTTAAAAACCTTTATTTTTTCCCTTTCACTAATGGAGACTTGTTCATAAAATTACAACATTTCATTCACTTAGTTGCGTTGGAAAAATTTTGACTGTTACTTGAGTCTATAACTTTCCTTTTTTACTTGAACTCGGAAGTTCCGAAAAAATCTGACAAAATATACGCCTTCTTTATTCATTAGCCAGCAAGAATATTTTTTAGAAAACAATTTCTGTGCTCAGTTTTTGCTCTCAAAATTTTAGGCAGCGTTTCTGTCGGGAACTTTTTGGAGTCATGTATGTTTTTAACCTCGTATAAGCTTTAATTCTTCGTGCCAAATATTTCGAGCACTCAGATAACGAGGGAAATGTTTTCTCTTTTTGGCTTTAAAAACACCATATAGACCGTTCCTTCTATTGGAATCAGGAAATGCTATTAACGGACAGGTTCTGCCGATGCTGTTTTATAACACTGAAAACACTTTTAATCCATGGTCAGCTTTCTAATCAGATTAACAACATATCCATTTGTTTGAGTATTGTTTGAATTTGTTGTAACTTAATAAAAAATAACTCCTGGGTTAAAAATTTTAATAAAGAGAATTTTTCGATTTCACTCCTTATATGAATGTAAAAACCGGTCCTTGCAAAATGTGTTGGCACGGGAAACTATTAACGAATATGATTCACAGTGGATGGAAAAATTTTTCTACATCACATTTCATTAACATTTGTTAATATTTACCGTGTGCTTAACCCCCTAAAATTTAAATATCACTTTGGAGACTAGATAAAATAATGGATCGATCTTCATCTATTCATTCTTGGCTAAATAATGCACCAAATTTTATCGAGACATCTTTGAAAGTAATCAAGAAATCTGTTTATGGATAATTATTTAGCTGAACGGTACTTAAGAAGTAATTGTTCATACTCTTAAACGTAGTTTTTGAACATTCAAAGTAATTTAGAACAGGATATATATATTTATATATTGAACTCCCCTCCCAGAGTCCTATGTTTCTACAATTCTTTCCTGTCAATCAGCTCAATCAGAAAGTAATTGGAAATTTATTTTAAAACTTTTGCAAAATATTTCTGTTGATATAAGATAATAAGTATTTGCTTGGTAGGAAGTAGGAAAAGGGAAAATTCTTAGCCTTATCTGCCTCACATTTCTCATGAAGATTTCGTGGAATTGCTCCGGGTGGTGTAATTGTTTGAATTGAAGTTTCAGTACCATTCACCATAGGTGGTCAGGACATTATGCGTTACTTGTAAGTCATATGAATTGTATCGCCACCTTTTCGTATAACGTTCAGCTCAGAATGGAGGTAGATTTTGAAGTATCTTGATACTACTCCAATCACTTATGATGATGTAGAGTACTGGGAGTCATTTCTTAACATTATGTGGTCCTTTTTTAATTTTTTCAACCATGCACGTATTAAATGTACTTTTTGAATTTTTTAATGGTACTTTTTGAATTCTTTGTCATAAATAATTTAAAAACATCAAAATATACCCATACATACACTCTTTCTACTATCATAAGCAGTTTCCTATTTAAAACGTTCTATATCGGTCCATTAGCAAAAAAGTTATAGGCCGATATTTAAGACAACTCCAAAATTCCGAAGTCTTAAAAAATATTTAGACTTAGTTTAACCATAACATACAGCTATGCGCATTTCCTTTTTGTACAAGAGAAGCGTTGTAGCCTAAAATATTCAAAATTTTGATACCACCCAAAATCAGTGTGCAATATAAGTCGCAATTTTTAATACAATTTTCCGAAATTTGTGATACATCTATGCATTGTTATAAGAATCAACTCAAAAAACCTAGATTATTCTTGGGCCATTATTGGATCCAGCTGCCTTATAAGGCTCCTTCTTAAAATAGGGTTTTAAGCTTATGATACTGTTAAATATTCAATTGAAATATGACACAATAATTTTGCCATATTTCCTATATAAGGGTCTTTAAGGGAAAAGATTTTGAGCCATAAAATGTCCTAAAAATAGTCCAATTTTATTTACAACCTTCACTATTAAATTATTAGCAGTCTATGGATATCAGCAATAGACTTCATTTAAGAGTTTATAGCTTATAAAATTGTAAATATGAACCGATGATATTTTTTACAATTCTATTATAATTGTCCAAGAGAAATTTAGACTTGAATGATTCCTAAATATGTACCAAATCCATTGAAAATTATATCGTTTACAAAGAAGCTTTTTTCAACTTACGCAAATGTTTGGATTATGTCAGCAGTGCAGGCTATTTAAAGTTCTTACTTCATTAGTAATCAAATAAATTAACAAGTAAGAACGAAGTTGTGGCTAAAACGTTTTTTTTAAGAAGAATAATATATTGATATTTATCAAGAAGTATGTCGATCGGTAGAAATTATTCTTATAAGTGGTAAGGTCGAGGTAAAAAGGACATTGAGCATCAACTTTCCATTTTACAGTTTTCCTAAACATATAACCTCTTCTTTGGCGGAATATTCTGGTCTTCAGTACAAGTCCCTTGTATATAAGCTCATAATACAGAACACCAATCTGGTCCCAACCAGTACAGAATAACGCTGAGAAAATTCATTCAAGAATGACTTATTTCGCTTTAAGTTAACAGCCACTTTCTTCAAGTAAGAAAGAAAGACTCCACGAAAAATAGTTTTAAGACGAAAAATATTATCCTCTCAAACAATTTATATATCAGAACCTTTAATTTAACTCTTTTTTTAATTTTTCAAAATTTTCTATTTAATTGAATACCCTAATTAAAAATGATATATATTACAAAAAAAATATATATTAATATGTCCTTTTGGACATATGTATGTTAAACAAACGTATTGCTTGTAATTTTTGTTATGTTTTATATAATTTAATACATGACAATCATTCATATTTATCCTTAGGCTTACAAATGATTCTACCAAACACACACTGTTAATTGAATTCTCCTAAGAGTTTCTATTTTATTATATTAATACTTGTGTGTAGAAATGTATATCGTTTCTTAGTTTTCCACTTGTATAATGAAACAAATGAAATTTACAAACAACTAAAATAGTTAATATTGTATGAATATAGGAATATATGAATGTATGTATATTTGTATTATATCATTTATTACTTGATACATAAGTTTTGTATGGTAAAACCTAGAGGTTAAATGTATATGACATACACATAAGTTTTGATTTATGTGTATACATGTGTATCTTATAGAAGGAAAATTTACATATACATATAAATGTATATTGTTGGTTATGTTTAACAAGAAAATTCTAGAAAACAATTAATTTGGGAATTTATGGAGCAAAAAAAAAAGGATTTTTTGTAACGAATTTTTTAGAAAGCCAAATCCTGAGAAAATTGTAATCCTTACATTGGACATGAACTATCGAATTCCGAAAAAATATCAAAAAATTACAAAAATGCTTTAAAAGAAAATATCACATTTAAGTAAGTACGCTTGGAATCACATCCTATTAAATCAGTACACAAAAGTGTGAAAAGCTTAAAACCCTATTCCGGGTATGGGTCCATATTTGAGAAATATGGCAGAATATTTCTTGATGTTATTAAAACTTACGAGATATATTTCAAGCCAGTTCCAAAATTATACTTGAATACTTTCGTATACAGTATGTTGTGGAAATGCTATTTTATTTAACGATTTTATTATTGGCTAAAAAGCTTTTTCAGGAAATTTGGACTTATATAGGTGTTAGAGTACAAGGAAGAACGATGTTCATGAATTTAAAATATTAATGATAATTAGAATATAATTATACTGAATTATATGAGAGCTATAATCAAAAATAAACCGATTATTTGTAAATGACCTCATATGGAAGCATGGACCTGGGTCCGTAAAATTTTTTTAATATTTACGTGTACTGAATTTTAACGAAATTGGTTTGCGTTTAAGAGTTTTGTAAGTTTAAACCCCCATTCCGAAAAAGGGCATTACCGGGAGTGTTGTGTTAAGTAATGGTCCTAGTTTCATCTTAGACTAAATAAAGTACATATTCTTGCATCAAATCAAAATCTAATTGGATTTGGTTATGTTCGTTTGTCTGTCTGTTGGAAATATTCTAGTGCCTAGAACAAAAGTTCATTTTCAAGGAAACTTTGCCATATTTTTTGTTGTTGTACTAAGAGCAGTTTTCTTTTTAAAACCAGCTAAACCTGTATTTGGTATAACCTCAAAATTCCGAAGAAAAACAACTTTTCTTAATTTTTCAACAAAAAGTAACTGGATTTAATTAAAATTCAATTATATATACGAGGTATATTGTACTTCATCATTGTACAAAAAATCATCCAAATTGGATTAATGGAAAAAGTTATTAACTAAAATATGCAACATTTTGATACAGCCCAAAATCAGTGTGCCATATAGGATGCAAATTTGAGGATAATTATTTTAAAATTGTGAACATATACTTATTTATAAATAATTATAAACCCCAAGAAATGAGCATGTGCAGGAGCATTTATTTGACGTAGCTTCTATATAAGGGCCCTTCGTAGCATGTGGGTTTAAGCTTATAAAACTCCTAAATATAGACCAATTCCATTGAAATTCAGCAGGATTATTTTTATAAATAAATACATGTTATGATTCTGACTAATATCGGTTGATATTTGGTTAAAGATACCATATAAGATCCCTTACTTGAATGTGATTTAAAGCTTTAAAATATGGAAGAGTTTTCATTGAGGCATGTCTTGTGTATTGATGTTTATGCTTGTAAACGATAACTAGATTTCTCGCGCAATATTTTCAATTTATTCAAATGCTTGCATATCTTAACTGATGGAGGATATTTTAAATTTGGCACTACCGCTAACAGCATTTTTCTTGTTTTATTGCATATTTTCTTGTTTCTTTTATTTGATTGAATATAAAGTTACAATTTACAAAATGAAGAAAATATAAAGTTTTAATTACTAGCGATAAAATTTCGAACATTTCCGGAAACCAATCCATTAATGTTTTTTAGTGCTTTCTGTTACTTTGATCGAACAGATAGTCCATCTTCGTTTAAAATATACCAAACCTTTGGACACAGTATTTGTGCTTTTCAAATCTCTTTTAACAAGAACCCTTTATCTCTCCACTGGTCTTAACTCCGGGTAGTTTGGAGGATTTATCTCTCTGGGTTCAAATATCATATTAATATTCTTATGCCACTTAAGGGTGCTAAGTCAGGACAAAATGAAGTGCACACATTATAAAGTGTTATGATGGAAGCAGTGTTTTTTTGTAAACATTTTTTGGTATAAATTTCGGTATTTATAGAGGCCGTTGTAAAAATGATTGACTCGTTTGGCCACAACGGTTTAATACTTTCTATTCCAAAATCCTTTTGGGAATTTTTTACCGCATTTGGGTCTTAAACGTTTCTTCAACAATCCCTCGAGCTTTAGCAACAGAATATTTTTTTAGAAAATTTTATACAATGTTTTTGATCTGTTTTCGGCCTCTAAATTTTTAGCAACGTTCCTTTCAGAATCGCTTCAGTCTTGTATGTTTTTAAAACTGAATAAGCTTTAACTATTCGCACCAAATAGCGTGAGCTCTGAACTTAAGGAGTTGCGTTTTTGCCGGATGTGTTGGGTGTTCTTTTGAAAATGCTTTCTACTTCTTGGACAAATTCTCCAGGTACTGTTTGATAACATTGGAAGCAGTTTTGCGTTAGACTTTTGAATGTTTGGACAACTTTTTTTGTAGGGTTTTGTTGAAAATATTAAATATTTATTATATAATAATTTACAATATATAAATTTCTTAAACATTAAATATAATAATGAATATCACAAATTATCGTTTTCGATCTCAGTCCTTAGTTAAATAATTTCACTGAGGAAAACATGTAAATAATATTAAAGGTTCTTATATATTAAGCATTTCTATAGAAATTCAGACAATCATCGATTTATCTTCAATAAATGAAACAAATTTCATGTTCGATCCAATATCTCAGTTATTCCCATAAAAATGTCCCAAAGTCACGAAATATTTTACCTGTATTTGTCGAAATCTATATGCCAAATTTCAGATTGATACACAAAGGACGTAAATATTGGAACAACTTTTAGTATTCTGATAATTAAGTTTTATATAACCAAAATTACTTTAAGCAAATTTGGTAATGATCAGATCATAACTTTCTATTGCTCTCATAGCACCTTCACTTCCGGAAAACATACCAAATGGCTTAAATCTTCCTTAAATGTGAGTATTGTGATAATATATTAATTAGCATTTTTATCAGTCCATTTTTTTGTGATATTAACTGAAATAAAATACAATTCAAGGAAGCTTTACCGTACAAATCACTTAAATTTAATTGCTGTTAAAAAAGGCATTTATTAAAAGCGATTTCATATTTTCAATCCAATATAGAATTTCATATGTTGAATTTTACTTAAAACCAGATTAAATTATGAACAGAACAGAAAATCGTGATAAAAAAAATATTTTTCTTTGTTTTTGTAGCACAACAAATCCTTTAAAAGGTTTTATTATTGGAACAAAAACATAAGAAATAAATTTTCGCCAAAAATAAGGAAAGAGATCGAACAATTTTTTATGGTTTCAAGATTGAAATATTTTTCTTCTCTAAGTTCATAAAGCTCTTTTGGTCTCATTTTTTTAAAGAGTTTTTAATAACAGTTTTATCATTAAAAATATTTATACTCAAAATAGTTAATATTTTTTCATCGCACTCTGGATTATAATCAATTATTTTCAGCTATCATATTCGGCTTTTGAAATATGTTGTATATATGCTGCACACCCAACCGAATATTCAAACTGCAATGCTTCACTTTATAATCGTTTTAAGTCATCTGTCATTACACAGTGTTTTAAATGAAAAATGAAACGGGAATAAATCAGTAACTTTCGAATATCTAGACTGAAATTTCACATCGTGTTGGTAGAAGTGTAGGCGGGATTAAGTTTTGAGTTAAGACTTTGTGGGTCAAACGGGGGTCGTTTCACAGTTGCCCAAAGTTGGTCATCTCGGTCATAAGAAATTAAAATGATCCAGATTTCTTATATCAGAATCAGTTTTAGAGATTTTTATATGAGTTGATTCTGCCAGTGAGGACCTACAAAACTTACCTTTACCTTTCTAGGTCTTATAAATAATGATCGAAACATTACAGCTCTCATTTCCATTTCATTTTTCATTTGTGTCTATAACACGAGATTATTTATTCTAGACTATATTATAATCTGTTGTATAGACTACAATATAGTCTACTGTCTAGACCGCAATATATTATATTGTTTAGAATACAGTATAGTTTATTGTTTAGAACAAAATAAAGTCCATTGTATAGACTTCAATATAATATATTTTTTCGTTAACGCCTCTGGTGAGTATACGACATCCTTTGTTTATTTTTTACGAAGCAGATGATTGTTCTCCTGTAGGAGGTTCTAGAATGATGGGGCTGCCTTCTATCGTTGCTTTAAAAAATCGTCCACCTGCTTGTGGTGTAATGGTAAGAAACCTTCCTAATCATTAAGATTCCTAACTTTTTTCCAGTTTTCTTCAAGTTTATAATACATAATTTTATTTTCGAGACCCATAATGATTCGTTTTCTCAGTCCATTCAACCTTATTCGATCCAGAGAATGATGAGATTTGTTAGAAATAGTTATTTTTTGGTATACGGATAAAGAAATTTGTAGGTCTTAGGTCAAAAAATGAACATATAGATCTGTAATTGTTTTAAGTGTGTAAAAATTTTAATAAAATACTGAACTATTTAATCCAAATTTTTTAACAAAACCGAATAAGAATCTGTCCATAATTACGGTGCAAATTTTCCAAATCATTTAAAAGTCCTTAAGTCTCAAAAAAATTGTCCAGGTGGACATTTTAAGTTCTATATAATTTTTATAAATAGTTCTTCTTATTGTTAGTTATAGGAGAATTAGTTCAAAATATCTCATTATACGAAACACATTTCCCTAATGTTCATTGCAATCATATAAAGACCTATAAATGGTCTGAAGTACTTCTTTAAGAATCACGTCCGGTAGCCAAGTAGAAGGACTTATTTCTATTAGTTTGTCGGTTCGGGAAATGAGTCTTCAAAGTTAATCACGTCGAACAAATTTTTTATTGTCTTTTGTTTCTTTCTTCTCTCGGGTCCGGGACAGGACTACTTCCTCCAAGACCTCAGTTATAACTTCGGAAGTGATCATTTTCCCAACCTGGTAGAAGCTAGAAACATTTGCTTTTCTAAAACACTCCAAAATTTATTTAAGTGCAGGCTTTTTCAGTAAATTGCTCACCCTCTCATTATAAGACGCTTGGCCCATTACAGATATTAAATTTAACTATATAATCGAAGGTAAGTTTTTTACCATTCCACCTTTTTTCTCTCCTCAAAAAATTAAAGATAAATATTTGAAGATTTACGAAATTCCGATAGGGTAAATATCTCTTAAACTATAGACTAAACTATAGAAAAAAACAACATTTTGGCAATTTTAAAAAATCGTCATAACCGAGGTGACCAACTTAGAAGATCCAATTTCTGATCCCAGAAGACTTCTCCAGATCAATTGGAAAACACCTCAAAAATTTCTATGTAAAATTTATTAAAAATATTCAAAAGTTCCAAAGTAACAGATTTGTTTCCAAATAAAGACATCTTGGGACGTAGATGGATTGGTCTATTATTTTCTAAAGACCCAAATTTCTAATATAATAAAATCACATTCTTAGAAGGTCAGTTCATAATTATGTTACGGTATAGGGTGTTATATAATCGGTACTACTTGAATAACTCTTTGTTACTTATCGGTTTTATCCGTTCATTGCAAATGGACTCATTTCATTCTTCGCTTTTATTCAAAATTTATTTTCAAAGTGAAACAAAAATATTAATATTAAATTATGAAATGACTAGAATAATTTTATAAATATTTTTTTTTGCTACAAAAACTTACGAACCACTAATTATTATTAAATTACAATTTCAATTAAAAATTCTCAATAATTATCTGCTTTAATACGGTAAATACACCCATAAGCCCATAGACAGATTAGAAAAAAAATATGAACGAAACGTATGGGGTGAGAGAAGTTTTCAAATGTACAAGTGTCAAACCAAAATAATGGGTAAATATGTGAAACCACCATCAATACCACCATAAATATTGCAGCTACTAACCTAAAATCAAAAAATCTGTTTTTAATTAAGCTCATATTGATGACTATGACACGATGACAATGATGTAACACATATTTCATTTTATATTTGTCATGTTTAACCAAATTTTATACTCATAATATGACATCAATGGCATGAGTAATCAGATTTTGTAATTAGTACAAAAAAACACATACATATACATACATAATACATACATACATACATACATACATACATACATACATACATACATACATACATACATATGTATATGGTCATATATAGGATACAGGCAAATACTAATAAACTATTCTAATGTGTGTAATTGTACATATGTATATACGGACATACGTATATAGTACATACATAAACAAGTACTTATACAGATTACAAAAAGTACAACAATTACAGAGACAGATAAAGAGTTAGATGGATATATCAGATTCGAATATATACATTGGAATATATACATGCATAGATAATATGCAATTTGGTTAGAATATATGAAGAGAGAGATCGAAAAAACGTTAACATACTGTTTGAAAAATATTTGCTTATAAAAAATAATGTTTCTAATGACAATATCTCAATTTTACTGCAGAATTTTCTACCATCCGATCAAGAAAATCAATCATAATTAATTTTTTCATGTTCAGGAATGTTTCCGGAAATAATTCTGTAACTCTGGAACTATTGAATTCACACAGATATCCTTGAGTTGTTTTCCAATTGATTTTGAGAAGGATATGTTTCTACTGGGTCCTGGGGTCCGAATGTGGATCTCCAAATTTAGTGACCTCGAATATGACCATTTCTTTTTTAATCGACAAAGTTTTATTTATGATTTCTTTGAGAGGATCCAGAAACTTATGCTCTACGAAACAAGTCCAAAAATAACTTTGAAATAAGTGTGCAAAAGTTCATTAAAGTATGTTGAACTGTTATAAAGTTATGCAACATTATTTAAAGACATGTTGAAATTGCTATTCTGGGGAGGGGGCCAAGTTTCAGTAAGTTTTTTTAAGGCTGATTTAAAATTGTTAGGTAAATGTTTACTGCCATTAGAAATGCAATTTATTGAAAAAAATAAAATAGTGAACATAATATAGTGGTCCTTAATGCAAGGATATCAATATATTTCCATTTCTTCATTCTGAAATACCCAAAATGCCAATTCGGCGAAGACTTGTTTGAAAAATTCATTTTTTTCTGCAAGTTACTTACCCTGCGTTATAAGAGGTTTGGCCCGTTACAGATTTCTTGAGTAGATACCTAATAGATAAAGCTATAATATCTAGGTACATTTTTAGATGCTTTCAGCTTTAAAATTTTTTCCTCCTCAAAAAAACTAAGAAAAATACTCAAAAAAATAAAAAAATCCGATAGGGCTAGTGGGAAAACTGTTTCCCCTAAAGTCCTCGGATTTGCTTTGCATGCTTTTTTGTTTAAATTTCTATTTTAACATAATAAAACTTTTATTGAATTGACATAAATAAATAAATTCTCCCGGTTTGACGGCAGACTTGTGAATGCTTGACTAACTTTTTGTAGGACCAAAAATATGTAATAATTTTACTTTCCTAAGAAGAAATCATCTCAGACCACGTAATGTAAATATATATTAATGCATCAAATCAAAATCTGAGTGGACTTACCTATGTCACATTACATCCACCATAATTGACAGACCTGAAAGAAATTTGGGCTGAGTATTAGCTATAGTACAGAGAAGTTTATAATTTCAGTATATTTAAAGATAAAGACCGATGTTTGGGTTAACATCTATATTAAAGGGAAGAATTTTCATAAAATTTTCAATTATAAATCGACAAAATAGAATGGAATTTTGCCATAACATTAAACCATAAGTACTTCGTTACCATTCTAAAAGTTATCAGTATCGGTTCGGTAAAGAGAAAGTTAAAGCCAAAAATATATAACTAATTTGATGACTTATTGAGAGTTTCGTGTTATATTAAAAAAAAAATGATATTTTGTAAATGTCTGTGATTGTATGTGTGAATGTGTATGTAAAAAACATAACGTATTGAAGATTCGGCATAGCCGAATAAAGCTTATTCTTATTTATTCACATTAAAAATTGGTGATCATGAACTATATCACACTTTTATGTTACATTAAAAGGTTCTATTATAATATTTAAGAAGATTATTAGCTGTTAGTTGTTTTTCGCCCTCATTCCTTCATAATTAGATTTTTGGTTATATAGACATTATGTATATAGGAATTTTACATTATGTACATTAGAATGGACTGGTGCATATATGTTTGTGTATGTCTCAAATATATATGTAAAAACATTTGCAAAAATTAATGTAAAATTTCGATTAAGTAAATGTATTTTATTAAATGTAAATTTACATACTCTACGTGTAGATACTGATATGGGTGAACATTTTCATTTGTACCGACATGAGCCCATATTGAATACACTCTTGTTTTGCATTTAATGTTTATTACAGTTTATGTTACATTTGTCTATAATTTCTGTCCTAATTTAATTAAAGGCTTATGGAATTATGTTTCTTTAATTGGATTCGGCTGAAATAGTAATTTTTAAAAAATTCTGTTGAAATTTCGAAATTATTTATTTTAATTTTGGTGCAATTTTTTTATAAAAAATTTAAAAAAATATATTTTTTTACCCTCCACCACCACAAGTGGTGAAGAGGTTATACTAAATTTGTCATTTCATATATAATGCAAAGAAGGAATCATTTCAGACCTTATAATGATTTATGTTTTTGCATCAATTCTAAATCTGTCCGTCTCTCTGTCTGTCTCTTGTTGGCACGTTAACATCCATAATATCTGACAGATCGCAATATAATTTGGCTTGAAAATTAACATAATAATAGCAGAGGAGTGTTGCATAATGCCTTTGGGAATTTTAACTCCATAGAGACTCCATTTTGGTTTTCGAGTATTTTGCATCTGAATTAATTATCGTTAATTTATTAAGTATACGTCCAAATTACGATTTTTATATTCTCCACCATCAGAAGCCTGTCCTTTTGTTAGAAAAATTTTCCAGACCACAACAATGATCCAATGTCCTCTTCAGTTTCCTATTTTAAACCGGCAATATAGGTTTAGTTAGGAAAAAGGTTAAAGCACAAAATTTGAGGTAATTTCAAATTTGACAATGAATTTGCTAATATTTACATTGAAAGATAATCGGATTTAAACAGAATTTAAAAAAACATCAAAATCAGATCACTAAAAAAATTTGCAAAAAATTACATAGGACCTTTTAAAGACACAGTAACGAAATGTTTTTTAATGTAAGTGGTTGAGATTATTTAAATTTCGGCATTACCGAATTCGGAATCTTTTGAAATTTGTGTACAAAATGTAGAATATTTTCAATTTCATAAAAAATTGTTTTTCTCAGATAAAGCAAAAAAACTGGCAGCTGTTCTTCTTGCGTTATTATCATTCTAAATACTTTAGCATTTCTGGCCATGAAACGTATCATGTTTTAATATATAAACATTATTTTATAAAAGAAATATGTTGAAATAGTCGAGATATAGACAGATAATACTCTGTTTTTGTCTCTCCTGAAAATTTCTAAAAATGTACAAAGGTACTTTTATAGGTGCAGTGACGAATTGTTTTCATAATGTAAATGGTTTTAAATTCTCACTTGTTAGATGTATAAATTTTTAATTATAATAAAGCACAATTTTAAGAACTTAAACAATATCTGCTGCAAGTATTGTGTGTTATGAAAATGAATTCTTTAAACTGATACTGATGAAGTGTATTCATGATTCGACATAACCAGTTTTAATTATGAACAAATTTTGATCGATTGCAATTTTAAAGTAATTGTGTTGAGACCTCATATATACTCTAACAAACATTTCTGTATAATACCAAAATTTGTGTAAAGATATCAGTAGTAAAACAAGAAAATTATTTACTTTATTTATTTTAAACTATTTTTGTTGGATTAGGAAAATAAACATTTCCATGTTTTAGAAATTCATTTAGATATTTTAAGATTTGATCTTTTATTTATCATGAGATAATGAGATAATATCTGGATGTTGCCCATAAACAAAGAAACCATGGTAAAATATTCATTTAATATTTAAAACATACAAAATCAAACATATTTAAATTAAATAAAGAAGGAATATATTTTTGGACTTAATGATAAAAAATTCAATGGAAATGATTAACAAGATGTCACGAAACTTTATATGTATTTCGCTTTTTTGTGTTACGACATTTCAACAATATTCCAGTAATATGTGAGTATAACTGTATCACAGTGATTCGTTTATGGACAAAAGTACTAAAGTATTTTAAATAAAATATGGAATTTGCTTAAGTGATAGCTGATTACATTTAAATTAAAAAAAAAATTAAGTCAACAAATTTTTGAGTTATGATGGACTCTTCAAAATCATAAAATTGTTTAATTTTTATAAATGGATGATGTATCGATTAAAAATCAAAAAAGAACAGCTGCCAGTTTTTGTGATATTTAAGAAATACTAAGTTTTTTAAAACGCAATATTTTGCTACAAAATTAAATTCTTATATAAAAATTTTACATATGTATATATAAAGGAGTGAGATTAAAAAATTCTTAACATACATATATGTTAATAAAAACGAAACCACCAAACTCATAGTTTTACATTTTTATTTTATTGAAATTATAATTACTGGTTCCATAAACGTTTTTATATTGCTTTCTGTCAATTTGCCCTAACAAGTAGTCCATCTCCGTTTAAAATCTGCCACACTCTTCTACACTTTTTTTGCTCTTCTCTTTTATTAACACCCCAATTTCTCTACAGGTAGTTTAAAGCATTTGCCCCTCTTGGTACAGATACTACATGCATTTTTCCTATACCACTGAAAGGTTTGTCTGCCATAATGACAATACCAAGTCAGGCCAAAAACTAAGTAAATATTTCTTGATATTAATTTCGGTATTTTTAAAGACTGTTCACACAAATGTTTGGGTTCTTTTGCAGCAATAGCAAATTGTTTGCCATACCAAGAACTTTGTGGGAAATTTTTACTGCTTTTGGATTGTTCTTCGACAGTCCCTCAAACACCAGCATCATAAAAGTTTAGGCAGTTGCAAAAAATCTGCCAAGACATACGTTTGTCGTCCATTATGCACAAAAATATTTTTTTACAAAACTTGTCTTCAATTTACGTGCATTTTTGTCTCTAAATTTTTAGCAGCGTAAATGTAAGGAACTTTTTATGCTTTGTTTGTTTTTAAGCCTGCACTACCTTGAACTTTTCATACGAAATATTCAGAGCATTGAGCTTACCGGGCAATTTTCTTTCGTATGTGTTGGCATCTTAAGAAACATCATTTGAACCATTTCTTCCACCTAAACCAGGTTTTTTATCAACGGAAAAGTTCTCCCCGTATGGCTCAATAACATTGGAAACTGTTTGACGACAGACCCTTGAATGCTTGGTATCATTATCCTTCTTCCAATATTGAAGAAATATATATAAAATAATTGTAGTTAAAAGTCATTATTCCAAAATTTCAGAGATTTCCAAACAAAATTGTTTACATTATTTACGATTTTCACTTCATGGTATATGGAACGTATCTGAATCCTTGGAAAATGGATGTGAGTAAATTTTCAGAACTCTGGTATAAATGCCCTATTTTTGCCAATTTTTGTATGAGAACGAATCATTGTAATGTACATGAGATTTGGTTTGACCTCTTATGGTTTGCGATTTAATTAATCCTAAAAATATGCTAAACAAAAAATGTATTTAATTTTATATAATAACAACAGAACGTATACGTTTACATATTAATATGAACGTAAATGTTATAGTATTAGTATGTTCATTATTATAATGTGTAATAATACAAATGAGTGTTTTAGACAAGTGATATGTAAGTTAATTAATATTAAAATTACTATGAGGTTATACACCCAACTCTTGGAGTGACATAATAAATTATTAATATTTGCATATTGTTTGCCATACAAAGAACTTTGGGGAAATTTTGTATACTTTTGGATGCCAAACTGTCCTTGAACAGTCCCTCGAGCATGACCAACATAAACGATCTAGTTTTTCTTCTTATTTAATGTTTTATTTTTCATTTTTTCATATTTCAACTAAAAATCTGTTTTTCTTTAAGGTATAACATTGAAGCGCAATGGTCTCTACTGTACATGGGAAAGTAAATATTTAAATCAAACAAGATGACTTGTAGAATATTACGTCTTTGTAAATGTTTTGAAAATATGGTTACATGTTTGGGTTACCTTCTAAAGTTTCGAAGTTATTCAAATCAAAATAATTTGTAGCGCATTTTTATACCGGTTTATTTTTAATTTCTTTAAGATAGCGGACTTAAGTAAGTCCGCTTCATTGATTTTAAATATGTGCCAGATTCCTAATAAATTTCTAAATGATCTTGGTACAATAACTCTATAAAAATATGTATCAGTTAATAAGTTATATTATTCTGTATTTGGAACTTTAAAAAATATTGTTTTTTATATTTTAAAAAAAGTGGCAACATTAATATACTTTCAAATTTGCTTTTTACCCTACGCTACCGTAGATGCGTTCGTGCTGATGGTGTCCAAGTCAATTAAATATTGTTCGTTTGTCCATCTGTCCTCTGGTTGGCTGTCCATGTGAACGTTGTGAACACTCTACAAGTCGTAAAATCTGATATATTTTGACTGAATTCGGTAATGGATTTTTTATTTAAGGACGAAACCTACTGAAATTGGTCATATACGTCCAATATTTCCCTCCCGGATTTTAAGGCCATAATAAATCCTATAGTATTCTAAGTCGATGTGTCAAATTAAAGGTCGTTCAATTATTTCTCAGATGTCTCATACGGACCCTCTTCCAAATATCACTTTGAAGGATACAAATCTCACATTAACGTTTGTATTATAATAACAACTTGTCAAATTAATATTAATATGATCTACAATCGATGTTCGAAATTATAAGAGGGACGATCGAACATTTTTCTAGATTAGATATATTCCTCACAAAAAAATTATACAAAACGCATAAATTTCACAAAAATCTTAGTATTGTTCTAATTTACATCACATATGATCATAAAACAGAAAAACAAATTATACGAGGGTCGTTCATAAATTTTTTGTTGCTTTACATAGTCTGGCTTGATCGTTTATAAATACTTGTTTTAGATATGTCTTAACGGGAATTCGCGGAAACTGAATCCGGATGACATTGGGGCAGAGACATTCCCACAAGCCCAATACAAATATGGTTAATTCAGAAAATAAAATATTTTTTAAGTTCTCAAGTGGCAAAGCTAGAATAATTTTTTAATTATCCGCAATATATAGCTACATATGTAAAGTAAACACACACAAAGTATATTACACTGGACAGACCCTGAAATAACAAGACAAACGTTTAAGTGAATAAAAGTTTCATTCTGATTTGTCGATTTATAGTTGACAATTTTACGAAAGATATCGGTCTATATCTCTTAAGATAATTAATCGAGATTGATTTGTAAAAGGATATTTCTCAGGACTTTAACAATACTCAGGTGAAATTTCATTAAGCTCTGTCAAACATTGTGGATGTTAGCATGCCAAATATTATGGAATACATTATGGAGTCTGAGGTGATTCTTTCTTAGCGTTACATACGGATTGACAAAGTGTGAAGTGTATAAAAATCGAAATTTGAAATTATTCATAAATCTTTAAACGCAAATGACGTTCCATACCTATTTTCTTTAAAAAATGTAAAGCTGCCAGTTTTTACATTTTCATAGATACCAAAGCCATGTGTTAAAAGTTTATACCTTTGCAGAAAATCCACACAAAACTTGGTTAAGCCAGACACTAAACTAGCAGAAAAACACTATAGACTTTGTAGTGATGGTTCGTATTAAAGATTCGGTTTAATATAACTTCATATTTGTTTCAATCATACTTTTCATCTGATAAAATTTACATATTTATTTAGCTAAACTTTTAGTTTTATTCCAAAATAGAGAGAGAATCAACTGGTTTTTATTGATTAAATTATTTATATGACTATAAATCAACTAAAATTCAGTTTAATCCAAAATAACAATGTTTCCAGTTAAAAAAAAAAATAACGAAATAATAAAATCATGATTGTTATCCTCTCAAAAAAAAACATGAATAAATTCAAACATTTTTCATGGTAGTTCAATAAATATTTTATTTCCCTAATTTAAAATTGTCATAAAATAAAGCTTTTTATCTCATTCATAAAGAAATTTTACTAAATGAAATTTCACAATTCATTACATTCATGCCAAAACTGAAAACTTCTAACAAAAATATTTGCAAAAAAAAAAGAAAAAAAATCAAAATTTCCTATAACTCAGTCTGTATAAATATTTGAATTGAAGATTATTGTTTTGAAGTGGAGGAAAAAACAACAAAAATGTTCTAATATAGACAAGTACGAATGCTATGTTCGACTAATCCGAATCTTCAATACCCTCCACCACAAATACGTGTAAAGTAAGTACATTATATTGCGTACATACACACTCACACTACACTCACAGACGTATGCAATGTCTGAAATTTTTCCTTAATATTCCACCGAAAAACTTATTGGGTCACTAAATCTGTTATATTTTTGGCCATAACTTTTTTTTCTTTTTAACCGATTTTCATCACTTTTTTAACGCTAATGAAGTACGTATTGCTTAATATTACAACAAATTTTCATTTAAATTATTTCATTTATAATTAACAATTTTACAAAACATAGAGGTGGCCTTTGATATCGATCTCTACCTTTCAAATACTGAATCGATTTTGCTGGTTTTAAATAGAAAAACTTCTCGGGAACAAATCTTGCCAACAACATACAGCGAGACCGACATAGCTAAATTGGAACAGATCTTGATTTGGTGTAAGAGTATGTATACATTATGGGGTTTGAGACGCTTCATCATGGCATTACACACAGTATGACAAAGTTTATATACCGTTAGCATCACTGGTGGAGGGTACAAAAATCACATAATAAAAACAAGTATGAATGTATGGTCCTTCAAGCCCGACTATGTAATATCCTACACCACAATATTGATTATAAATGGTATTTACGAAAAAGTAATGAACAACCTTCGTATAATTTTATTATCTATTTTATTCCTAAGCGTGCAGTACATTATTGTGAAAATAGCATTTATTTTTTTAAATTTTTTACATTTTAAAAGTGATTTTTTGAACGGGGAGCTACAAGAAATTATGGACCGACCCTTGTAAATTTTGCACATTGAGTTTTTCTTATATTAATTATAATTTTTATATGTGAGATTTATGCCATTCAAAGTGATACTTGGAAGGGAACAAGACTTATTTTATGTCAAAAATTGAGACCTATAGAGTATGCACCAAGTTCACATGGATAGCCAGCCGGATAGACATACGGGCTGACGAACATTGTTAAATCGACTCAAAAAGTGATTCTGAGTCTAACGGTATACTTAAAGGCGGTAAAACACCATTTTTTCGTATGTTACAGACATCAACACAAACGCATAATACCCTAACCGGTGTAGGGTAAAACATAACAGTGAAATCGATTTTTATGAAAATATTTCCATTTTTCTACTGATGGAATTCTTTGATTCTCAGCCTCTCAAATCGATTAAAGGTCTGGGTAGATTTAGTTTTAACAAATTATTGCTAGATGGATAAAGCTAAATCGGCTAAGGGTGTCCATCACTATATTCGTTCATCTGTTACTGGTTATCCATGAAACTATGTGACACAATTTAGGTTTCACTTTTTAAGATTTCTTGATAAAATTTGAAGCTGATGACTGTGCACCCATTATTTATTTAAAGTTCATATCACTTGCCCCCAAATATCACTTTAAAATAATAAATCTAACGTATACCTTGGTATTGTAATAATAATTGGAAAAATTTAGGTAATTTTACGAGGGTTGGTTCATAATTTCTATGGACCAGCCCCCATACAAGCCATTAAAAAAATTCTTTATAAATTATTATTTACAATCAACAATGTGATTTAGGGTATTTCATAGTCGGATTGTCCAACATTCTTACTTGTTATATTTTTATTTGTTTTTTTTTTGGTTCATTTGTAACATTGGATATAACATATTTCCATAGGATCAGGAGGGGAGGTACTTCCCATGCAAAGAAAAGAACTATTAGAGCTTTCATAGAAAGAGTCCCGATCACTTTCTCAAATAGGAAAATTGTCGGATAGATGAAATCGGAGAAAAGGTACATATTTAAACCAAACAGCTCCATCTAGATTTTTCTGCAATACCTTGTTTTGTATTTACACAAATGTTACATTTCAAATTTATTAGAAGGTTTCGTAATGTAGCAAACCAAACTGAAATTATATTTCTAATAATATTGTAGGCTTTTGGTTGCGGCGCGGGTGAGTGATATCACCTCTATGAAGTGATATTTTAAATATCGCATATCTCTGATAATATTAAAGGGAATTCAATTTTAACAAATTTGTACGGTTCCAACTGTTAAACACAACTTATTTTATTATCGCTCATCACCATATGTTGGGGAAGATTTAAAAATTATTAAAATAAATTTTATCTATTAAGTGCTGCATGGAGATAGTGGGTTAAAAAATTAAAACATGATTTTTTTATGTATTACTCTTTAAAAGAAATAATCTTATATTATCGATCTTTTCCAAAATATTAATTGAAATAAGCCCACTAAAACTTATAGAACTAAAAAAAGTTCTTCCATTTGAAATTTACTTCAATCGCTCACTGTAACTATCATTAACAAAAATAACAACAAACTTCAACTTTTTTGAAGTGACTGCAGTATTTCAATTTTGTTTTATTTATTGATTTCAAATGTTTTGACTCGTTATTTTTCCTGAAACGATATTTCCCCATGGAGGGGATAATAAATAAATATTTTATTTATTATTTATTCGATACAAACATATTTTGTTTATTGTGCCTAAAAGAGACATGACAAAAAATCAACTCATAAAAAATAGGAAGAAATATTAGTCGGTCAAGCCCGACTATTGAATATCCTTCACTACATTGTTGGTTATAAGTGGTAACTACCAAAAATAAATGAACCACCCTCGTATAAATGTATTTTTCAATTTATGCTCAAGAGTAAAATATATTATACTGGTACTAACATCCAATAAATTAGTGCGTTCTAAAAGGATTTTTGTGTTGTCTTTATATGGGAACAAGAAGAAGTAATGGACCGAACGTCGAAAATTTTCGCACATTGATATTTGCTTATATTTTTTTTTATTTGATCAATTCTTACTATACCAATGTATGTGTGAGATTTAAGCCCTTCCAGATTCCATATTTGAAGTGGGGGTTGTATAGGACCCATGCGAAATAATGGACCGAACCTCGAACAACACATCGCTTTAGAATATCATATATTCAGGAGGAAGATTTGTTTTGGGTCTAGGTGAAATAAAAGACCGATCATAATCAATTTCAATAGGCATCGTCCTTGGACCAAAATAATGGCACATGCCAAATTTCATTAAGTTTTCTTTAAAACTGCATCCTTCATTTTGTTCGCGGATAGACATCGCTAAATCAACTCAGAAAGTGATCCTCTGATGAACGATACACTTAAATTATTTTTAGTTTTTAATTAATTTTTTCTGTCCGTTACAATTTTTGCACCAACACCTAATACCTAAATAAACTATAGTGGTGTAGGGTATAATTAAATGAATAAAGACTGAACTCCAAAATGTCCAATATTTTTTTATTTTTATTTTCAATAGAAGAACTTTAGCTTTTTTATTGTTGTTTTTGTATCTTTCATAATAAATATAATATTTGCATGCGATGTCATTTTAATAAATTCTGGCGTATTGCGTGTTAAAAACAATTTCAAAATCAATTTGAATTCACCATTTTTATGTTCTTAATGGTAACAACTACTTGACACCTGACTAGTTAGATATACTTTAACTTTAATGAGAATATATTTAAATTGTTAGAAGTATTTAGAAATACCAATACATACAAATATTTCATTTCTGAAGAGGGTATTTATGTAAATAGCATATTTTTATGGAAAACTAAAATTCCTGTTCGAAGCCAATGTACTGCGGCTTCGAAACGATTTTTATGGCCCCACAACCAAGAAATCAAAAGGCTTTAAAATAAGTTTGTAAAAAACTTACTAGCGTGAGCGTTAGGCTTACAAAAGTGTTATTATAGTTGTTGTGAAACTCTTGTTCACAATATTTTTAGTTAAAGTATGCAAAAAGCCTAGAAGTGCGAAAAGTTTATTGAGAATCTTGAAATTTGGTTTTCAAAATTTTGGATTTAAATTTGCATCACTATTTTTTATAAATTATCTTACTGCAGCTGGTTGGAACCATTTTTTAAACAAAGATTATATATATTTATTTTTTATTAAAAAACTTTTTTTACAAAAACACTTACAAAACTATTGCGAGCATAAGTCTTTAACAATTACATTTGTAAATGTTGTTATTCCATCAAGTGTATAGCAAGTATTATTACAAATACTACTGCTTTAGGAAAGCATTATTTTAAAAATATTTACAATTTTGATTAAATTAATATATTTTATTTTTATAAATTAATATAATTTTGTCGAAATTTCTTTATGATAAGTTTTTTTTAAGATATATTTACATTTTGTTTATGTTTTGGATTGTTCGGTAATAACTTTGCCATTCCGTATATAACGCTAAGAAGGCATCATCTTATATCCTATAAACTGTACATATTTTTGCATAAAATAAAATTTTGAATCAATTTCACTGTGTCCGTTTATCTGTCTTTCTCTTGAAAAATGTCTTACTCCTAAGATAATTGACCGAAATCCAATTGATTGAAATCCATAATGTAAGTAGTGAACATTTTTTGTTTTGCTTTCGCAAAAACCGAATATCTTCCACTACTTACATTTTATAAATAATACAAAAATTGAAGATATAAGAAAAAAGTGGGGGGAATAACATACCACAGTGTCCTATTCTAAAATCTTTTAATTCACAATATTTCGTTATTATTTTATCCATAAGCCAAATACCATTAAATTCTAAAGGTTTCCAAGGGAGATAATACTATCCCGTGTCCTATTCCAAAAAAAATTTGCTCATTTAACATTTCGTCTTGCCACTTTCCACTTGTCAACTTTCATGAAATTTTGACGAGCCGTTTATTCATATTTCTTTTTAAATTTAAGTTTTAGGAGGTTGTTTCAGATGTCGATCTATAGACTGTATTCTTGCTCAATAATAGAAAAGACAATAACACATATTTTGGCCAAATTTCAATGAGCTTCTTTAATAAGTTTGGATGTGAGTGTGCGAAAAACAGACAGACTAACATAACTAAATCAACTCTGTGATGTGTGTGTGAAATAAAAACCGATTCTATTGAAATTCGGCACAATTATTTTTCTTATTATTTTGAATATATGATATAAATCCAATGTCGGTACATATCTACTATAGCTTCGATATATGTATGGATCAGCTCCATCAAAATTCAGTCACACTAGATAATTGTTTTCAATATACGTTTCTAATTTCTTTAACAATATTTCCTTCCTTTAACAATATTTCTTTATAATAAAATCGGACATTAACATCTATAGCTCGCTACCAGTATTTATAAATGTTATATTTAGAAAATTATTGTCATATTTCACTGTTGTTGTTTTAGAGACCTTTTTCTAAATTGGCGTTTAAGTTGATACCTGAATAGTTTTTTTGGTGCAAAATCATACTAATTTTAGTACAGTGTATGTGGAGTGTGTTTAAGATTCGCAACAGCGGAATATAGCATTCTAACTTGTTTTAACTTAAGACCCAATTTCAGAAAGATGTCTTATGTCAATATGGATGGTTTGGCCAATGTTTGCAACATACAAAATATATCATTTTACATTCACTATAAGTTTACCTATCGATTCAGTTATAAAATAGAAAATAGTGTCGGAGTTATTATGTAAACTATAGTCTGGACTATAGTATGAACTTTAGTTGAAACTATATTCTATAATCTATAGTATAAACTATAGTCTAAAACAAGCTATAATCTAGACGGGGGATAAGACATCCTCCGTTGTTCTTTTGGCATACAATATGTTCTTTGGCCGATATTGTATGCACTTTCTGCAATTTCCATTATTATCACCTGTTTATGGATGGAGACCTTCATGGCTTTTCTGAATATATCCCAAGAACGAATGTATAGTCGGTCAAGCCCCACTATCCAAAACCCTACACCACATCTTCGATTAAAAATGGTGGTTACGAAAAACTTCTGAACGACCCTCGTATAATTCGATCTGATTTACACTTGAGTGTGTAACACACTAGAGACACTTAAATTTATATTAAATTTATGGGTTTTAAAATGAGTTTTTTTGAGAGGATGTAATATGGGAGCTACAAGACATTATAACCGACCTCGTATAGTTTTACACATCGTTTTTTGCTTACATGTATCTAATCATTACAATGCCAACGTATATGTACGATCTTTCACCTTTAAAGTCATATGTGAAGGGGGTTTGTATTGGGACCTATGAAAAATAATGAGTCGACCCTCGCATATTTTGATACATCGTTTTAGAATTTTGTAAGACTTATTTATGTAAAATTTCGCTTTGTATTTAGGAGTGTTATGACCTTAAAACCTTATTCCGGGAGGAACATTTGTATAGGAGGTACTTAAAATATTGGCCTATTTCCTTAAGCTTCTCCAAAGTGCATTTTGCAGTTTTCAAAAAACATATTTTACCAAATTATTTTTATGTGAAATTTATAATAAATTTATTTTAATATGTCCCTCACAAAAATATATTTCAATTTTTTTTGTATTTCGCCTAAAAAAATTAAACTTTCACTGAAAATACATTTAATCCGTTTTTACTTTTTGGTGAAATTATTTCATGAAAAAATCAATAAAACTGACATTAAAACATCAATTGATTGTACTCAAAACTTTTCTTTGTAACCATAATATGGTTGAACAAATTCAGGAAAGAAAAACTTTTACATTGGAATCAATTTAGTGAACTTTTATCTTGTATTTAGTATTTTGTCTTATTTCAGACATTTAGTTTTAAAGTTTTATTTTCATTTTATGTAACAAAATATAGAAAAATAAAGTTATGACGAAATTACTTTCTCTTAAATTATTTGGAAATGAATTTTTTAGTCCACAATAAATGTTTACTTAAACTTTGTCAGTGGACTTTAAAAAGCTGAAAGAAAATTGTGTTTAGTTTGAAAAAAAGTGATATTTTCATTGGGAGTCATTTTACTAGTCTCTTCCTAAAGCAGAGCCATTTTCGATTATGTTGAAATTAAATTTGTAACTCTTGACCGGCTGGTTGAATTTATAGGAAACTTGACAAAGCGATAACAAAAAACTGTACATTTTTAATTAAAGATGTTTGTACAAGATAAGTAGTTAGAACGAAAATTCTTAACACACGTTTTTCATTAAAAACGTTGATATAACTTGATCAAAAAAAGTTTTTTTTTGATCAAGTTATATCAAGATATTTTCAACAAAACCCAATCTGATCCCATCAAAAGGATTGGTTCACGTGATGTTTCTGAGCCATAAAATGGAAAACATTATCAAAAGATTTTTCAACACATTTGGTAAAAATACAGACCGATGTTGTTTATTCTCATGGGAATGTAGAAAAAAGTTGTTTGTTATTGTGAGAATGTAGAAAAATGTTTAGGACCCAAAGCAGTCATTATTCCTAAAGAGTTCTTAGTATGTTAAGCAATATGTAGTTGTGACAAAAGAAGCATATGCCACAGGGGAATTAATACGTCCACTTATTTTTGTACTGACTTGGCTTAAATCGAACTTAAATCGTTAAATTGACTAAGAAATTTATTCTGAATCGAACGGAATATTTAAAAGCGGATTTTATACCATATTTTCTGTATATTATAAACATCAACACAAATGCATTAAACTCCAACCACTTACGGTGGTGTAGTGTGTTCAGAAAATTTACATGGACAACCAAACGGACAGACATACTGACAGACGTATTATACCCCAACCACTTAGGGTGCTGTGGGGTATAGAAAAATCAAATAATATTTGGGTTAATAGTTGTAGTGAAAAACGTGCCTTAAGGATTTTTTCGGTTTCACTCCTTAGTAGATGATATTTATTGTCTAAATTGATATTCTTATTCAAAGAAATAAGTTTAAAAGAGAAAATGCACATACAATTTCTAACTCGAAAATGTATGTGTGTAAATCTTAAATTTTTGCTTATATTCCCCTTCACCTTTTAAATAAGATAAATTATAGAAGGACTAAAAATACATTAATTTCTAATCTTTCACCTTTTTAATTTTATTGGTTTGTCAATTTCATTTCAAAAGCTGATAAATTTTAAATAAAATCTTAATATTTTATTTACACCAAAAAGGATACACATGTGAGTTTCTTAAAACATATCCTTTATCTCGTACAAATACCGGTATCTTTCCAGTATTTTCCTTGTTTTACTCTTTTGGCATAAAAATATTATTCACCTTAAAAAGAAATAATTTATTTTTCATGTCCTTAAAAATCCGTATGCTAATTATAAAACATGACCAAAAGGATTACATATGTTAACAAGGCTAAAGGTAATAAACTTGTTGTCAGTTATAAGGAAAAATAAAAAAAATATATCCACTCAAAATCCTACACATACACTCACACTCGTAAGAGAATGAAATTACTATAAAATCAAAAGAAAAAAAGGTTATAAACTTGAACATATTTTACGATTTAAATCGTAAAAACTGAAAACTTAACACATTGGTTTCGTTGGCTTTTTCTATCACATACAAATAAACCCACACACATATATATATGTACATGTATACATATATTAAATAATATGGTATGGTGTTTATTTAATACAATTTACCTATATAAACATAAATTTATGTATAAAACAAGTAAATACGTTATTGTCTGTCAAGCCAGACTATCTAATATCCTACACCAAATTGTTGGTTAAAAATGGAAGTGATGAAAAAGTAATGAACGATCCTCGTATAAATTGATATTCTGATTTATTCTTAAGTGTGTTGTACAACATTTATGTGAAATTTTTGCGTTTTAAAATGATTTTTCTTGGGGGTTATATGGGGGCTACAAGAAATTATTAACCGACCCTCGTATAATTTTACGTATTGTTTAAGAGTATCATAAGTCTAATTTTTTAACATTTTGTTAAAAGCCCCATTCCGGGTGACATTTTTATGGACAATTTCAAAAGCTTTCGTCGTTGGGCCGGATGAAGAGACGTCATTTATTCGTCTTAGAAAGTAATTGTGATTAGAACAATATACCTAAATGTAGATGTAATACAAACATAAGACAAACATCAGCACGAACGCATAATAACCCAACCACCTATGGTGGTGTAGGGTACAATAAAATACGAACCTGTGTAAAAAGTATGAGCAAATAAATATGAAGAAGTTGCAATTGTGTACAGCTGTCGATCTTGCGAAATATAAACTGATACATAATAATGTTTAATATATTAAGGCAAAGTTATAGGGGCGCAAATTGAGGTACTATGGACAATTATTATGATGACATTTATCTATGGTAGTATAATGAATACGAACCTGTGTAAAAAATATGAGCAAAAAATGTGAAGAACAGCTGTCTGTTTAGCAAATTATAAACTGATACATATTCCTATTATCACTCTCATAGGGTTTTGAGAAAGTCAAATGTGGGCCAATGCACAGTAGAGCAGAGTTGCTTTTTTGGAAATAAATCTGATCGGCTGGACGGATTTGAATGAAATTTAACATAACGATTGCAGAGATAGACATTGTGGTGTAGAGTTGATCAACCATAATAAATTGTCTTTTTTTAATTATAATTTGTGAAAATATTTCTTAAATTTTGCTGACGGAGGTAATATAAGATTCGGCACAGTCGAATAGAATTATTACTAGTGATTTTAGCTTTCTACTAATCCAATTTTGATCAATTTTGGCAGAGAAATAAAATATATATTTTTTTTATTTTTACCAAATTTTTAAAGTTTTGTTGATCTCGGTTTTACACATGAAATGAAAAACTTAAAATTATGTAACCTCTATGCAAATTGTAAAGCTAAAAAGACAACTTGTATAGGAGATTCAAAGCTCCCATTCTGGCTCTTAAAATTATACAATGCCTGTCTCCTCTAAATAAAAGAACAATATGTCGATCAGAAATAACAAATTTATTTTTAAAAATAAACTGCCAGTATCCCCAAACATCCGATATTTTTTAGCCCATACTTTATGTATAAACAGATGTACTCTTATAGTTAACAAGAAAGTAAGAAAAATATATATGTATAAGATTTATGGGTTTTAACACTAAATTTGTAGCTTGTCTGTTGAAACATCTGAATATTAGATACATATACATATGTATAACTACATATATATGCCTATCTCTATATACATGTGTTAGTATTTATTTATGTTTTCCCTCTATTTGTAATCAACCAGGCGTACAACCACCTTTTAGATGACTCCTTCATGTGTAACACATAAAATTATCCTTAAAATTGAACGCATATAAAATTTACGTTCAAACTTTGCATGTATGACTACTTGTAAGTAACTAAGTATTTTGTAAATGTATATGTATATGTGTATTTTATATGTGTATGAAGGCTAGTTCCTTTATTCCATAAAATAAAAATTATATAATTTCTTTTCTCCTCATATTCATTTTATTTTAGAAGAGATCAGGCAAAAACAAAAAAAGAAAAAAAAGAAGATGAAAATAAAACTGGTCATAAATTTGGGTCAATGCTGTTAGCAAGTAGATAAGAAAATTTTAAGACTCTTCGTCATGTTAACAGTATTGAGAGTAATAATTACACTGCAAACAGAAATGATAAGGAAACAAGTAAAATAGGTCACTCGCGGAGAAGTAATGAATTTTGCCTTCAAATGTTACATAAACTATTGAAGATCTTAAAACGAATTATTATTAGGACTAAATTTCAGAACTACATTGAGTGTTGTTAAGACATAAAGAGAAATTAATATTTGCTTTATATGGGGAATACTTCTGCCCCTGATCCTATTCATCTTATCACAAAACTGTTTCTTGAGAAAGTAATTGTTAAGAAATCTTAATAATCTCACTTTAATGGGACCTGATTCCCTGATATTATCCGTTACAAATTGGACTAGTAAAGTGGCTTTATAGGAGAGCTAATAATTCATTAGGTATTTGGTTATTAAATTGTTGTTTGTATGGGATCTGCCTCTCCCACTGACACTACAGAAAAATAACCCACAATGCTTTCGGATGTATTGAAATCATTCTTAGAAAATTTCAAGAAGAGATAAAAAGGGTTTGTTAATTTTGTCATTGCGTTTATAATGTAAAGAAAGATCACACAGAGAATATATTCTTCTTTTTACCTGTCTGTAATAAGCATTAATTAACAGAGCTCATTATATTCTAGGTTAATGCTAAGTGTCCTGTGAAGTTTTCTATTTAAAATCGGCTTAAGTTGTAGACTGGTATCTGGCAAAAGTGAAACATTTTAACAAAAATTATTGACTTTAGTAGAAAAAGTGGCGGACTATAAATTCTGTCGGAGGTGTATCTGCCAAATATCAAAGAATAAAAATCTTTGAAACTATGACAATAAATTTCACTTATAGATAGAGCAGTGATAGCAATATATTACAGACATCGTATTTTTGGATTAGGACACGGGGTTGTCAAATTCCATCCAAACGGATCTTTTAATATAATTCTACAATGATTTTTAAATTGATAGTGGTGAATATGTTTTTTGGTGTATATGTGTGTCCCTTCCCGTTTTTCTGGGAAAGAAATTATCTGGAAGCTTTACCTGTGACACTCTCAAAATTCCAAGATAATCTTTTTAATTGTTTCAACAAAAAGTAATTGGATTTAAACAGAATTTCATCAAAATATACAGTTATGTGTACTACATCGACAAAAAGTCATCAAAATCGAAACAATAAACAAGTAAGAATGCCAAGATTCGGCTATGCCGATTCTTCAATATCCTTCACCAAAAATGCATGTAAAATAAATATGTTTTCTTTCGTTCAAACACACTCTCACACAAACATGTACAAATGTTTACTTAATGAGTCATAAAACACCTAAGGAGTCCTAAAATTAGTTATACATTTGGCTACAACTTTTTTTCTACTGATTCCATTTCTATAATTTTTAGAGCGGTAGATAGAAGCACATACTACGGTAAAATTTCATTCTTATTTATCGATTTATAATTGACAATTATTGTGGATGTGAGCGTGCCAACAGACAGACAGACAGCTAGACGGACGGACAGGTAGAGGAACATAACTAAATCGTTTCAGATATTGATTTGATGCAAGAATATTTATACATATACATGCAAGAATATATATAAATATGTATATTATGCGGTCTGTGATGATTCCATCTTAGCAGTATACACGGAATGGCAAAGTAAATATACCCTCTTCACAACTTATATTGATGAAGGGTATAAAAAGTTTTAGGTTAAATTATATAAAATCAGTTTGTCGCATAAACCCTAATTTAAAGATAATTTTCTGAAATTTGCCACATATATTTATATTAATATAACAATAAACTCAAAAGAACTAAATTGTACTGGGACCCTTCCCAGAATATGGTTTTGATCTTATAAAACTCTAACGTATGGAACAATTCTGCTAAAATTCTGAATAAATGATGCTCTACCTGTCTGTAATATTTATTAATAATTTGACCAATCTGCGTCTTAGTTTTTCTATAGCTTCAACATAGAGCCGCGTACTAGAATAGGAATTTAAATTTATAAAATTCCAAAATATGGTTCAAAACCATTGAAATTCACAACAGTTGTTACTCTAACTTTATTGAATAAATATTTTTAATTTGACCAGTATCAGTCTAAATTTTGCTGTAGCTCCATTATAAGGAATATAAAGATTAATGTTATTAAAAATTTGGCAAAATTATTTCTCTGTCTTGAATATATATTGCTTATTTGGTGTTTAAAGTCGTTAACCTTATAAGACCCTAAAACTACAAACGATTCTATGAAATTTGGAAGTATTATTTTTCTCCAATTATTTTGAATGTTTATTACTAAAATGAAGAATATTAGATCATACAGCTTCCACTTAAGGTCCTTTTATTCAAATTAGGTACAATTATTTTTTTAACTGTCTTTAATATATAAATTTAATTCGACAATTGTCACGCCATATTTGGTTTTAGATATTTACAAACTTTTCGGGAATAGTTGTTTGAGCCATTAAAGTGTATGGATCGGTACCTATATTTTTGGATAATTTCAAAAATATGTTATCATACCTAATAGTAGGGTGTTTTTTTTTTTACTTTACCCATTGTTGTTTTTTCTTAACTTTACCCATTTATCTCTAAGTGTATCTGATATTTATTATATATGAGAAATTCTTCGATTTTACGTCTTTAACATTTAATACATTTCCTCTTTTTTCTTACGTTTCTTTTGACAACTTTATGTTTATTTAACCCTTAAAACAAACCCACTAAAATTTAGATACATTGTGAAATACGTTACAAACAGAGAGAATAAATTGTTGTTGAAAAAAGTACGAAGGAAGAAAGAATTTTATGCGAATTTATTGCGAAATAACATAAAATATAATAAGAAAGAAGAAGAAGAAGAATATAAAGCATAAAATAAAATGGCATAGATGTGAAAAATAGAAATGCTAATATGATAACAAGGGAAAACTGTCAAAGCCTTGACTTATGACTTATATTTTTTATACCCTTCACCACCACAAGGTGGAGAGGAGGTTATTATTAACTTTGTCATTCCGTGTGTAACGATAAGAAGGAAACATCTCAGATTGTATAATGTATATAAATATTCTTACATCAAATCAAAATCTGAGTCGATTAAGCTTGTCCGTTTATCTGTCTGTTGTTGGCATGCTCATATCCATAAAAATTTACAGAGCTCAATGAAATTTGGCTCAAGTATCTGCTGTGATCCTAAGAAGTTTCCTATTTATTACCAGCTAAATCGGTTTAGTATTTTTAAGAAATAGATCGTCATCTGAGATAACCTCTGAGTTCAAGCGAAGAACTTTTGTAAAATTGAAATTAATATTAAATTATGTGATCTTTACTACGACTTCATAAATGATAAAAATCGGTTCAGAAGAAAATAGTTATAGCTAAAAATATAACTAGTTTTATGACTCAATATTCCTTTGTTTTATTTCAGAAATACGTTTATATAAAGTTTACGTTTGTGAGTCATTGTGTGAGAGAGCTGTACGAACATAACGTATTTACTTCAAACGAATTTGTGATGGAGGGTATTGAGGATTCGGTATAGCCGAATAAAGCATTATAATTTGTTTTTTTTTTTGCGAGTTTCTTATTTTTATACATTTCGCTGGATAAATGAATGAACGAACGAATGAATGAACGAATGAATGAATGAATGAGTAAATGAAGGAATTGGTAATAAAGATTTATGTGTTTGAAATTTTATGTATCTTTTTATCTACAAAAGAAAAAATAGCAAAAATCATTATGAAAATGTTTCTTTTACCTCAATACCAAAGAGTATAATTTAAGTTCTTTTTATTATGTTTGTTATTCTAACATTTTTTGTTTGGAGTCTAATTGGTGATAGATGACAAACACAAGACATGAAACATAAATAAATATCGAAAACGTGATATTGTTCAAGGAGTTTATTTAGATAAATGTCAACAAAATTTATTAAATTAACATTTTAAGGTGAAATTACTCGCTTGAGAGTTGTTTTCTATACCAAAGTAGTAAATAAAGTTGTTTTCGATAATTTAAAAGGTAAGAAATAGAACATAAGATTAATTTGATATGGGAAATAATAATATTGTATAGATATCCATCATGCCAATATATCACATTAACCCATTTAATTTTTATATACAAATTTCCAAATCCCTCCACAATTTATATGCTTAAAATTCGTTTCCGAGAAAAAGGCCTTCAATGGTACCTACATAAGGCGTTCAGTATTTTCTTGCATTTAATCAAAATCTGAGTCGATTCGTCTTTTCCGTCTATTTGTCAATGTGTTCAAATCGATTGTATTCGAAGCAATTTTTTAGCAGTTTGAGATGATTTCTTCTTAGCGCAAAACACGGAATGAAAAATGTGTTTTAAGGTATCGAATCTAGTAATTAAAATTTCTGAGAAATTTCTTAATTTAAGTGAACATTTAAAACTTTATAGAAAATTTTAAATTTTGTAAAAAAAAATCTCCAAGTTTTTGTAAAAATTATTCAATCATTATGAAAAATTTTATTTTTATAAGAAGAAATAATTTTATACCCCATAATATATATATCTTCTTAAATCAAATCTAAATCTGAGTCGATTTAGCTATGCCGTATGTCTGTTGTTGGTATGCTCACATCCACAATAATTGACAGAAATCAGAGAAGATTTTTATTTTAAATAAGCAAAATTTATTTACTTAAACGCATTTATGGTGGGGGGTATTGAAGATTCGGCGTAGCCGAATAAAGCATTTTTATTTGTTTCTTTTAATAACTAAAATTTCATAAAAAATCTAAATTTTTTGTAAATATAAACACTTAAATAAAAAATGTAATATTTTTTGAAAATTTAAATTTGAAGTTAAATTTAAAATTTTAACAAAATTTTAAAATTTAATGAAATTTTTCCATGCTGAAAACCCACTTTTAATATTTTTTAATAAATTCTAAATTATAACAATTTGCCAACACATGAGTCTTCTGTCTAGTAAAACTATATATTCTTGTTTTTTGCTATTTGTAATATAATTTCCAATTAAATTCGCTGTCTTTCAACATGTTCCCTGAACATGTTAGTGAACAAGAGTGAATATACAAAAATTGTAAGATTTAAAATTTATATATATAAAAAAAAAACACTGGGCAACTTAACTAAATTATTTTAAAATTAAAATAATATATAGCGTAATATAACTTTTTTCCGAATTTACCCAAAACCGATTTTAATCAAAGCATTTTTTTGTAAAAAAATTCTGTTGAGTGGTGTAATCTCTAAGAATAATTTGCTTTGACGCCTTTTGGATTTACAAATAGTTTTAAGTAGTTATGTTTTAAGTTTTTATTTCTTTTCGAGAAAGCATTCCTTTTCTATTACACGCATAGCCCTTGTAAGTATAATGCACACACACACACACATAAACATAATACTTATGCATTTATTTTATGTCTCTTTTAAAGGACAAGGATTTGTATGAAAGAATGCCTTTATATTGTTTAACATTCTCTTAGATATTCTAACATTACAGACCAGGACAATGGTAGTGAACATGGTCGAATAGCTTGCATGCTATATTAAGATGAACAGCTACATACATATACAAAATTTTCGACTACAAAAACTAAAACTGTGTTTTTAGCATTCTCGTAAAAATTAACTAATATTTTAATGAATTTTGAACTTTTAAACAGTTTTATGATAAGAAGTGAGATCAAAAAAATCTTAACATACGTATGCGTCAATAAACCAGAAACCACTAAACTTATAGTTTCAATTTTAACAAATTACAAACTCGAACAGGACGTCCATCTCCCTACTCTCTCTTTTAACAAGAGTCCAATATCTCTCCACAACCCTTCGCTCCGAGCAGGTTTGAGGATTTGCTCGCTTGTTATAAATACCACATTATTATTTTTGTATCACTTAAGGGTTTACCATAGTGACAGAATACCAAGTCATAGCAAAATAAGTCTTATTAAAGGAATCAGCTATTTTTTGTAAACATTTCCTGATGTAGATTTCGGTATTAATATAGCTGCTTTTGCCACAACTGCATACTGCCTGACATTCCAAGAATTTTTTTTGAAAATGTTGACTATTTTTGGGTACTTTATTTTTCTTCAACATTTCCTCAAGTATCGGCAATACAAAATTTTGAGTAGGAAGTTGCAAAAAATTTTCCTGAAAATGCGTTTCATCATCCATCATTTAGCAAGAATATTTTTGTTTTTTTTTAGAAAATTTTACTACAATTCCTGTGCTCTGTTTTTGGCCTCTAAGTTTTGTGTGGTTTTAGACTTGCACTTCCTTTAACTTTTCGCATCAAATAGTCCAATCTCTGAGCTAACCGGTCTGCTTTTCTACCGGATGTGTTGAAAGCTCTTGTAAAAATGCTTTTCATTTGTTGGCTTTAGAAACATCATATGGTCCATTCCTTCTATCTGAACCAGCTTTTTTATTAACGGACGAGTTCTTCCATTATTGTTTAATAACATATGACAGTTTGACGGACGACCTTTGTCTGCTTGGTCAACTTTTTGTAAGAACAATTTGGGTTTTGTTTTCAAAATATTTGTTTGATATTGACACTGAAATGTTTAGCAAAGGAAACTTGGAAAAAAATCAAATATTACTTGGGTTCAATTAAACTTTTAATAAAAAATGTTTCTTAAGAATTTTTTAACTCACTCCTTAATATACCATTGAGTGAATAAATTAATAATGTCGATTTGTACAATGTATATCAGAAACCTATATTAGACCCGCTATCTAAAAACGACTAAAGAAAATAAACCAAACAAGTAACGGTTCTATATTCGGCTATGTCGAACATTAAAAATAGAGTTGCAACCGAATAACCGAGTATTTAAGGCAGTTGGAAAAATATTTGTATAAAATTTCAATAATTTTTTGAAATTTTATAGATTTATAAGCTTAAACCCGTTTTTCTTAAAGGAGCCTTAATAAGAGCTATAGCAAAACATGGTCTGATGTTGGTTAAAAAAATTACATATAATAATTGTGCCGAATGTTAATAGAATTGTTCTATACTATAGAGTTTAATAATTTTAAACGATATTACGGGATGGGGCCTTTAATGAAAACTATTTTTTTCATCACATATATGACCCCATATATTTTAAGGGGTCATATATGTTTCATTCTTAGCATTACACCACTTGTGGTGCTGGAGGTTATAAAAATGTCAAATCAATATATGAGACAATCTAAAAATTCAGAATATTTTTTTCCTAAATTTGATAGAAAAGTAAAAAGCTCAGCTAAAAGACAAATTCAATTAAAATCGGTTCAGTAAAAAAGTTATAGTTTAAGTTATACAAAATTTTGATCCAAATTCATTGCAATTTTAGAATTATTTGCTGAAATTGGTTCAAAACATTTATTCCAGGAATTAAACTCCTAAATTTGGATAATTTCCATTACCTAAGCAATTTCCATATAAAAGCAGCTAATGAAATTTGATATCTATAGCACTTATTGTTGGGGAATGTTTATCAAAAAATTTCTTATGTCATACTACACTGTCTGAAAAATTGTAGGGTACCTAAAGCAAATCACAACATTTTTCGTTGTCATGTAATAGCATATGTGTGATGTGTTAGTATTAAATTTCTATCATTTTCTGTTACTTTCTTATATAAAGTAAAACCCAGTAAAATTTTTTACATTTAAGAAAATTCCTATATCATTTAGAGATGCTAAATACTGCTGTACTATTGTCTCACCCGAGCAGCGTGAGAAGTGATTGCCAGATTTCATTTATTTGGCAAATTTGTTTGACATATTTTCTGTAAACGATTGATGCCGAGTCTACATTTCTAAATATAATGTTCCAAAAATAGCAGGAATGGTTGACGTCTGCTGTATCGCTTTCATCGACTTTAAATAAAAATAAATCGTAATGGATACGCTAATGTTTTCAAAACGTTTTCTTTTATACCTGTTGATTATGCTACTTCATCGTGGTCCTTTTTGGGAGTTCTTTGACTGTAAACCTTGGCTATTATCGAGATCCTTTCCAAGAATTGTACCCAAAATGATGTTAAATAAAAGTATATTATTCTGCACGCCATTGCCCCTCCATACTACACTGTGACTTAATCTCAGAAAAATTCCTCGAAGTATATTAAAACTAGATACAGTATCAAACACGACCAAGCGGATTGTAACATGATCACTGGTTGACCGATCCACGTATAACTTAGCAAAAGTTATAGCGAAAAATATAACTAATTTTATGACTCATTAAATTTCCCTGTGTTCAAGAAAAACTTGAATATATTGTATATTTTTGTATGTATGTATTTTTGAGTGTATGTATTTGTTTACATGAAAAATAACGTATTGAAGATTCTTACTTGTTTCGTTAAGTAAATATTTCGCTGGGATTTTTCCACTTTTAGTATGATTCAGTAGTAAACTTCTTGGTGCATTTATTTCCTGTAAGTGTGTATGTGTTTGTATGAATGTGTATGCATGTCTCCCTATTTGTTCATGCAATACTGTCGGACATATTCATTTACAATTCTAATTTTCTAATTTTTTATCTTTCCTTACACGTTTTTCAAATGCTAAAGAAATGTACAACATAAAAACTTTTTGTTGTTGTTGTTGTTATTTTCTAAGCTAAAAGAAAAAAGGCTAGTCACAGATCCTTAAAAACAAGAAGAAGCAACGAATTTAATGGGCCTTAATAATGGAAAAGAAAGTTTAGAAATCAATTTTACCAATCAAAATTTTGGTAATATTTGAATCTTAGCAAAACTAGTCACTACCCTTGTAACCAGTTGAACTTAGAATTGTATATTATATATTTGCGCTTCTTTCACATCATACGCAGTAACCACCATATGTAGATTTTGGAGTCTAATTGAATTTTTATTACCCCAGAACCCATATGATATATTTTTTTTGCTTAAACCCAATGTAGGGTGTTTTATATTAAAACAAGCACAACTGTCGTGTGACAACATACAATTTATTCATACAAACAAAACACAAAAAACTATACACAGAAAACGAAATGTTACGGAAATTATTACAAAAAGGACATTAAAACATTACGAGAGTGTGTGACAAATAAAAAATTCACTTTTTTTCTCACTTCAAAGGTGAAAAACTCTAGAAAAAATAAACAGAAGAAATAATGTGCGCTAAAATTACAACATTGTAATAAGAAACGTAAAAGCTATACAGGTGACATGATAATTAAAGCCTGAAATTCTTGAAGAAATAACAAATATTTCAGTGGCTTTATTTTCAGAAAAAACGTCAACAGACATGAACTGTGTTTTGACAATGAATGGGCTGAAATGAGAAATATATGTACAAACAGTATTGTTCAAAACCTAGGCAACTCTTTTCCAATTTATACTCATTGTCTTAGATGCCCTCCTTTTAAAAATTAATAATAAATTTTTTTTCATGAAGGAGTGAGATCGAAAAATTCTTGAGATACATACGTCTATGTTAATTAGAACAAAATCACTGAACTTATAGTTTTTATTTTCTTTATTTGATTAAAATTATTATTTCAACTTACCAAAAATATGTATTTCATATACTTTCGGCCACAAATTTTCGGCTCTTCAATTCCCTTTTAACAAGAGCCCAAGATCTCTCCACTGGCCTTGGCTCTAAGCAGCTCATGTTCCACTCGAGCGCCTGTTTACCATAATGACAGGATACTAAGTCAAGCCAAAAATAAGTGAACACATTATGAAGTCTTTTATACATTCCTTGAAGCAAAATTTCGATATTTATAAAGCCCGTTGTAATAAATGATTTTTCTGCCACAACTGCATACTGCTTGTCATACCAAAAACTTTTTGGAAAATTTTGACTGCTTTTGGTTCTTAAACGTTTTCTAACTTTCCCTCGAGTATCATCAACATAAATTGTTTGATCAGGAAGAATCCTCCATAACTTATGTTTAGTCATAAATTTAGAAGAGTTTTATTCAGGAAATCTTTGAACCTTGTATGTTTTAAGACCTGCATTAGCTTAAATTTCTCGTACCAAATAGCGCGACTATTGAACTAACCGGGCTAATTTCATAGCAGATGTGTTGAAGGCAATTTCGAAATTGATTTCTGTTTTTTTGGCTTTGGTAACTTCACCACCACAAGTGGTGAAGAGGATATACTTTGTTATTCCGTATGTAACAATAAGAAGAAATTATCTCAGACTCCATAGTGTATATACATTCTTGCATCAAATTAAAATCTGAGTCGATTTTGCTTAATCCATCTGTCTGTCATTCAGCTAGTATGTCTGTCAGTTTTTTTTCACGCTCATATCCACATAGACAGAGCTCAATGAAATTTGACCTGAATTTTTGCTATAGTCCTAAGAAGTTTTCTTTTTAAAACTAGAAACATTGGTGAAATATACTATAATATAAACACCGGTATATAAAGCAACTATTTGGTTCAAGCAAAAAACTTTCATAAAATTATCAATTATAAATCGACAATTTAGAATAAAATATTAAATTATGTGATAACTAAATTGTATATACTTCATTACCATTCCAATATATATCAAAATCATTTCTGTAGAAAAATGTTAGAGCCAAAAGCATTACAAATATTATATCTGATTAAATGATACGTGTCATATTAAATAAAATTATTTATATGCTTTTTACCTCTGTATATGACCTGTTATGTACAAAACATAATGTATTTACTTCACACATATTGGTGTTGGAGGCTATTAAAGATTAGGTATTGCCGAATAAATCTTGTTTATTTTTTAATTTACTTTAAATATCAATACTTATAAGTTAATATTTAAAAGAGAACAGCTGCCAGTTTTTAGTAAAATTTGAGTGAGGAGATGTTTTATAAATTTCACAAAATAACGAAATTTTGACAAGACAAAAAAGCAAAACTTTTAAACACAAGTTTTGTTTTTTTCCTGTTTTTTTTTTTTTTAATATTTTAACAACATATTTCACTATGAAAAAAGAATCTTCTACGATTTCGATCACTATTAATTAAAAATAATTTGGAAGTAAACGTAGTCTTTTATTAATACTTAAGATGAGCGATACCGTGATTTCTTAATAACGTCGTTTCCAGTAAAAGTGATTTGTAAGTCGCTGTTCTCTAAACAGTGGCAGTGATCGCTGTATTTCAAAGGAAAACATAAGAATATTTTTTTTTTATTTTTATTATTTTTATTTTTATTAAAAAACAAAAGGGTTCTTCGAATTGGGAGCCTCTATAGAGTTCACAATATTCCCCGTGGGTAATGAATAATTTTAATTATATCGTGAATTTATGCTCAGCGCCACCATTAAGTAATTTTTTGGCCCCAAAATAAAAACAACTACTATTGAGTATGCAACAAAAGAGGAAAGAATGACGTTATTATTACAGTACAGCTGTTATTTCATAATTTAAGTCACTGTAGTTACCAATGTAAAACATCGCTCATCTCTAATTTATTACCACTAAAATTTATATTTGTATTAAGTATACGCCGTGTACTACAAATATAAATACGATTAGAAAGTAAAAAGTTATATTTAAATAACTTTTATCATACTCATTTAGCAAATTTTAGAAGTGTAAAGAAACTTAACTCCCTTCTATAACCTCTTCTATCACACGTATAGTTGAAACATATGGAAACCTTATGCTATCAAGTGTAATGGAAAGAAACATAAATTTCCATTTAATATATTAAAACTAAAGTTATCTTAAATGAATTCATTTTGCAAATAACTACTTAACTATTTTCACAAATTAAAATTATTATTTTTATTGAATTCCAACATCAAAGTGATATTTGTTTAATTATATTAACATTTAACTTTTATTGTTGTAGAAAAACATACATGCATATACATTTCTTCATATATATCCATATAAAGGTTGTTACTATTTTAGTTAGTATTAATAATATGCATGAATACATTCCTATTTAATCGTATTTACAAATAAGGAAGATTTTACAAATACATTTACACTTAAATTGTCATACGAATTCAATCATACATACATCGATATGTGAGAGGGCGAAATAAACCCACCAAAGAATTGTTATTTAAATGAATGTATGTGTAGGTGAAGTATAAATAGAGAGATAAAGACCAACTCACGAAATGAATTAGATCATATCACATGGTTAAACCAGAAGTGTTTTCGAGTTGATGTTGAGAAGCACAGACTTCTATGCGGTTATGGAAGTAATCAGTGACTAACCAAATTTGACCGTCTCTAATGGTTTAAAATTTAGAGAATTATTTTCAAACTATTTGATTTGCAGTAAAAATATTAGAACCATAATACGACCAGAAATCAGGTAGTCAGTAGCCTTAGAGGAGCACAACTAGAAAGTTCATAGCAGATGAGGCAATCGAAAAAAATATTTTGGAGGTAAGAATAAAGGCCGTTGATTTAAAAGCTTCTTAAAACTGTCATGAGAGAAACCTTAAGAAGATCGACTTATAATTGACAATTTCATGGAAGTTCTTCGCTTGAACTTAGAGGCTGCATTAGATATCGGTCTATATCTTTTAATTTAATTCATCGATTTTACTGAAACCTTCTCAGAACTATAAAAAATATTTATGCAAAATTATATTGACCTCAGACAATTTGTGTAGATGTAAGCGTGCCAATAACAGACAGACAGATAGTCATAGCTAAATCGACGCAGATTTTGATTTGATGCTAGAATATGTTATGGGGTTAGAGATAATTGATTTTTAGCGTTACATACGGAAGGACAAAGTTAATACACCCTCTTCACCACTTGTGGTGTTGGAGGGTATAAAAAAGGATGCTCTTTGATATTATCGTGCGGTGTTATATAATGAAAAAAGTCTGTGAGGAAGTTGTATGCTCTCATGGGGCATAATTCAGAAAAACTGAAGCCTAGTGTCTTACTTTAGTTTATTCAATAATGGACTTATTCAGAATTTCTTAAAGGTTATGATCTTTGAACTTTTGATGAACGACTTCGGATGAATCGATTTCATGTGTGAATTTTATTAGTATGGAATAGAAAACTTTTTATGTGTATTAGCAGTTAGTATAAGTAACTACCATATGATCAATGCAATCGGGGTAATTTCTCATTTTGAATATATTTTATTATTTAAGATCCAAAAAGTTAAATATTGCATGGAACTTGTTATATATAGACAGTTTCAATTCCTCTGTGTTTTTCTCTTTTAAGATTTCGAAAGTGTTTTGATATGTTTGTTGGGAAATCTCAGTTGACAGTATAAATAAACAAATTATTTTATATTGATACATACATACATTTAAAGGAATGAAGAGTTTTTAATTTAAATTTTCTAAATGTTGAATGGAATATTTAAAAAAAAAATAATTACAAGTTCGACCCGGCACAGGCTTTCTGCCAGAATAAAACTGTGTATAATGAAATAGTAAACATATCTCCAACTATTCATCCAACAGATTAAAAATAATATCAATATTTTTTGAGTTAACCTATTGCCTCATCACTATACAAAATAGAAGCACTTAAACGAACTTACTGCATGATGAAGAGATCATCTGCATAAATTTGAGTTTTTACACACATAACCTTCACTGTCTCTTTACGATACACTTGGGACCAGTCAAGTGTATCTTAGGGACAGATACAAGTTTTTTCTGTCACCCTACGATACACCTGGTGAAGATGAAATGATTGGTCATATCATAATGTGGTATTTAACAGTATCCTAAGGGAATTTTTTATCATCTCAGCGCCTGTGACTACACTACATGCATTGAAAAAAATTAAAAATGTTGTTTGATCAGAAATTTTATGAAAATTTAAAACTAAATAAGACTTAAAAAAGAAGTGCATTCGTTAGCCACTAAACACAGGGCAGTGGCTGAGAAGAAAATACCTCTTTATTCATACAGCTCCTTCAAAAATCATTCGACATGACCAGATATTGCAGTAACCATGTCAAAGCCATTTGAATTAATATGTACCTTTACTGCTTAGGACTTTAACAAATACTTAGAAAAATTTTATGGAATTCGGACAATTATTCTAGGCGAGAGAATGTTTCCAACAGACGGACGGACAAAATTTTGATTTGTTGCAAGACTATATATACTTTATAGGATTCTGATCTGATATAATATACCCTCAACACCACTTGTGTTGGTAGAGGTTATAAAAATCGATTCTGCCCCATTGTACATGGAAATGTATATTACATAAATTCTCCCATTCAATAACTTCCCATCATAATATTCTTTTAAGTCTCTTTTATTGTGAATTTCATCTAACAAATCATTTAGAATTTAACGAATAAAATCTAAAAAGCAAAATGTAAGAAATGAAGAAGAGAATGTTATAGAAAATAATAATGAAAGAAGAATTAAATAATTTAATTTTATAATTTATTTTCACATATTTTAACATACAAATGAATTTTATTGGCAAATAATTTACAAATTAATTAATTTAAATTTCATGTGATGATCTCATGTGTAAAATTCACTTAGAATTAAATTATATTAAATATTTTATAACAATTTTATAAATAAGAAATTTTAAATTGATTTCTAAGACTTCGGTAGCAAAAGGGAGAACTATTTTTTTCTGACTAAATGAACTAAAAACCACATACAAATGAATATTTAAACATGTATTGTGCAAATTAAACTATTAAAATTCTTCAGATGTTCTCAGGAATTGGAGAACATTTAATAGAATTACTTTTTATTATAGATACATTAATATATATGTATTGATAGCATTTAAGATATATGAAATAAAGTATAAGTATGTTTTCTAAAGCACTTTAATCACTAAAGGAAGAAATCGATAAGAATATAAAATTAAGACTTCATTTACAATTTTTTTAAATCGGCTCAAATTTCCTTTTAAATCGGTTATAAAAATTGGGCTGTGCCGAAATTTAAAAAAATACACTATTTACATTACGAAAACACGGCAGTATTCTTGAAATGAGTTATGTATGGACTGAGATCGAAAAATTCTCAATAAACTTTTTTGATCACGTTTCCTTTGTAAGAAAGTCAGTTCTTATATTTAACTAGCTAAGACGCGGTGTGCTTTGCCGGCCTTATCCGTCTTACATTTTGACCAGAAAAAATTGATTCTTTGAAAAAAAAAATGGAACTTATTTGAATACTCCCGCTTTTACAGTTCTTTAGATATTCGATTATTAATATTCGCTTTTTATGGGAGTACCTTTGCCTTGAATATATCCGTCATATATTTTGATCAATAAAACAATTTTGAGGAAGTAATTGGGAACTATTGCTATTAAAGTTCTTTAGATATTTGATAATCAACATTTTGTTTGTATAGAGAACCACCTTCCCCATGATCCCATACTCCCTTCATTCTGTCCAGTAAAACTGTTACTTGAAAAATTTATTGGGACAAAATTTGAGAATTTCTTGGTTTAGTGGTCCCTAAAATATTCGATTATCAAAATTTTCTTTGTGTGGAGGCTACCTCTCTCCCTGATCCTATCCGTCCTTCATTTAGTCTAAAAAAAACTGTTCCTTGATGAATTCAAAACTTCTCGCTGTTATAGCCCTTCAATTCAATATTTGCAATATATAAGGGTTACCTCTACCCCTGACACTATCCGTCTTACATAAATGTAATGTATATACAGGCAGATTTTTCGCAACTTCCTGGTCAACATTTTTATGTTGGTGATGTTCGAACGAATATTGAAGAAAAGTTTAGGGTCCAAATTCCCAAAAATTTCTTGGTAATGCGAAAAATATGGATTTGCAGCAAAAGCAGCAAATAATTTTTTACAATTGCAACTCTCTTCATCATGTGGACACAAGTGGTGAATATGAATATAGGCATCACGGTCGATGAAGTACAAATTCTCACAGTTAACCAACCACTCCTTCAGCACATGCCACTACAATCACGCACACTATGCGAAGTTGCAATATGGTACTCAAAGTATTAGCCAGCAGTACTTGGAATATGGATAAAGAAACCATATTGGCTACATAAAAACCGGTCTTTAGCGAATCATGCTACTCCAGTATGGACACCATGGCTAAGTGATACACAAGGGAAAAAATCCAAAGCTGTCAAAATACAGCCTTAAAAAACCATAACGGTATGCATTCAAATGTCCTCAAATAAAGATCTACATAAGGAAACCGAGATGCTTCCAATAAAGGAACATAACGAAATGCTGAGTAAGCAGTTCCTTCTAGGATGTTATTGGAGAAATCATTCTAACTTCAATATTACACAATTGGGGATTACGCCAAGGCATGTAAGAAAGGATATTCGTATATACGAACATAGCATACATTGGTATATGCAAGATCCTTTGAATCAGAATACGTATATGACAGCTTTGCACGACATTCACAAAGACGCCTCAAATTCCGCGGTTTCAAGTTACTGTATAAATGTCGTACTTGGAGGATGACAACCGTACATGGCAGCCAATGAACAGATTTTATCGTGGTCAACAAGAGTGGTTTTGACGCAATTGAGACCGGGATGGAGCAATAAATTCAATGCTTTCTGGTTTTGAATTGATCATGCCGTCCCAAACCTAAGTCATGCATGTGGCCAAAGGCCACATTATACACGATATTTATTCAACTGTTAGACCAATTGAGGTTGCCAAATTCCTTGGTCTAGAGTTGAACAACAACATGAACTAAAATTGATAAATATATTTATTCCTTCCAGCTGTTACAACAACCGACTATAAATTATAGGTTTTTCTCTGTGTATTTTTATAAAATTATAATTCGTGCAATTTGTTCTTAAATGTGAAAGCCGAATCTTGCAGTTTTACTTGTTTCGCTTTACTTTGTTTTCAAAATGTTAATAATTTATAAAAAAAAAATTATTAATGTACCAGAGTAATGCTAAAGTTAACCATTAGTTAATTGTTGATTTAATTTTTATGATAATAAACCGAAGACAAATCCTTTGAGATATAAATAACACAATGTTGATGTGAGGGAACACTTAAAAATAATATTAAACCAAAAACTCCCACCATTAACCGACAGTTGTTTAGATAATTGTAACTTTATGTATGTATGTAATTTGCAATTAATATAATTGAATATTTAATGCGTAACATCAATGACTCATTAATGCAAACGTCTACAAGCGAAAAAACCACAAACGTGTTCTTATAATCTAAATATATATATGGTACTTACGTATGTATGTGTATACTAATAAACAAGTTAAAATCCTTAACTCGGCTATGCCGAATCTTAAATACCATGCACACAAATGCGTGAGAAGTAAGCACGTCATGTTTTGTACATTCACACTCATACATGCACTCACAAACTTATACAATACATACATAAATTTTTTCTACTGAACCGATTTTCATAATTTTGGTAAAGGTAATGAAGCCCATATAAGTAAATATTCGGGCAAATTCTCATTCTAATTTAACGATAAAAAATTAATAATTTAACGAAAGACCTTCGCTTAAACTAAGAGGTTGCTACAGATATCCGTCTATATCCTTTAATAAACATTTCAAAACTGTAGTAAATTTTAGAATTCTTATCATTAACGTTTGTGAGTGCTTTTTGTCACTTTGTTCCAACAGGTAATGTATATCCATCTCGTTCTACAAGAAGAGAACATCGTTCCATTGACTATAGCTTTGGAGATTTTGGGGATTTGCCTCTCTTGTTGCAGTCTTTTATTCTCACTGTACTACTCAAGGGCTGGTTTACCATAGTGGCGGGGTACTAAGTCAGGGCAATAATAAGTGAACACACTATGAAATCTTATGAGTATCCCTTTAGCAGCCTTTTTGCAACATTCCTTGATGTTAATTTTATTATTTAAAAATCCGGTTATAAGAATGATTGACTTCCTTTCCCACAACTGCATATTGCTTGTCATACTAAGAACTTTTTCGGAAACATTGGCTGATTTTGGGTCCTAAAATTTCTTCAACAGTGCTTCGAGCGTCTTGTTCGATTCGAGAATATGTATACATTATGAGGTCTGAGATGGTTCTTTCTTTGAGTTACACATGGAATGACAAAATTAACATAACCTCTTCACCACTTATGGTGCTGTAGGGTATTACACTGTTCAATACCATTGAAAACCTCCAATATAATAATATTATTGATGTAATTTATTGTAACCTTTTAATGTCATTTCACTTAAATTGATAGAATAGAATTTATTAAATTAATTTGTTAATTTTTTTGTGACTTGTTTAAGTAAAAAAATTAATATTTAAAACTGAAGGTAAAAAAATAATTTTAACCGTTTTTTTATTTTTTTGTTCAAAACAAATAAACGTCAAAAACTTTATTTCCGTGAAAGTTATTTCACCAGCAAAGTGCTAACATGTAGGAAATTAAGGTAAAAATTCTGAAAAATATGAATAAATGTCGTAAAAATTAAATTATAACAAATAAGAATACTATATTCGGCTATGCTGAATTTTAAATACCCTGCACCACTAACATTATGTAAAAATTAATATAAATTAAAGAAATTCCACCAAAAACTTATTCGTTTAACGTTTAATTTGAATTTACTTACATATATATATTTTAGTGGCCGATTTTATTAAAAACATTAACGATAAAGAAATAAATTTTCTACATGAGACGCAATAGTAAAGGAATTAAATGCGTATATTTCAGTCAATTATCTGTTATCCGAATTTAGATGGAATTGGTTCATATATAAGTATCCTGTAAGACTGAGATATTATTTCGGGAAGGAGTAATAAGCAAAGATGGTCCTATAAATGTTAAACTAAATTCATATATTAAAGACAGTTTAAAAAGCGATTCATATATAAAGTATAATTTGGGAAGGCCTTAATTGGGAACTATAGTGAAATGCATTCCGATATTAGTCAAATTGGTAACATATATTTTAGGTAGTAAGAGCAGTTATTGTAAAGAATTTCAATAGAATTGTCTCAAGTAAAAAGTCTAAAAAGTTTTAAGTTTTTGTCGTAAACGAGATTTAAATGGCAGCTGTAGCAAAATATGGTCCAATATTTTCCAAAAACTACATTTTCAAGTCCCTATAGAAAATTAAATGTACTGAATTTCAATAGAATTGTTCGTTATTTACCTGATTTATAGGCCCAACGCTTTTAGCTTAAAATAGGAGACTGCTTAGAACAACAAGGCAACAGCAAAAAAAAAATAATGTCGCCAAATTTCATCGAATTCGGACAAATATTTTAGGCATGAGAACGTTATCATCAGGCCGACGAAGATGCGGACTCGACTCAGTTTTCGATTTGATGCGAGAATATATATTTTTTTGGGGTTTTATATGATTTCTTCTTGGCGTTAAACGCAGAATGACAAAGTTAATATACCCTCATTAACATTTGTAGTGGTGGAGAGTATGAAAAGTAAGAATTTAATACTTGACTAAGGAGTGCGAACGAAATATACTTAACATGTACAAAAAATAATCTTAACATATATAGAATACGTCGTAATATATGTTAATAAAAAATAAACCACTACACTGACAGTTTTTATATTTTTATATGAATTTAGTTATTATTACAATTTACAAAAAAAAAAAAATAGATTAAATCAATAGTAATGAAATTTTGAAACTTTTTCGGAAACCCTTCCATTTACGTCAGGTGTTTTAACACCTGGCATTATGTAATGAATTCACTAAAAGTACTAAAAATTAATATATTCAATATCTGTGAAAATAACATCCTTTAAAATCCATTAGATTCTTATCTCATTCATGCTACAAAAAAATCCAAATCTCATCAGTAACTACTAAACTTTTATAGTTTTTTAAAACTTTTCTCAAAAATTCATAGAAAATTTATTTAATTTCAAAAGTTCAGCTTTTGTTATTTAAAATATCTTATTAAAATTTTATTTTAAGTATCAAACATTTTATGTATATTTTAATAAAAATTAAAAAAAGTATTTTATATTTGCAAAAATATGTTTTCTAATATATAATGTATACAGTGATGTATATAATTAAAGCAAAAATGTGTATTTATTATTAAGTAAATATAATAATAATAATAATAATAATAATAATAATAATAATAATAATAATAACAATAATAATAAAAATAATAATAATAATAATAATAATAATAATAATAATAATAATAATAATAATAGTAATAATAATAATAATAATAATAATAATAATAATAATAATAATAATAATAATAATAATAAAAATAATAATAATAACAGTAATAGTAATACTAATAACAACATTTACTTCTTAACCATGAAACCCATACACATTAAGAAATCGATTTTTATTTCAAATTGTAAATTGTGGCAACCTCTAGTTTGTCATAATTCCGATTTTTCAACACACGATATCTTGGATACTACAACATATGAATTTACGATTCCAATCTCAGTTTTGATTTTGGGCTCAGGCTTTTTTATGTATGCACTATACAAATTCATTATTTTTTTCAAAAGGATCGGTTAGTAGTCCAAAACGGGTTAAGCTAATTACTTAGTTAAATTTGACTGGTACACAGTGTGTTAAAAATCGATTTTTGGAAATTATTCTGTTTCTTTGGAAAGTTATAGATATCTTAAACAAATTTCGCCCGACCTATATGGCCTGGGGCGTAATCAGTGATCTTCGTAAATTGGGAGAAAAAAATTTTATGTAAATATCTCTAATAAATTTTTATAAAATCATGCGTTTATGTATAGGTTAACATTATATATATGCTTACCCATTTCGTCCAAGATACTTTGGCTCTAATCATGTAAAATTCCATTAAGATATTGTTAATGGTTCAAAAGTTACAAAATAAATCCAACAAAAATCGTATTGGATACACTGTGTAGTACCAACAGCAGATAAATTTTGTACATTACTGTGTATAGAGACACATATTCTAGCAAATAAATATATAATTATGTGAGTAAATTATTTGCTTTAGAAAAAATTTTGTCTAAAATATCGTAGCACGTACTTTTTTAGGTAAAAGAAAAACTTTAACTTTAATTATTAATATACACTAAAGATCGCTAGAAAAATCATTGTGCCGAACTCTAATGGAATTGGCCTTTATTAAAGTGATATAACCAGTTTTCCGGGAAGGTGATATATCAAAATATCGACCATTGTAAATAAAATTTACAACATATTTTTAAGGCAGTTGGAAAATAAATTGTGACAAATTTCATTAGAATAAGTTTATATTTAAGAGTTTTATAAGCTATAAACCATATTGTGGGGAAGGGACCTTATATGGAAGCTAGGTCCTCTGATGGCACCAGCACAATTTTTTTTTTTTGGGGTTTGGTTATATTACTATATTATGTTGAATATATATGGTAAATTTCCAAAATGCAACCCACATAATATGCAGTTTATGGGGTGTATGTTTCTTCTGAACCGATTTTGATGATTTGATGTACGATGATGAAATACATATAACTATATATTTTTGTTAACTTTTTCTTTAAATTCAGTTAACTTTTCTTCAAAAAAATAGAAGAGTTATTTTTCGGATATCAGGCTATAATTTTTTTGCCAATAAACCGATTTTAAATGGGAAAATGCTTAGGACAATAGCAGACAATGTGACCAAATATTGTTTATTTGGACAATTATTCTAGGCAAATGAATGTTTCCAACAGAGACCCAAACAGACATAGAGAAATCGACTCAGATTTTGATTTAATGCGGGAATACTTTATGGGATCTGAGATTACTCTTTATTGACGTTACACACCGAATTTCACCTCATACCGTGGCGTTGGAGGGTATATACACGATTATTATGTGGTAATTTATTGATGTTCGCAAGGCGCTTTTTCGATAATATTTTCTTAACCAAAATTATACATTTAAGTCATCAATTACTTTAATGGAGGACAATATAGTCAAAATATTTCTTGTTTTTTCCAAAATATTGTTTGTTGTTGTTTGTTTTGTGTTTGAAAGGTATTAAGAATTCGTTATAGATGAAAACAGTACTCTTACTTGGATTCCCTTAATTTATTTTTATAACCTACTCCATCATAGGTGGCGGGTGCAATAATTGTAACGGGCAGAAAAAAATGTGAAACCACCATTATTAAACGTACCGTTCGACTGACCGATTAGCTGACCATGCAAACCTTGTGAACAAAATGCAAGATATCTTAATCAAATTAGGCATGTATCAATTTTTTGGTCCAAGGACGGTGTCTGTATTATTTTACCAGGCCCCTTACAAATGTTTCTCCCGGAATGGGGATTTAAGGCCTCAAAATTCTTAATATAAATCAATTTTTGCACAAATAAGTTCTATGATGTGTGCCAAATTATACGAAGACCAATCCATTATTTCTCACAGCTTCCATACAACCCCCTTTCAAATATTACCCTGGATGACTTAAATATCACACGTAAAAAAAATTGGTCAAATCAAGACAAATGTACGCAAAAACCGATGTGCGAAATTTTACGTGGTCGGTCCAAAATTTCTTCTACCTCCTATGTAGCTCTTACAAAAAAATTCTTATAAAATGCATTAACCCCACAATGATCTAAGTACTGCTCTCTTAAGCATAAATTAAACAAGTAAAAATGTTATAGTCGGTCAAGCCCGACTATGTAATACTCTACACCACAATGTTGATTATAAAAACAGTTAAAAACAAATAATGAATGACCCTCGTAATTATATATTTTCTGATTTATTCTTAAGTGTGCAGTATATTATGGCAAAACTAACATTTATGAAAAATTTAGGACTTTAATAATGAGTTTTAGAAGAATTAATGGAACGACCCTCTCATAATCTTTCATATCGATTTTTGCTTTTATTTGTTTTAATTTGACTAGTTATTATTGCAATACCAAAGTATATGTGAAATTAATGCCCTTCAAAGTGTAATAATAATAAATTGAAAGGAAGCATGTATGGGACCTATGAGATGTAATGGACCGACCCTTGCATAATTTGGCACATCGTTTAAGAATATCAAAACGCCTTTTTCCAGATTTCGCTTAAATCACTTCATATTAAGGACTTTTATGTGTTTAATACCACATTCCGTGAGGACATTTGTATGGAAGTCTCCCGAAATATTGCACCGAACATGGCCAATTTCATCAAGCTTTGTTCCTGGGCCAAAATAATATGTAACAAATTTCATCGCGATATTTATTCTGCAGAGTGTTCACAACGTTTACATAGGCAGCCAGCCGGACAATAAGACAGACGGGCGGAAGAACGTCGTTCGATCGACTCAGAAAGTGATTCTGAGTGGAACGGTATACTTTAAGGTGGGTGTAATAGCAATCTTTATGTATGTGAGAAACAGCAGCACAAACGCATAATACCCAAACCACCTACGGTGGTGTATGGTATAAAAATACCTTTATACGAGGATGGTTCACTAATTTTTGGTGGCTACCACTTATCACCAACAATGTGGTGTAGGGTGTTAACGGTCGGGATTAACCGACTTCAAAATCTTACTTGTTTTTTTGTTTTGTAGTCATATTCATGAGTATTTGTAATTTGTCAAATTTTGCAATGAAAACTTTTCGCTTGAAAACTTCTATTTAATAAGTAAATGCAACAACAACAACAACAAAAATAAAGTTTTTTTGCATAAATATGAGACAACTGCATTCACTCTCTTGTTTTCGAAGGAAATATTAATTTGTGAAGACAGCAAAATATGTTATTAACACAAATTTGTCAAAGGGACAAAAAATAACTTTAATTAAGTTTAATTTATGGGAATGAATACGAAATTATAATCTTTTTTGTCTGCGTATGAAAATTTCCAGAAATTAAAGAGGTAAAATAATATTTGTGAATATTTTCTTTAATTAAATTAATTTTTTTTAAATTAAGACTAGAAATTTGTGAATTTGAGAAGAATGCATATTAAATTTGTCATTCCGTATGTCAACAGAAAAGAAAATCAGTCGAATTAACTATATTCCTCTGTCTGTCCATCCGTGTGTCTTCTGTTGTCACAAATATTTGCAACAATAATCGGAGCTAAATGGATTTGAACTGATAAAACATTAATTTGGGCCAAATTTAGTTAAAATATCTTCATTTATAGAATGCGTCTAAAGTATTATACCAATTGCCACCAATTATTTCAATGGATTTTCTATATTGAGATATCAACAAATTTGCGATAGTACATGAACAGGCAGCAGCCAGACGAAGGAACATTATAAAATTGACTGAGGAAGTTATTAAGAGTCGATCAGCGCATTCAAATATCTGCACAAATGCATATTACCACTCCTCACCAATAAGTGGTTTGAACTTCAAGAGACAAATAAGGATTCCATAAACACCTTAAGAGTTTTTAATATTATAATTGTATTTGGTTTCCATGGAGGAAGGCATTATAATGATTTCAAAATTATCGCCTTCTTTCTTGAAGGACTTTGATAGTTTTTTGATTTTTTAAAGATTTTTATTTTAATTAAAAAATAAAGAATTTTTCGCTTGCGAACAAAATCGAAAGAATAAAGATTGAAATTTTTGTCCAAAAAACCGAATATGATCAATTTCAATGAGCTTCGTCATTGGACCTTAACATAAATTACATCAAAATACCTCAAAAATTGCGACCTGTAGATTGTTCACCACTTTTATTAACGTTGGGGCGTATATTATTAAATCATTTCTGAATAATTTTCTCAGTGTCAGAAGTGAAATCGAAAAATTCTTAACACACATTATTCATAAAAACCAAAATGTTATTTGATATTTTTTGATCAAGTTACTTTGTCTGTTGTTATATTTAATGCCAATTAGATTGTTAATCCGATTTAAATGAGTGAACAGAAAAAAGTGCGTACTAAAATTGTTAAATAGTTTTCAAAAAAATTCAACTTGGTTCCATAAAAAGTTGGCCGAGCATTCAATCGGTTTCCAATATTATAAAACAGTACAGGGAGAACTTGTCTAAGAACCCTGATTAAAGTAGAAAAAAATGGTCCACATGATCTGATGGGAACGTTGCTAAAAATTTTGAGGCCAAAAACATTTTATATATTTATATATCATGGGACATGGACTTCCAGTTCCAAAATATATTTTTTGGGAATTGTTAAAAGATTTCAACCAAATTAAAAAAATAATTTGTAAGTTAAGTAGCGTTTTTGGATCACAGACATAAGACCTTTCACCAGGAGTATGCGTCTAAAATTGTTTACTTTGGATACACTTTTTATTTAAGTGTTTAGTTCTTCCGATATAAGAAATTACCCGATGTGACCAACTTGGGAGGTCCATTACTGGACTCCATGTTCCCAAATCGATTCCAATCCTCCAAAATTCATTAAAAAATATTTTCATATTCTAAAAACGATTTTTTGAAAATAATTCCAAAAAGCGTTTTTAAATCACTATGCGTCAGCATATATGAGTTCTCAATTTGTCATTTTTATTTAAAGTTTTATATGACAGACTTCTTTTATGCAGTTTCTTTTAGTTTTAGATAGAAAATAGTATCCAAAAGATAAATATGTAGGTGACACAAAATATGAAGATAAATAAAAGGAAACTAATAAAATTGTCATGTTAAGTTTTTGTTTCTTCTATTGTAATTTTCTAGAAATGTTTCAATAACGTTTAAATGTCAAAGGGGAAAAAATCCTGACACACACACACACATATGACTAGTTCCGTGTACGTGAACAAAAAAGTTGGCAAAGTAAAACTGTATTTTTCAGTTTTCTTAAATCGCAAGGTTTCTTTGAAAAACATTCTCAAACTTTGGTGGCACTAAATATTTTTCATTCAGATTCAATAAGAGAATTATTATTTAAAACGCTTTGTAATTAGGAGGAATATTTGTATGGGAAGTATCTGAAATATTGAACCGAACATGGACAGTTTCAATAGGCTTCGTCCTCAGGCCAAAATATTAATTTCATCGAAATATTTAAAAAATTACGACCAGAATAGAGTTCACTACATTTACATGGACAGCCAGATGGACGGATATCTTTAAATCGACTCAGAAAGTGATTCTAAAAGTGGGTGTAAAACCATTTTCTCTGCATGCTACAAACATCAGCACAAAGGCATAATACCCCAACGACCTTCTTTTGGTTTAGCGTATAAATATCATTTTGAAGGGCGTGAATCTCATGTGGTGGTTGGTATTACGATAAGAATTGGTCAAATTAACATAAAAATAATGTACAAAATTTTTCGAGGGTCGTCCCATAATGTTTCGTATCCTCCCTAAAAAAAAGTCCATTTAAAACGCACAAATCCTACATAAACATTAGTATCATAATATACAGCACTCTTTAGCACAAATTAGAATATATATTTTTACGAGAGTCGTTCATTAATTTTTGACAGTACCAACAATGTGGTGTAGGGTATTAAATAGTTGCTCTTGAAAAAATATTACTTTTTTTTACAGTTTAGTAAAAATTTAGGTTTTAAGAGTCACAACATGGCTTTTTTCATTCCTTTTTGTATACAGGATCTATTTTTCATAAATATTAAATTTTTTTAAATCCATAACCTCAATTAATATTATAGTTTAATTCATCTTAAATATTTTATTATCTTCTTTAAGAGATATAAATTATTTTTTCCTGTAGAATTATTTATTTAAGAGTGTAAGAAATAAAGACTATAATTCATGTATAACATTTTCCTCCTTTTATCCTTAAGTGTCCACTTAATAAAGCGCACACAGTTAAAATATAATCTAACTTACAATAACCTGTAAGTAGATAAAATCTAATTAAAAACATTATTTTTAATTAAGTTTTTGCATAAATTACATTTAATTATCAGAGGACATTCTGAATTTGTTTATTTCGAAATTCAGTTAACAAATAAAAAGAAGACGCAAAAGCTAAAATAAACAAGAAGCAAAAAGCTGTAGAATAACAACAATTTTAAAAGAAATGACATTAAAACCATTGAGACATGTTATAAATAATAGAAAAATGTAATTAACACGTGACAAATTATTTATAAAAATGATTAACAAAATAAACAACAGAATTAGTAGATAAAACAAGTAAAAATTCTATATTTGGCTATGCCGAATCTTCAATACCTCCCACCATAAGTGAGTTATATATCGTATATACACACTCACAGATGTTGTCACAAACGTTGTAATATATAAACGTTTTCTTAAATACAACACAGAAATATTTAATGAGTCATAAAATTAGTTATATTTTTGGTTATAATTTTTTTTCTTCTGAACCGACTCTGGTAATTTTTGGAATGATATTGAAGTTCGTGTAACTTTATACAATGAAAAAATCTGATTTTAATTTGTCGATTTCTAATTCATAGTTTAACGAAAATTATTCGCTGGTACTTAGAGGTTGAATCAGATATCGATCTTTATATAGGCAGAGTGATGTACAGATGTATAAGCAGACAGACGTACAGACAGACAGATAAGCGAAATCGACTCACATTTTGATTTCATACAAGAATGTGTATACATTATTGGATCTAAGATAATTCCTTCTTAGCGTTACACACGGAATGAAAAAGTTAATATATCCACTTCAATACTTGCGGTGGTGGAAGGTATAACAAGAAAAGCAAAAAAAGAAAAAAGTCAGGTGTGGCATTTGTCTGGAAAAATTTTACATTTTGCGTTTTATTCAGTGAGACAAAATAATAATTTAATTTAAAGCTTAACCCTCGACGAGCGGAAGTTTTTCACAACATCAATAGCCGGCAGAGTGGCAATTGTACCCCTGTATATTTTTCTTTGTAGATATCACTTTTTCATCTGTAAGAATATATTGAGTATACAAATAACGTGTCTTTGTCATCAAATTTTACAAAATTTGCTAATGTTTGTAACATGCAGAAAAATTATATTATACCCATATTCAAGTACAACGTTCGACTCATAATCACAGAGTCGACTTAACGATGTCCATCTGTCTGTCTGTCTGTAAGTTCACCTGGCTGTCCATGCAAATGTTGTGAACAGTCTACAGATCGCATTTTTTTGAAATATCATGATAATATCTGGTTCATATTATTATTTTAGTCTAAGGAAATAGGCTCTGTTCAGTCCAATATTTCAGGAAACTCCCATGTAAATGTTTTTTCCGGAATAAAAAAATCATAAAAAAATTCATAAAAGTCCTAACTACAAAGCGATTGAAACGAAAACAGACCTTGGGTCTAAGTCTTATAATATCCTAAAATAATGCGTCATAATATTCGGCGGTCGGTCAATAATTTCTCATAGGTCCCATGCGAATCTCCTTCCAAATATTACATTTCAGGGCAAAAATCTCACATGAAATTAAAATAAATATTGATAAAAAACGATGTAAGATATGTGTGGGTCTGTTCATAACTTCTTGTAGCCCTCATATAACACATATCAGTGTTGCCAATTTAGTCATTTAGTAACTAAATTTAGTCAAATTTAGTCTTGTTTAGCTACCGAAAATTTAATTTTGTCATACAAATACATTTTAAATTATATTTAACCATTCCCGTAGTGGCTAAATTGACACACAAGTGTCCATCAAGCACTTTAAAAGAAAGTAGCTCATTTTCTTTAACTAGCGATAAATCAACTTCAAATAAATTTTTTTTAATAAATTAAGAATAATTTTTTTCTTAAAGGATCAATTAGAAATGTCAAAAACAAGATGATTATCAATTGAAAAGTCAGTTTTCAGAATATGTTAGATTTTTATACTCTCTACCGACACAAGTAGTAAAGGGGGTATATAAACTTTGACATTCCATATGTAACGCTATAAAGGTATCATCTAAGACCCCATAATGTATACATATTCTTGCATTAAATCAAAATCTAAATCAATTAAGCTATGTCCGTCTGTATGTTGTTGGCTCTCTTTCATCCAAAAAAATTGATAGAAATTTGGCCTTATTATTTGCTATTGTCCTGAGAAGATTTTTTCAGGGTACGGTTTTAGTCTTTTTTTATTCTCCAAACTATCGGATTTTTCAAAGAGTTTAATTTTTTTAATCGCTCTTTCAACAAGAGTTTAATTCTAAAAAATGATTAATAACAAACATATAAATATTAAAAAAAGAGTAAAATCCGAAAATAAATTTTATTAAGAATAAAACGCACAAATTGTTTTGAAGTCATTTGTAGCAGTGAAAAATGCTACTTTATTAAGCTGAAAAAGAATGTTTGTATGTTTACAACACTTGTATGAATATGCAAACATACTTACACATTAAGATGTGTTTACTTTTGTTGCATGAATTTTTAGGTATTTTTGTTATTGAATTTTTTTGTAAAAGAACAGCAACAGTAAGCTTTATTACGGCCAGAATTATTTGTATGCTTGTGTATGCACATTTTTGGTTTTTTCCCTTTTGTTTTCTTTCAAACATTTTGCAATTTTGGGGAGTAAAAAAATATATATTTTTTAATCTCCTCAATGAAGAGTAAAAAAAGATCATTTGAAAATAGAGATTTTTCCATACTCTGATCTATATTTAAAACCAGTAAAATTGCTTTAGTATACTAAATGATATAGAACGATATCTGAGGCAGCCTCTGAATTCAATAAAAGGTCATGCATAGAATTTTCTTCTTAGTAAACCTTATTTTATAACGGTAAAAGTTCTCCCGAAGCTGTTTAATAAATTTGAAAGCAATTTGACGTCAGGATTTTTATGATGGGGTAACTTTTTATTGGACCAAGTTAAGTTTTAAGTTATAAAAATAACCGTGATGTTGTACGAAGGTAAATTGGTCAATGATATTAATATTAAGAATTTTTCGATTTTACTCCTTAAAGCTCTTTAGATGATTATTGGTAATGTTGTGAAGTACATAATTCCTCTTTTTTGATAATTTTTGTTAATTTTATTAAAATTTGATCTTGATCTTAGTTGTCAAGAAAATTATATGATTTTTGATGAATTTGTTGAAATTTTCAAAATCCTTTTACCCATAACTTATTTGCAGAATATATTTAAGTATAAAAAGCATAAAATAAACATCTTCTTATATGAATTATATAAATTTGAACAGATGCCCATCTTAAATAAATCCGAAGAAGTTTTTTTTTAACTTTTATTTTTTTTTTTATTTTTTTCTTAGTTCTATTGTTACTCTACTTGAATTTCTATTTTTATCTTGTTCATTCTATAAAAAAACTTTTCCAGAAATAATATAAAATTGCATATGTATTAGATAAATTAAGTATTTAGTGAAATAAAACGTTTGGTTAATTAAACTAGTTCAATATACCTTCCTATATTTAAAGCAAACAATAGAAACTTAAATATAACAAGTAAAAATGCTAAATTCGGTTATACCGAATCTGCAAAACCCTCTATCACAAATGCTTGTGAAGTAAATTTGTTATCTTTCGCACATACACACTCACACATACACTCACAAACCTATACAATATATAAACATTTTTAGTCATAAATTGACTTGAAACCGGAAGTTTTATTTTTGAACTGAGAGGTTGCCTCAGTTATAGGTCTATATTTTTTAATATACTAAACCGATTTTGTTGGTTTTAAATAGGAAACTTTTAAGGTCTATTAGAAATACTCAGGTCAAATTTCACTGAGCTCTGTCAGTTATTGTGGATGTGAGATTTTGATTTGTTCCAAGAATATATATACATTATACGATCTGAGATGATTCCTTCTTAACATTACATACGGAATGACAAAGTTAATATACACTCTTCACCACTTCTGGTAGTTGAGGGTATAAACATAGTTTTATAATAATTTCTAATCAAATAAATAATTAATCTATCATATTTTGTTGTTAAATGAATAAACATAAATGTATTGTATGGTTGCGATTATTACTCATACGCATTGTTGTTTACATATAGGAAATAAGTTATATAGAAAAATTACATATTTTACAAGAGATTTCTGTATTAAATTAAATTTTATGTAAAAATTATAAAAATGTAATGAAATAATTAAAATATTGAATAGTTGCACAGTGGTTTTATAGTACATTGTAGCAATTTTCTAAGGCAGACGTCAACTGGGTCTGGGAATCTTCATTGTGTGGTCAATGTCAGATAATGTCTCCGAGTAGATCTTAATAGAATTTCACATGTTTAGAGCTCAGGTGTTTTCGAGCTTATCTGGGGAAATACAAATCCCTATATGATCAGAGGCGTAGACGGTGACCCCGCAAATATGGCGGGTATGTGAAAATATTACGTAGATGGCCCTAGCAAAACTCTGTAAATGTATGTTTATGTGTTTAATTTTTTAAAGTTTCAGAAATATTCATGTCACAATAAGTTATTAGAATACTTTTTGACTTAGATTCTATACATTTCACTACAACAAGTGGCGATAAGTTTATATTAATTTTGTCATTTGTTTACAATGCAAAAAAGTAATCATCTAAGATGCCATAAAATATATACAATCAAAATTCTAGTCGATTTAGCTCATATTCAATAATTTTGATATTTATATTTTCATAAATCGGTTCAGAAAAAGCAGTTATAGACAAATATCCTAAATTACCTCTTAAAACAGAAAAAATTTAACAGCGATTATAAGTTTCCGTGAAATTTGTCTTACTGATATTTCCTTTAGTGGAAAACGTTATGCAATATAAATACGAACAAAAGATTTAATATTGCATATCTCTAAAACTAACACAGAAAATCTTATGATATTAGTCACGTGAATAGTTCTGTAATAACAAAATATTACAAGCTACATAAATTTAGGATAAGGCACCGGAGAGTAGTAGTCCTTATATAAGCGAAATTTTTAAAATCACATATCTCTAAAACTGTGACAGGAAATTTATGAAATTTGGAAGGAGTAAGTATAGAAACATACCTATTATAGTTTACGCAATTTTAGGATAGGGTACAGGGGAGTGGTAACTCCTCAAAATTGTAATTAACTTCGGTATAGCTGAATATGGCATTGTTTAAAGTTTTGTTTTTAATATTGGACCATATTTTTTTAGAAATATGTTTTCTTATTAATTATGGAAAATAATCGTGAAATATATAAATCCGTTATAAGGTTCTAAGCATCTGAAGTCTAAAAAAGGTGGCAATATTTACTAAAAGAAATTTAAACTTCTTGTTTTACAAAAGAAAAGCGAAAAATCTAAATTTAAGCTTTATCTAATGTTGTACAAAACCATGTTATATTTAGGAATGTTATGATCTAAAATCCCCTTTCCGGAGGGATATTTGCATGGACCCTATACAAAAACAATTTTAAAGGACATCATCTAACAATAATACTACGTGCCAAATTTGTGTTACATGGACAGTTAGCCGAACGTTTCTATTTTTTACGCCCGTTACAAGCATTAGCACAAACTTATTATACTCCAATTATCTACGTTTGTGTAGAGTATAAATAGAACAAACACCATTAATTCGACTGAGAAAGTGATTCTTAAATTTGTATTTAAAAGTTTTGGTAGCAGTATTTCATCCACCCTTTCAAAACTTCTATACAAAACGCATAATACAACAATCACCTATGGCGCTGTATAGTGTGAATATTCGATCCTAACCCACTGTGTACTCTCGATTAATTTGGAAACAAATTTGTTACTTTTGAACGGTAGATGTGTAGATTTTAAAGGTATTGATGGTATATAGTCCAGAAATAAGTCCGCATTTATTAACAAATTTATCTCAGTGAACATAATTTTAACTGTTTCTGCTATTTAGAAATAAACAAAACTTTGTCTTAATTTATTAGAAAAGATATTTTTCTGAAATTTTCGGGAAATGTGGATCATGTGATTCTAAAATATATGTATATATGTGTGTATGTATATATTTATGTATGAATTTAATACAAAAATTATTTAGAATTTTGTATAGAATCCAAACAATATTTTGGATTTTTTTGGACCCGAATAGACGCACTAAAAAAAAAACTAAATAAAATATTTCCACAAGTGGTCTAAATATCTCTTAAAATTATTTTTGTTTCAATAAAACAATAACTAGTAAAATTAAAAAAATCGTCATACCCCAGGTAACAAATTTTGCATATCCACATCTCGATATCAGAACCTACTGAACATGTCCTTCTCCAAATCAATTGAAAAACACCTGAAGAATGTCCTTGTTAAAAAAATATTCAATAGAATATTTCTAAAAAGAGCATTTTTGAGACCACTGTGCAACGATATGGTTATCTAAGTCTCTATGTAAAATCTGAATTTAGATAAGTCCGTATTTATCCAAGTCTATATGTCTGCGTGTGTGTATGTCTAACGATCTGCATTGAGAATACGATTAAGTTCAGGGAACTAATTCATTTGTCCACTATTTCCCACAAAATAACCATGGATTAAAAATTTGACTGTAGTTTTTAATTTAAATTAATTTATTTTTATTAAAATCTATTTATCTTATAAAATTTAATACTTAGACATTTTTGTATAGAAATTTCCTGAAAACATTTAATTTTACCTTCATTTAATTTCCATAGATAATTGACAGGAAAAAATAAAGAATTTTTCATAGGAATTTTCATTTAAATGTTACACTAATATTTTGCGAACGTGACTGACCTTGAAATGTTGGCATTCATTTTTGTATTCTCTTTCTCTCTATGATGATGACATTTTTTATACCTTCCAACACCACACGTGATGAAGGGAGTATATTGATTTTATCATTCCGCATGTAACGCTAAGAAGGAATTATTTCAGACCCTACAATGAATGTATATTCCTGCATCAAGTCAAAATCTGAGTCGATTTGTTTGTGTCTGTCTGTCGGTCTGTCTGTCTGTTGTTGGCAGGCTTACATCTACATAATTTGACTGAGTTCAATGAAATTTTGCCTGAGTATTTGCGATTGTCCTGAGAGGTTTTCTGTTTTAAACCAGCAAAATCGGTATCGTATATTAAAAGATATAGACCGATATCTGAGACAACGTCGAAGTTAAAGCGAAGGACTTTTGTAAAATTGTCAATTATAAGTCGATAAATTAGATTTAAATTTGGCATAATGTTAAGTAATATGTACTTCATTGTCATTCCAACAATGATCAATATCGGTTCAGTATTAAAATAAGTTATAGTTAAAAACAAAGCCAATTTTATGACTCATTAAGTGTTCCTGTGTTATATTTTAGAAAAACGCTTTTATATAATGTACACGATTGTGAGTGTGAATGTACGAATTATTGTGTATTTACTTCACACGAATTTATAGTATAGGGTATTGAAGATTCGACATAGCCGAATATAGCATTCTTACTTATTTTTCTTTCTATTTGTATTTGTTCTTAAAATACTAAAAAAAATGCTGATTCACACTGTTGTCATAAAGTATTTGGAAAAAAGTATAGAGAACATGCATTTGCCAACCATAAATTGCACGTTTTGTGAAATGTCATCGAAAAATAAAAGAACAACAAAAAATGAATTTACTACCATTGTTGTGCTCATTGCAATAAAATGATGGCAGAGGGAGGGGGATTAGAGAGAAAAACGTTTAGTAATGCATAATATTTTGTACACATAAACAGATACAGAACTAGAAATAATACATTGTATGATGCACAGTGGGCAGGTGATTATGGAAATTGTGTAACAAATCGTTGGTATGCAAAAGAAAGTTTCTTTTCCAAAAAGTTAGAAATTTAACTTCGAATGGTGAAAAGAAAGGATCTCTACGGATATGGCTTAAGCTGTTCAGTGGCAATATTGGTTAAAATCGAAATAAATATTTAACCAAATTTTTAAATATGTGACGGATTGTATATTCATATGAAATAAACTACTATTTGCTTACTGGAATAGAGCAATTCTCTGCAGGCGGGAAATATTCTTCATCTGCAAATAATTGGAGACTTTATGAATTATTTGTTAAAATATAATTTTGATTATAATAAATAATTTTTTCTGAACTCTGATAAATATATATTTATAACCTAATGATTATGAATGCCGAATCTTCAATACCATGATCAATTTAGAAATAAGCAAGAGGATATCACTATTCCGTTTCCGTTTACTAAGTCTGTAACATTTTGCTCTTATTCCTCCAACCCCGCGCCAAATTTCTTTAAATTTACGGCCACAGTTTCAGAGATATGGGCTATTAAAAATATCGTTTGTAACAAAACTAACACTATAGCAGGAGTAAATATGGAGTCACCGACCAATTCGCTCCTTAAAATCGACTCGAAAATATCACAGTGGGCGGCCTGATATCGTCCAATTCAACTTAAAAATACTTTGGCTCTAAACATGTTATATAATGCTGGCTACAAAAAGTAGTTACAAAAAATTAATGAACGACCCTCGAATAATTTAATTTCTGATTTATTCTTAACTTGGCAGTAAATTATTATTGCGACACTAATATTTGTGGATAATGGGAAACACCATTTTTTCTACAAATATCAGCACAAACGCATAATAACCCAATCACCTACGGTGGTTTAGGTTATAAAAAAGCGTTTTGGAACCATTCTGCTTGCTTCTTTAAGTTAAATTACGTCTCCCTGTGCGTATACTTAATATAATTGAAAAATATTATTCATACGCATCTGTGTTCTTGATTTATTTTGATTCAATTAAATGAATTTAAATTGTAAAAAAATTTAATAAATAAATTTCATATATATCAATGTATAATAACCGATTCTTACTGAATGAAATGTTCAAATTTTTTATTTAATATTCCGTTTACCATGTTAAATCTTCACACAATTGCCCCACTGTGCATTCTTACACAAATAGTTGCATAAATATTTACAGCATTATAATGCAAGTAAAATATGTAAATATAAAAATATTCATGTACTTTTTAACATAATATAGATGTTAAACATTTTAGTCATTATAGTTGTTGTTGCTGCTGCTGTTAATACAGGGTGTTGGTTACGAGAAAGTATTGACCCAAATTTTTAAAATTATTTTACGGATAATTTCTTTAAAATAACAAATTTAAATATTAAATTTAAGTTTTCTTAAAAAATTTTAATCTCAATAATGATCCAAAAAAATTTCCTTAAGTTCAGAAATATATTTACTTACACATATAAATATTGCTTAAAGGACAAATATTAAACTTGTTTTGAAATGATAGAAATATATCTTCACTTCTAAATGATGGACTCATGAAGAGTATAATAATTCAATTCGTGTACATACTATAATAAGAGAACAAAACCACATCATTGTTAACGTTTCAACATCAACACATTCTAACTTTCGCATATACATACACGCAGACACACAGTCATTGTCAGTCATTCAGTATTATAGACATCATAACATTCACGGTTATTGTAAAACATCGTGTTGGTTTGTTAGTTTGTTGTTGTCTTTTTTTGTTCTTGTAACGTTTATTAAAGATGAGCCTGATGAGTTTAGACAAGTGAAATGTACAATATTATGGCCCTTGGTGATACAGATTTTTTAATTAAAACATGGTATAGATTATTTGAAATTTCAGACGCGGCACGATGTATAGTGAGCAGAATTGTTTTTTTGTTGTTTAGAAAATAAGACTATAATTTTTGATGGAATGGATGGATTACAAAGAAATTTAACGTGGTTATAGCAATGGAATATAGTACTGTATTTTACATGAATTCTTTTGCAAGTAGTCCAGAAATATTTGGTGCTAAAAGTTTTTACAACCTACAGTACATGCAGAAAAAATGGTGCTACATCCACCTTTAAGTACCAGAATCATTTTGGAGTCGATTTAACGGTGTCCGTCCGTCTGTCTGTCCGGCTGGCGGTCCATTATTTCTCTTAGGTCAAATACAAAATGGCGTTACTTCCACCTTTAAGTATATTTTTTTAACTCAGAATCATTTTCTGAGTCGATTTAACGATATCTTTCCGTCCGTCTGTCTGTCCGGCTGGCGGTACATGTAAACGTTGAGAACGGTCTACAGGTCGCATGTTTTGAGATATTTCGATAAAATTTGATATATTTTGTTATTTTGACCTGAGGCCGAAGCCCATTGAAATTTCGATGTAATATTTCAGGTACCTCCTCTCGAAATTGGTTTTTAAAATAATAAAAGTCATAAACATAGAGTGATTTAAACGAAATTTTTCACAGTTACTTTTGTAATGTTCCAAATATGCGAGGGTCGGTCAATTATCCCCTATAGGTCCCATGTAAACCCCTTCCACATATCTCTTTTAAAGGTTCAAATCTCACATATATGTTGGTATTGTAATACTGACTAGTCAAATTATGATAAAAATAAAATAAAATCTATGTGCTAAATTTTACGAGATTCAGTCCATAATTTCTTCTAGCTTACATATAACCCTTCAGCAAAATTAATTTTAAAACGCGTAAATTTCACATAAATATCAGTGTCACATAACTACTACATAACTACTAATATTGTGGTGTAGTTTATTGAATAGTCAAACTTCACCGACTATAAGATCTTCACTTTTTTATTCACAGTTTTTTAAGTTTTTTTGAAACAAAGAAAATTTTGAGTACTTTATACCAATTTCTAGAGAAAAAAAAATTTTAAATGTCACCCTAGATCATCTTCCCCTCACCCTGTATGTTTTTCACTAAAACCCTTTTTTACTAAAACCGTTTCATAGAAAAGTGACATATTTTGAAAACTGTAAATTAAATGGTATTTTAGATATTCGATAATTAATATTTGGTCTTTGCGGAGTGAACCTCTTTTTTTTGGAAGTACTTTTTTCCATGTCTCTATAAATTTTCTTTTCCATGTCTCTAGAAATTATTGGCAGTAAATTTAAGAAAAGTAGCTGCAATAGTTCTTTTGGTATTTATCAATTATTACTCGCATTGAACTTAGTCTATCTCTCCCCATGGTCCTATCTGACAGATATTATTTCCCAATTCTTTATGAAAGTGATTGGCACACTCACTCTTATTGCTCTAAACATAATGGAAATTTAATATTCTCCAACTGATACTTAAAAAAGATGTGAACAATATTGGGACAATATTTTATAACATACACGATCATAGGTGGTTGCGATATTGTGTAAACGTTTGTAAAGGGCAGAAAAAATTGTCCTATTTTTTTTTTCTCATAGGTCCCATCCAACCAACCCCTTTCAAAATTTCACGTTGAAATGCTTTAATCTCATATATAGTAATACTTTTCCAAATCAAGATATATATAAGCATCAGGATTAAGGTATAGGACCTACGGGAATATCTCAAATCATAAGTCACTAGTTGAATTTATATTTCTTAAATATGTTTGTCAAATTGACAGTTTGCATGAAACTGAACTCTTATTGTAGTGTCATCTATACCCCAATTTTATCAAATATAAAACATATAGTGGTATATTCGCTATCACAGCTCTGTCTTTTTGTTCACGCTGTGTTTATGATAGCAATGCGGGTATGAGATGAGCAAGAATTTAATAATCGGCTGTAACGAATCGTTAATATCCTCCAGCATAGACATGTGTGAAGTAAAAAACGATATAATATCATGTTTATACACTTTAAAAAAAAGTACACGAATGCAATTTTTAAGATTTTTTTGGAAATAAGCATTTACTACTGAGCCTACATTGGTATCAAAATATTAAAGTAGTTATGAACGTACCAACAACTGACGAATAAAATGGACAGTTAAAGACATATAGACAGACGGACGTAGCCTAACAGATTCTTTATTCGCTCAAAACAAAAAGATACACTGGTATAAACTTTGAATGTCTTTTTTTGCTTGAAAATGTTTTATGGACTCACATAGTTAACACATCCATTCCATACCACTTGCCTTGGTGAAGGGTATTCAAATTGAACGAATAAAGTGTGTCAGTAATGTAGAAGAATACAAATGACAATTGCAATTTCAGCGTATATTTTTATTTCATTTGCGTTCAACATAAATAAGAAATATTGCAGAGCAAAAAAAAAAGCACTTCTATCTTTTACAATCTATTGCAATTGTAACATGCGCTTTTATGTTGATTTTAGTATAAAATACTAAACTTAATAACTCTGGCAGTTGTGACACTTTTCACAAAATTCAAGGATAATGACATAAATAACGACAAAGTACATGTTTCAGAATTCAATTTATGATAAAAAAAAATTTTTAAATATTAACAAAATTTAAGATTATATTTTTCAATAAATTTTAATATCTAATGATAATTTATTTATCTTTGAGATTTTGAATACTTTAAATACATTTTGCACTTCAAGGTGTTTAATATTATTTTTCATTGGGCTTAAGAAAATACCAACAAATATTTCAAATCTTACAAATCTTTTTTGGCAATGAAAAAATTAAGTACAGCTTGGATCAAATAAATAGTATAATTTGTAAAAAAAAGTAAAAATGTTAACATTATGCAGAAATTAGCATGAGTTGAAGATATTACATCAAAAAACTTATTCATTCACAAACTTAAACGTCGATTACGGAAAAGGCCCCTATAAAAACTGCATTAAAGTATGATGACATATTCCTTATATTACATACAAATATTGGTACCGAGTTATAGATTTTAATGGCCCACTTTATTACAAAAATAATGTTAAGACAAATATATTAGATTCGTATGTGGGAGCTATAGCAAAATATAGTTCGATATCGGTCAGATTAGTAACATATATTAATGACAGTTAGAAAAAATTTGATTATTGTTTACTAGTTTTAGAAGGCCAAAACTGTTTTTCGGAAAGTTATGGATCGAGATCGGCCAAATTAATAATATATTTTTAAAAAAGTTATATCATAACTGTTGCGAATTTCAATACAATTGAGGTTCATTTAATAGTTTATAAACTGAAACCAGTTTTTTCGGTTAGTTTCGTTATATGGGAGGAAAATATAGACCGAGATATATCAAATTATATACTCTTAAAAGTGAATGAAAAATTTCTCAAATACATTGAGTAAGATTTCATGTAGAATTACTAAATGTGCGTCAAGATGAGCATTAAGTGTTTGATATAATTTTTAAGTCCAATTACCTATTAGAAATGGAGTAAATTTACATGAAATTTTTTAGAGTGAATAAATGTTAAAGAGAGTTACCAAAATAATTGTTGTGAATTTTCATATAATTGATTATTTTATTTTATTTCAAGGGCTCGAAAGGAGCCTTACATGGGAACTATAGCAAAACATGGACCGTTATTGTTTGAATTAATAACTTATATTCAGGAGAGCTAGAAAATTAATTGTGTCGAATTTCAATATGTTTTGTCCTTATTTTATAGCTTTATAGTGCGTTTTCCGGTAAAGTATTATAGCAAAATATGAACTGATATTAACTAAATACAAAACATATATTCAAAACAATTAGAAAATGATTTGTGCCAAATCAATAGATTCGGTTCATATTTAAGAAGCAAAAAAAGGAATTTTGAAAAACGTGTTTTTTACCCTCCACTACCACAAGTGGAAAAGAGGGTATATTAATTTTATCATTCAGTGTGTAATGATATAAAGGAATTATCTAAGATCCTATATTGTATAAATATTTTTGCATCAAATGAAAACGTGAGTCCACTCAACTATGTCCGTCTGTCTGTTGTTGGCAAGCTCGCATCCAAAATAATTAACAGAGCTCAATGAAGTTTGACTTGAGTAATTTTTATTGTCCAAAAAAGTTTCCTATTTGGAACCATTAAAATCAAATTACTATGTTAAAAGTTATAGACCGAAATCTGAAGCAGCCTCCAAACTCAATCCTTATTCTATTCTAAAAATGGTCATAATTGGTTTAATGGAAAAAATTATAGTCAAAAAAATAAGTAATTTTATGGCTTTCATATATTGTATGCGTTTATGAGTGTATATGTAAAATGACAGAATATAGCACTCTTAACTGTGAGTCGTAAAAATATTCCCAAGAGCCAAAAAGACGTACTCAAATCGTCTTACATTGATGTAATTTAGCACAGTGTGGTATTAACTATAGCTTAATATATCTGAATATATATCCGGATGTTTCGACTCCATGTGTTAAAAAAATTTTTTATTTATAATCCAATAGCATATATTTTGTCACCTTCTTACAACCCTACCAGGACACCACAAAAAAGAAGCTCTTTTTGTGTTTTTTTCTTTTTCGGAGAAATGTCTTGCCATAATGTCATCCACGTAAGCGCATAAAATTCATAGATTCATATTTTCCACAGGTAAGCTATGACGTTAAAAAGCGACATCACTCTGAGAGAAGATCTTGTCTGAGTTCTAGGCTCTTCCTTGCATTTAAATATTAGTTTTACGTAATGCCGCCTGACAATTGACCAAACTTCCAAAGTTTCCACGGACATTTATATCCCGAAACTTTCAATATGCGCTGATAATGCCAAAAATTTCAGCTCAAAAAATCCTGCATTCAATGGAAAGTGGATAAAAAATATCAAATTCCAAATATTTATTAAAGAAACCAGATCCAACTCAACAGGTAATCTTGTAATCATCTGTATAGATTCTGATGTTCAAATATTCCTAGAGGGTATTAGAGATTCGAAATTTCTGTCCAAATTTATACGAGTTATTATGTCATACAACTATACCTGGTATGTAACAAACCTGGCAGCATGTTCCCTATTTTAATATAGACATTTCATATTTGGCGATATATTCATTAACCCAGTAAACGTTTGTTTGCAAAATTCAACGGCGATGATTTCGATATTGAAAACAAGGCCTATTAAATGGAAAATGATTGAAATGATTTTCAGTTTAAAAAAATTTGCATGTCCATTCCCCCGATTTCTAAAAATTGTCTGCACTGAGTCTAACTGCACTGTTAGCCGTCATGGCCATTATGTTAATAATGCATTACGTAAAAGAAAAAAATTATAAATGTAGATTTTTTTTAAATATTTATATTTCTCGAGATAATTTTAGGCAATTTTATTTAACTTCATCTAAAATTCCTTTAGGGGAACTTCCATCTAGCTTATGGTTTCAAAATTATCAAGTGAAAGCAGTGAATGAATTTCATAAAGAAATTTCCAAAATTATTCGATTACAGTCCACTTTTTATTCAACTCCGTATATTATGAAAATATTTAAGGATTTATTTGAACATTTGCAGTAGTCGATGAATCATATCCTCATATGATTTTCCATTGATGCTATCATTTTAAACGTTACTATATGCATTAGGAATATGTTTTTTTTTATTTTTCAAGGAAAAATCTATATAATGAAATCGTATGTAATATATCTTACTTAAGACATTACACACTTCTAAAGTTAAAATACTTAGAATGAGAAAAAAGAAAAAAGAATTAAGAAAAATAACTAAGACATAGACTCATACCTCTTAAGATTCAAATAAGGAAACACATACTTTCAAGGACTTTATGTTTTCCATTAAGTTAACATTTCTTGGTTCATAGGAGACATACAAATTTTTAAAAATAATCATTTATCTTAAAGTGTTCTCATTACACGCATACACATTTGCCGGTTAATATACTAAATTACATATCCTTGACACAAAATCAGTGTAATAACAACAAAATGTAATCTTTACGCTTTATTTTTTATTCCAACAACATATTTAATATATTTTTTAGGAAGAGGGAAAAAGTTAGAGCTTTATGAAAAGCAGAGACGAATTTCTGATACCGTTCTTACTTAAGAAGCACTGTATTGCATCATATTCCGATTGGTATTTACATAATAACCATTGGGCTAGTGTTGCGTTTTGCCTCAGAGCAGACTATTGCTGGTAATGGAGAGAATATAAACATGAATCGATTTTAAACACCAGAGACCAGTCGATTTAGAGTTTTAAAATTTGTATGCCCTCTAAGAGTGTTACATCCTACGAAAGTATACAACATCAAAATCTACATCGATGGTTCCAAGGTGAATTTTATTGTTGGATATGGTGTCTTTTTTGAGGCGGTTCTTCTGTTACTGTCATTGCTGGTTTGTTAATGCAGGATGGAGCTAACAAAACTGGCTCGATTTTCTGCTATTACCTTAATATAAGCCCCTGTGTACAGAGACTATATTGAAAGTTTCCACACAGATGTGTTAGTAAAAATAGGTTTGGAATCTGCTATATATAATGAAGAATCAGTGGAAATTCTAGTTTCTTCATTAAGCCGAAGGAACATGAGCAGAGATACACACATTTAAAGTCGTCAAGATATTGTTATCAATATTATGACACGAGCTATTGCCCATTCATATTCGTAACGATATATCGTGATTGATATCTATAATCAATGGTCACTGCATATAAGACAATCAAGTCAGTTGATTTGACTTGCTATTAAATGATTGCTGTCGTAGCTGCAGGGATAGGCATAAGGGCGAAAAGGTATTCCAACTTCTCCGCAAAAACCCAGCCGTAGTAAGCGAAAGGAAGAGATTCCAGGAGCCTTTTAATCTCTGGACTGATTACCCCCTTAGAATGCAAATATTATATGTAGCTTGTCTATAGGACTATTGTAGTGAGAGGTCTGAAAGTTAGTCCCATTCACTTTCTGGAGAAAATAATGCGGAAAAGAATCATTAATCATAAGAGTTAAGTTAAATATTCTGGTCAATTTTTTTATAGTTTTCTCAAATAAATTAATTACCTTCGGTACCGTTAGTGGACACTTTTCATTCACCGTTGTTTTTATAGTATCGAATATCGAAATCAAGAGACTTCCGTTTTATGTGTCGACATCATTGAACACCATCGTTTGTGTGGTTTTCTTCAAACATACCGATTGTCCGTCTTCAGTACAAGAATATTCAGAATAAACCAGGGCATTCGTAATCTTGGTCTAATCCCACGGTTTCTTAACACCGAGTGAATGCAATGTCTAAACAAACGCTCCCATTACATTATTTTTGGATTCAGGAAGCAATTCGAATTTAAGATTAACTGAATATAAAATCCTCACTTACTTGGTAGTTGGAGAAATCCATGTTGGTTCTTGATAAAACTTAGAATTTTTGACCCCAGACTATCTGGGAATAGTTTGCTGACTTTCTCGTATAGAAAATATCCAAGGTGCGACTTATTAGCAAGATGCCTTATGAGCTAATAGTGAAAAATCTCCGATCGATCTTTCCAAATGCAGATTAATGCACTTGCCATCATTAATATTTGGCTTTGCATGCGATGCCAGTTTTTGTGGTATTCAAGTATTAGAAATATTTGTGTTATGAATTGAAACCGATGCAATTCATAACACATTCAGGTTCATTATAGGTTCACAATGATACCAATGTGCTTTAGAAAAACACATTTTTAATCTTTCGTAATTCCAAATAAACGACAGTGTATCTGCCTCATTTTGAATCGAGAAAACCATTGTTTAGAAGTTTTTTGAGTCGATGCATATTGACCGCGAATTTCCACCAGAGGGGATCATTCCTGGCAAAACGCCAGAATTTTGCATTATTTAAGCGATTGAAAAAAACATTTTTTTCAATCGCTTGTCATCATAATAAAGCGGAATGAACACCACTGAAACTGTTCCAGTGGCTACCAGAGGACCGCTTGTAGTGAAAGTAGTATCGCCAAAAGGTTTTAGTATCCCAGTGAGGACAAATTTTCCCCACCAGAATGCCACTTGTAAAACGTGAGAAAAGATCTGCCAAAAGGTTTTATTAGTTGAAAATATACATAATAAAAAGCCTACAATAACGTCTATAGATATCAGATAGAATCAGATTTTTCACTATTATACCGATTTCAGAATCATATCGTCTCAAAATAATACAAGTTCTATAATGTATATTTCATGAAACCTAAAAAATTTCTCGTTGTTACATACTTAGCAACTGAATGATAATACCTTATATAATTTTATTGGTAGAGAGTACAGAAATTAAGCTTCTATTTGACTTTTTAGTTATAATAAACCAAAAATAAAACTTTAAGAAAAATGTACTCTCAAAAAATAAATAAGTACTTAAATGTCTTAAGTTTAACAAAACAGTGGGTTTATGGTAGATTCCAAGGTACACAATGTGCCCATACATTCATATCTGATGTTGTATGTCAAGAAAGAAGAACAAAGTAATGCCGGCTTAAATGAGTCAAGGATATAGAAGCGTTTTGATATTTAACTATTTTTGGAACAGTGCTGTTGGTCCTTTTATAGAATCCAAATTTAGAGCGCTTTATTTTAGGGAATATTTTGGGCCTCCATGTGTTACACTGTATTAAGTGAGAAATAACACTTCAATGGATGATTCAACATGCATCAAAATCAATCAAAAATTATTTATTAAATATTGAGACCCAAGTTTTGTGTTAGGAACATTTTATCTTTAAAAAAGGAGATATTGAGTACGACACTTCAGAAGTAATGTTAAATTGATAAACTGTCTAAAACAAGAGTCTGAAGCAGTATCTACATCAATTCTTAAGATTCTTAAGGTTTACATATGAAATGCTAAATTATATTAATAATTAGATTATACGAGGGCCTTTTCATAACTTCCATTTAATGCTTATAAAACAGCATGAGTTTTAAAATCTTCATCCTTCTTTTTTACTGTCATTATGACCTTTTCAATGTTTTCACCCATAACTTTAAGGCCAACTGAGAAGTCTCTAAGAATTTAATTACGTCTTGTATATTTAAAGAAATTATAAAATGTCTTTCTAAAGTGAATTATTTCAAAAATTAGTCTACGTTTAATTACCTCTTCAAGAAAAGAAATTTTTGTTCGGTTAAATACAACTTGAGTCATAAAATACCAAACACATGAAAATTATATGATTATTTGTGTAAAGTACAGTAGTTTCCCTGTTTATCAAATACCCAGTTTCGTAGATTCGGAAAAATAATAAATAAATCGCGACGTGCATTAAAAAAAAGTTTCATATATTGGAAAAATTTCGTCGTTATAGTTCTTCATATATTCGAATACGAATATTTGCTTTGGATCTATTCCCGAAACCTTCAAAACAATTTCATAGAAAAGTGACAATCTCTCTTTTTTCCTTTGTGTGGTAGGTACTTTTTTAGATATTCTCAACTTGGTCCTATCCATTCTACATTTTGTCCAGTGAAACAGTTCCTTTAGAAAGTGTTTGGAACCAGATTTTGGAGATCTTTCTTCAATAGTATATCAATTCGATAACTAAAATTGTAAGGGATACCTCTCCCCCTGATTCGATCCCTCCTTTATTTTTACCAGTAAAATAGTTCCTGTTGAAAGTGATTAGGACCAAATTTAAAAGCCCTCACATTCAATAGTTATTTAGATATTTGGCAATTAATATTTGGTTTGTATAGTGCAACCTTTTCCCTTGATTGTATCCGTCCTGTATTTGATAATAAATATTTGGTTTGTAAGGGGGTTACTCTCCCCTCACTTTATACTTTTTTTCGCTGAAGCGCAATAGCATGATATCTACAAAATTTAAATTTTAAATTTAATGTCTTCCTACGTTAATTAGAAAAACTTTCCCCATTTAAAAGTTGTTTCGATTTTACAAATAGTCCTGAAATTCTATCATTTCTTAAATCGGAAAACCACTGTATTAAAATAATATTAGTGAATTTAAATACAACTGTTATTATTACAAAAGTAAGTACTTATAAACACACACAAATAAAGGCACCCACACACCTGCACAGCATCTCAATGTAACAAAAAGCTAAAGTAGATTTTGAGTATGACTACAATTCTAAGTACAATACTCAGGAGACTGTAGACATGTTACATGTATTCTTTACATGTGTGAATATAAAAATAAAATTTAAGAGAAAATAAAATTAGAGATGAAATTAAATAAAATATGTATATTTTGTTGTTAACACTTTTTGCCAAAAAACGGGGCTAAGAAATTGTTAATATTTTCGCAAAGAAGAAACTGTTAGCGGTGGTTTAGGAATATGATAATTTTTGTAAATTAATTAGAATTTGCATATTCTTAAGGTAACCATTTAAAGACGATGTCCAAAATAAAGTTTACATTATACAATTTCTCTACTATGGAACTGATTTAAGAACACTTAAAAAGGAAATAATTGCATAAAATTTATATAAGGAGTGAGATCAAATATTTTAAACATACATAAAAACGAAACCACTAAGTTTGCAGTTTCAATTTATTCTTAACTATTAGTTACGTTAGAAATTCTTTCAGATTTGAGACAAAAAAATTTGTATAGTTCAGAAGGAAATAATTGATTATATAGTAAAAAAATGTTACCTCCGTTTTGAAAAAATTATTTTTTGAGACTGCTATACTCGGCTATGCCGAATTTTCAAAACCCTCCACCACAAATGCCTAAAAAATAATTTATGTTTCGTACATGAACATTATACACATATACGAACTCTCATATACACTCACAAACGCATACAATATACGAACGAATTTCTTAAATATAACAAAGAAACCTTAATAAGTCATAAAATAAAGTTATATTTTTGATTATAAATCTTTTTCTACTAAAACGATTTTGACGATTTTTGATATAGTAATTAGATACATATGTTTTGATGTTATAATAATTTATTTTAATTAATTTTAATCTAAGTTGACAATTCAAAATTGATAATTTTAAGAAAGTTTTACGCTTTAATGTAGAGAGTCTCAGATATTGGTCTATATCTCTTAACGCACTGAACCGATTTTTCTGGTTTTAAACAGAAAACTTCTAAGGACTTTAGTTAATACACTGTCCAAATTTTATTGAGCTCTGTAAATTATTGCGGATGTAAGCGTGTGAACAACAGACAGATGAACCGACAGACGAACAGACAGACGAACAGACAGCTAAATCGACTTAGATTTGTATGTGATACAAGGGTTTATGATGATTCCTTCTAAGTGTTACACACGGAATGACAAAATTAATATACCCTCTTCAACATTTGTGGTGGTTCTAAGGTCTTTATGTATGTAAACTATATTTTAATCGTAAATAAAATTATGGTGATTTTTAAAAAATCTTTACACCATAGGTGACCAATTTTGGAGAACTACTCCCCAACCCCAGGACCCACTAGAAATATGTTCTTCCCCAAATCAATTGAAAGACAATAGTTCCAAAATTATAGAATTATATTCAAAAAAGCATTTTGGAACTACTGAGTGTTAATAGTGTTGTGGTTGGGGCAGTACTGTAAATTTACTAACCATAAAATTAATTACACTATTTATAATGAAATAGTTGTCAACATACACTACATACCTCGGGTTGCAGACAGATTTAATGCAACAAAGAGAATACATGATCCTTAGAGTTTATTCAAATAATATCCAAATCGAACGCATAATGACTTTAATAGAATTTAACTAAAAATTAATCAAGTGTGGGAAACAATTTTTTTGAAATTCTATTAAAGTTACTAAAATCAATGACAGACAATTTACAACAAAGGATCATACTCCCAGTATATGAAAATACCATCCAAAATGACAGTTAATCTCCAAAATTAAGTTATAAAAAGAAAATTAAATACAAATGAAGTTTTCATTTCGCAACATTTTTAATAAATTTATAACTCTTAACAAAAAATCATTTGCGTTTATAGACATATGCACCAGTTTATGTATGTGTAATTTATCTATTTTAGTTTAAGAGATGTTGATTTGAATGAAGCTTTAAGGCTAATCTGCCTTCAAAAATTATTTCATATTTATTTTAATAAAAAGGAATTCTTTATTTAGCTTGTCGAATCTTTAACGTCCTGGATTAAAATCAATTTGGGAATAATTGTAGGAATGTACTGAAAATTCCGCTTATAAGATCACAGTGTTTCAAATGAAAACTGAATTGGAAATTAATATGCAACTTTCGTATTGCAATCCCGATTTCAATAAATTTTCACATAATGACAATGAGTTGTATGTGGGTTTAAGTTTTGGCTTTGGACTTTATTAAACTAAAGGCAGCAATTCCTTGGGTGCCCAATTTTGAACTCTTCGGTTCATAAAAATATTTATACCGAACAAGATTTCTTATGTGAAAATTCCATTTACATATCTTCAAAACAGAGATCTCTACTTTGTACACAAGCTTTATATGGACGTACAGAAATGTTTAAATCGACTCGAGAAGTGATTCTCAGTCGAACGGTATACTTTAAAGTGGTGGTAGGACTTATTTTCGCCTGTTACACACATCTGCACAAACGCATAATACCCCCACTTCCGATGGTGGTGTAGGGTATTATTAAATGGTTTTACAGATGCATCAGTATATTTACAACCCTAAAATATCAAATTCACTCTAATGATAGAGTTCCCAATAAAACGGACAATATTAAAGAGAAAATAGTTTCAGTTTAAAAACAGAATACATACGTACTTATATGTCATTGTATATTGAGATGCAAATGTGTACGTATGTTTAAAATATTGAACAGGCCAAAAAGGTAAACATAAATAAATTTTTGAAAAACCCAAAAACAATATAGACAAAAATGGTAATAAATTTTATATAAACATTTACTTTTTGCATGTGTGGGCTCTAGTATATTTAACCATTACCAATACAAATAAGTCAGAGTATGGTAGGTTTATTTACATATACAAATTAAATTTAATATGTATGTGACGAAAAAAATATTCAAGTGTATACTTTTTATCTTTTAAAATTAAAGATTATAATATATACACAGACATAAGGAGTGAGATCAAAAAGTGTTTAACATACTGTAGATATTAATAAAATTTTATAATTTTAATGTGTAATGTTTCAATACATTTTCGGAAACTCTTCCATTAATGTTTTTATAGTTCTTTCTGTCAAACAAATAACTAATTTCCGTTTTAAATCTATCACAATTTTGGATGTCTTTTCTATGCTCTTTAATTCTAATTGCTAAAGCCCAATATTGCTTCACTGGCCGGAGAATTACCTCTCTTCGTACAAATACCAAATATTATTGTTCTCGTGCCACCTAAGGACTTGTTTATCAGTGACAGGATTCAATCTTAGGTCAAGAAGAAGTAACGCACTATAGAGCATTATGAATGGACACAGCCTTTTTTGTATTCTTTTCCTGATATAAATTTCGATTTATGGAACCTGTTTTAACAAATGATTTGCTTCTTTTGAGCAACCACACGTTGGGGTATTATTTGCAAAAGTTTGTAACTGATAGAAAAATTATATCTACCACGATTTTAAAGTATACTATTCGGCTCAGAATCACTTTCGGAGTCGATTTAACGATGTCTATCCGTCCGTCTGGCTGCCAGTCCTTATTAACCTTGTGAACAAAACGCAGGTGGCAAATTTTACAAATATATTAATGAAACTTGGCACGTGTTATTACTTTGGCCCAAGGACGTTGCCTATTGAAATTGGAGATGTGATGTGTCCATTGTTTTACCTAGTCCAAATACAAATATTCCACCCGTAATGGGATTTTGAGGTCATAAAAGTCCTGGGTATAAAGGGATTTTAACGAAATTTGGCATGAATAAGTCTAAAAGTATTTTAAAATTATATATCAAATTGTATAAGAATCTGTCCATTTTTTTATAGGTCCCATATCTTCCAAATATCACTTTGGATGGCTTAAATGTCATATATTCATTGTATTTTAACAAAAATTGATCAATATATTACGAACATAAGGAAAAGTCCATATGAGAAATTTAACGATGGTCGGTCTGTAATTTCCTCTATAAACCCCCAAAAAAACTTCTTTTAAAACGCATCACACCATAGTGAATAAACTGCACTCTTAAATATAAATTAAAAATTAAATGCATACGAGGATCATTCATTAATTTTTGGTAACTACCATTAATAACCAACTATGTGGAGTAGGGTATTAATTAATCGGGTTATAACAACTATAATTTTAATTTGTTTATATATACTTCTATATAAAGATATGGAAAAGTACTTTTCTTATGAACTTTGGAATGATATTTAAAGTAGTACATTCCGATAGAATTTGATATTTAAATCTATTATTGCTTAAATTACTATCGTAATTAGGGAGAATAGATCCTAGATAAACACCCTTCCAACATATTTCACATTTACATAACACTTTTAAGATATCAAAATTTATTTTCTTTCTTCTATGAAATTTATTACAAGAAAACTTAATTTTTAAATTTAAAATAATCAAGTTTATATCAGGTTCCAGACCACAATGTGGTTTTTTTGGTATTTATGGGTTGCTGCAGAGTTGCATAATATTTTCTGGAAAACAAAATTGTCAGAAATTAAATCAAAACTTTTTTCCTTTTCTTTTTTTTAAAAGTCTTAAAAAAGGCATGACTTTTAGAAATGAAATTCAATTTTAATTATATAGAAAAATAAACTTTATAAGAAAATTTATTTTTTTTTCTTTAATTTTCATAGAAAGTTTTTGCATGTAAACGATAGTTTTTCTTTTATACTTTTTTTGTGGTTTATTGCAAATTTATTGCAATTCATTAAATCTGTTTTAGATTTCTTGTTAAAGAAAATATTCTGATTAAGTGGGAGAACAAAAATATTAAATTTAGTTTAATGGGAGGTTTGGTATTGGTGGGAGTTTAGAGTCAACATAAACCAAGTTCAAAAAGTTCAGAAGGGTATCAAATAACCTCCAGCAAAAATATGTGTAAAGTAACAATATTGCCATCAGCCTGAGAATATAATAATATTATTCCTTCGGAATAACGGCACGTCCCACAGTGTTTCAACTGAAAAATGAAATGAAAAAAATCTGTAACTTCCGAAAATCTAGTCTAATTTTAATGGAAATTCACATAGTGATAGTAGAAGTATAGATGAGTTTAAATTTTGGACATTGTGGACCTAATGAGGGTCGGTCCACAGAGTCTCATTGTAAGTCACCTTGAGCCATAAAAATATTTTAAACGATACAGATTCCCAATATTTGAACCCATTTTATAGACTTTTATATGAGTGGATTCTGCTAGTGAAGAACTATAAAAAACCTTGTTTATTTAGCTTAAATATTAAAATTTTTACTTTATGACCGATCTTGGCGAAGTTTTTGTGCTAAAGCGGGTCCAAATTTTATCAGATTTTTTATATATTTTTCATTTTAAAATTACCAAATTAATAAACAAAAAATATTGAAAATATTTTTAGAGAATCAAAACTTTAACTTTTAATTAAAAAAAAAATGTCGATTTTTCGCTGATTTTTTGCCAAAAACTTCGTTATACTCTTTGTAAGTTATAAACCAGTTTTCTTAAGTAACTTGTACCGTATTTATATTTTTTTGAAAGGCTATTTCATGGGTTTTTATATAGATTTTACTGGAGTTTCTCAAATTCAATCTATTTCTTCTCAATACTATAATTTCAGGCTTAATTTCTTAAAACGCAAGGTTAGAGTTTCAAAAGGCTTAAGTTTTCTTCAAAGCCTGATATGTTCTAAAACTTTTAGTGATCGAAATTTTTGCTCCCCGATACCGTTTAGAAAGATATAGCAAAAATGTGGGAAAAAAATATTTTTGGGACATTTTTTGAAAGTTTTTTGAAAATTACGGGATTATTTAAATAGAAACATAATAATATTTATAGTTTCGGGTCAAGTATTAAAGAATATATTTATATGAAAAATTTCATTAAGATAGGTTGACCAAAAAAATTTATTTGAGGATCAAATTTAAGTAATTTGAAAAAAAGAAAACTTATTTAACACTTTCGTGAGGTTTTTCCGCAAAAAGTCTGAAACGAATTTTATTATTGTCAAAAATGTATTGCATTTTTAAAAAGGAGATATAATTTTCGATACATTGATATATAATTTGTTTAACCTTTCCCCTCCATGTGTCATAAATAATGATCAAAATATTATAATTCTTAGTAAGTTATGTTTTTGTGTAGTTAATTTTTCATAAAAGAAAAAAACCAATATGTTACCTAATCATTGTGGTGAAAGGCCTATAAAAATATTATTTACTAAGATTTCCTTAGGCCTGTTTAAAGGTCTTTACTAGTACTATCTACTAAATACAAATCTTGAAAATCGGTTCAGATATAAGACGCAAGGTGACGAAATTTATCACCCTGTGGATAGACTCCCGTTAGGTCCACAACGTCCAAGAGCAAAACTCAAAATCGACTACACCTCTACTATCACCGTGTGAAATTTTAATAAAATCGGATAAGCCGTTCGAGAGTTACAGATTTATTTCGATTTCATTTTTAATTTGAAATAGTGCGCGTTCATCTCCATCAAGAGTATCGTAGGAAGACATTTTAAAAAAGCAACATAAATGATACACTTTAATGCCACAAAGTGTATCGTAAGAAGACAATGAAGACTTTGTATGTGTAACCAAAACAAAATAGACAATAAAGTGATAACATATAATCCTTTCAACCACCTGTTCGTCACAAGGTGTATCGTAGTGCGCACAAAAGACTTTATTGTATATCGTAAATATATCAATAAGAAACCAATTGGTTACCTCCATTTCAACGTGGAACAAGATTATGGAATGTTACCATATCTCAATCTAAGTGAAATGCCTTTACACTCTGTCTCACTTACAACAGTCAAAAAAAAAAAAAAAAAAACGCTACAGCTTTTTGTAAAATTTAATAAATTTCAAAATTTATATATTTAAGTATCTCATACATATTTGAAAAGCATTAGTTAAGTATTTAATAAATAAAATATACCAAACAACTTCAAAATGAGTAAGATTATTTGAAGTTTTTAAGTCAATAGTAACAAAAAAGCTTTTAACATTATTAAACTTATAAGTTTTACATTAATGCACTTGAGTACAAATACTTAAAATAGGGTGCAATAAATTATGTTCACTCCAAAATAGTTATAAATTATTTTCTACATTAATGTTTTCGAATCATTTTTATAGATGAAAATCAACTGTTGGTATCACCCTATTTTATTTGTTTCCCTTAAAAGTATGAACACAGATACATACATTAGTTTAATATTAGATATATACACATAAACATAAACATCACTTACATTACATAAACATTTAAAATTTTATATTTTTGCGTGTATTTTATGAAATAACAAACATGATGTATTCTCATCTGAACATTTCTATATAGAATTCTATACATTCTGATAACATTAGATAAATATACAAATATGCATTAAATTAACACGCATACAAATGCATTTTCTTAAGTATGTGAAATTGTATAGTTTTATATAAACTCTTAGGGGTAAAATGTAAAAGATGGATTTATTAGGGGGATTAAATTGAAGGAAAATAATTTTAATAGTCGTCGAGATAATAATATATTTGAAAGGGACTTACAGTTTCCCTGATTCCAGCAAATAATGGAAAATAAAGAGGTACTATAATATATGCTTAAATCCTTACAAAACAAGATCAGAATATTCAACGTATATGCAATATCAACTCTGTTGTGAAATCTGACTTGTATCGAACTTATGTGCCATAACATTGACATTTAGGACAACTGATATTTTCAAAAAAGAATCCATAATAAAAACTAGTGAGAGTCTTATATATCGAATATTTTCTTTGTCCTACAGGAAGTTGGCCTATTATTCAATTAAACTGTTTCCAATGATGATAGAAAACATGGTTCAGTGGAAGAAATGGTTCACATGATATTTCTAAAGGTAAAAATAGTAATAATTTTAAAAAGAGCTCTCAACATATCCGGTAAGAAAGCAGACCGTTTGATTAGTGCTCAAACTATTTGGTGTAAAAAGTTAAATTAACTAAAGGCTAAAATATATACAAGGCTCAAAAAGTTCGTAATGGAAACTCTGCTAAAATGTAAGAGGACAAAATAGAGTTTTCTAACAAAAATTCTTGCTTCATAATGGATGAAGAAACGTATGTTTTAGCAGAGTTTCGCAAATTCCTGCTCAAGGATTTTATGGTGCTGATGTTGAAAAAAGTTTAGTTCTTGGCACGTAAAGCAATATGGAGTTGCGGCAAAAGGAGCCAATCATTTATTACAACGGGCTGTGCAATTAACGACATTTACATCAACAAGTCTTCATAATGTGTCCACTTATTTTAGCCTGAAGTGGCAATTTGTCTCTTGAGTGATACAAGAGCAGTAACATGGTATTTGTATTAAGAGAGTAAAATCCAAACTGCCACGAGCTAAGCCTAGTGGAGAGATATTGGGCTCTTGTTAAAAGAGAATTGAAGAGCACAAAAAGGTGATTTTAAATTGAGATGGACTACCTGCTGGAGCATAGTTTCCGAAAACAACATAAAAGTAAATGAAAGGGTTTTGAAAAAGGTTTGAAATTTCATCTCTAGGGATTAAAAGTATTTAGATTAATTTAAGCTTTTTCCCAGGAATTATTAAAGAAAGCTTGCCAAATCTCCCTGGCTTCTCTACATGTTCTGCCTACATTTAAAGTTGGACATAATATATGTCTATATGTGCAGGAATTTTAACTCTCAGATATCCGAGATTTGCATTGACAACTTTTCTCTCCATAGAGCTTTCAATAACAAAATGTGCCGGTTGACTGTCGACAAATATTCCGATAATTCCAGTATTGTTCTCGCTATCAAGAAGCTCGCATACCATACATATTCCAAGAAGTTCCGAAAATATACTATAGGGTATATACATTCTTGCATCGAATCAAAGTCGATTTAGCTGCCACGTCATTTTAGTGAAAATTTTCTTTTATGTGAAAATATGCCTTTTAAGTGGAAAATAGTAGAAAATTGATTTTTTTAGTAAGAAAAAGACATTTTAGTGAAAATTTTAATTTTAGTAAAAAAAATTTAATTTTTAAAGTGAAAAATAGTTTTTTAGCGAAAAATTTTTATTTTTGGTGAAAAAATGAGATTTTAGTGAAAAATAGAATTGTTAATAAAAATTATAAAATCAATAACTGCAAAATTGTTTGTTTCTTTGTCCTCTTTAAGAACTGATTTTAAATGGTTTTTATCTTTGTATCCACCAACTGCACGTCAAGGTAGACTATATTCTCTAGTAGATTCCCTGGCGGAGGATGGCAGAAGTGCTTGCTCTTCCTACGGAGTTTAGACGATAGCCGTAAAGTTGTATTTACAATGCGTTGCCGTGCCCCAAAAATCGACAGTGCGAAAATCATAGTGAATTTAGGTATACAAAGACAGGAACTCACTTTAAAAGCTTCATCCCTTTTACAGTTATACGAAAAGTTTTCCGTCTTGAGGGTTTTTTCCTGAGTTCTATTCCTCGGGATACTATACACTCTTACCAGTCAATTTAGACTTAAAGGGACATTTTAGATCCTTCAATACCGATCGTGAGTCTTCAAAAAATTCTTTCCTTTAGTCGATTTTATTTTATTTATTTCTTCTCTACAAATATGAAATACCCCCCTAATATGTATTATTTTATATATTTATTAACAAGAATGAATACATATAAATTTAAGAGCAAAAGCAAATAATACTTACAGATATTGTAAACATCGTTCTCTTACAATAAGTCGTATTGAATTACCCCAAAGGTATTTAAAGTTTGTTCTACTCAGAAATTAAACTGACGAGAATATTAAAAGATGTTTTAAATAAATTTTAAGGATTAGTGGAAAACAGCTTTTAACTTATACAGAGAAAAGCTTTATTGAGTGGTTTCAAATTTTTTTGTGTTTTAATAAAAAATATTAAACAAAATTTAATTCAGAAGTGCATAAGTATATTTAATTCTGAATTTATTAAATTAACTTCAGTTTCTATTTAAATTACTAAATATGATGTTCTGACAATAGAATAGTAAGTATTGCATATATGTGATCACTTTTTCCTCGACTTACAGTGGTCCAAAAACTCATTCATTTTTTATACCCTCCACCAACACAAGTAGTGATGAGGGCATATTAGCTTTGTCATTCCGTGTGTAGCGCAAGCAATCATCTCAGACCCAAAAATAAATTTATATTATTGCATCAAATCAAAAAACTGAGTCGATTTAGCTATGCTCGTCTGTCTGTCTGTTGGAAACATTCTCACACCTAGAATACTTGTCCGAATGCAATAAAATTTGGCCACATCGTTTGTTATTTCCCTAATCAGTTTGTTATTTAAAACCAGCTATATCAGTTTATAAGCAAGTAAGTTATAGACCGATATCTGAAACAACCTCAAAATTCCGAAAGAGAACTCTTCTAATTTCTTATGAAAATGTAATTGGACTTTAACAAATATTTAATTTTAGCATACAATTATACGTGCTTCATCATCGTGCAAAAGATCATCAAAATTTGATTAACAGGAAAAAAGTTATAGGCTGTAATATGCAAAATTTTGATACACTCCGAACTCTGTGTGTCTATTCTAAATATACGTTGTAAATTTTATTAACATGGGTCCTTATTTTGCTATAGCTCCAATATAACGCCCCTTCGCGGAAAACGGGTTTGAGGTTATAAAACAATTAAATAAAGACAAATTCTCTTGGAACTTTCTTAAAAATATTTTTAATGTATATTTTTAATTAGAACAATCTCGGTCCATATTATGATGTAGCTCCTATAAAAGGCCTCTCACCGAAATTCTGAAAATAATTCTCTCTCCAAAATTGATCGCTTTCGGCAATATCCTTATAACGTTCTATATATAATTCCCTTATATGTAAGCGATATATTTTATAGTTTAAGAGATATTTAGAACAGACATAATTTCTTATTATTTTTTTAATTTGATTGTAGTATACATTTTATATATATTTTTATAGGTTAATCATTTGCGATGAAATTTTGAACCTTTTTCAGAAATCCTGCCATTAACGTTTGTAGATTGTTTTTTGTCATTGCTCAAACAGGTGGTCCGTCTCCATTTGAAACCATAATTTTTTGACACTTTTTTTTGTGCTTTCAATTCTCTTTTAACAAGCATTTGGAAGACTTATCTCACTTAGTACAAAGAATACATTAGTGTTCTTAATTATCATAGTGACAGAATGTCAAGTCAGGCCAAAATAAAGGACACCTTATGAAATCTTTTGAATGGAAGCAGACTCTTTTACGTAATTTTAGATATTAAAAGAGCCCGTTGTAAAAAAAAAATAATTGGCTTCTTTTTTTTTTTGGGACGTTTCTTCAACATTCCCTCGAGCATTAGCAACATAACATCTTTGACCACGAAGTGGTTAGTTAGGAATATTGTTTTAGAAAATTTGACTTCAATTTACGTGCCCTGTTTTTGCCCTCTATATTTTAAGCAGTGTTTCGGTTAGGAACTCTTTGAGGGTTGTATGTTCTTATTAAAAGTTATATTATTTTGAATCAATTGGAAAATACCTCAACAATTTCTATATAAAATTTTGTTAAAAATATTCAACAGTTCCAAAGTTACAAAATTATTTCCAGAAAGAAAAACGCTTTGAGTATCGGTCGTATCGGTCTGAAAATTATTGTAACTTTTGGATCGTTAAAGATATGTTAATGAAATTCCACTGTACGAATACAGAGGTATTTTAAAGTTGATCTAGGCTTCCAGTGAATTTATCTCTGAAGCTTAAGTACTTGAAGTGCTTTAAAGCAATTCCAATTCCAAAACGGTTCAAAAGTTATAGAATAATTAAAAAAATTGAAAACGTTTTAGAACCACTTTGTATTTTTATGTAACTTTTAAACCGTTAAAGATATATTAATGAGATTTCACATGGTTAGAGATAATGTATCTGAAGTTGATCTAGGCTTCAACTTACTTTGTCTCTGATACTTAGGAAATTGAAGTGCTTCAAATGATATGGAAAACGGTTCTGAAATTTATATTATGTACTAGTGTTAGAGGGTATATTAAGTTTGAAATTCCATGTGTAACGCCAAAAAGGTATCATCTTATTACTCCATCATATTTAACATTAACATTGTCACTTTCACAAATTAATAATCTGAATTCAATAAAATTTGGCCAGATTGTCATCGTCCTAAGCAGTTTTGAATTGATCCTTAAATACATAATTTAAATCGAATAATACGACAAAATATACTGTAAAAATTATGTAAAAATTTTATGACTCCAATATTAAATTCCGTTTTAAACATAAAACTGTTAGTTTTAGTATGTTTGTGTATAAGGTGTGTTGGAATGTATGTATCTTAACGCTGCTGAATTTTGATACTTATATACATGTGCTGGTATTTATTGATTCGGCTGAGCCGAATATTGCACTCTTAATTACTTGTTACCGAAATGTAGCATTTCACAGTCGAATATATACTTTTGTTGTTATGAGTACCTACAGGTTGATTATTTAGTTAAAGACTCATAACTGAGACAATTGTGAAAAAAAAACTTTTATAATTTTTTCAACAAAAAGAAAATAACAATTCATCTATAACCATAATAGTAATCTATCCTTCCTCATTGTAGTAAAATTCATTAAAATCGGATGAATGGTAAAAAAGAACTGGGTAGTGATTTTGAAGATAATTTTCTTTAATTTGATATATATTTATATTGACACAATAATAAACTCAAAAATCCTTCATTTTGCTAGGGTCATTTGACCGGTATAAGTTTTGAAACTTATTAAACTCTTAAATATGAACCAATTTCATTGAAATTGGGCGCAACAAATTTTCCTACCATTTTGAAAATATGTTATTAATTTGACCAACATCGTTTTATATTTTGCTTGAACACATAACCACATAACGTCCCTTCCCGGAACATGGACTTGAGCTTATAAATTTCTTAAATAAGGAACAATTCTAATGAAATTCGGTACAATAATTTTTGTAGTTATCATTTATAAATATGTATTATATATACAAATTATATTTTGACCATTTTGGGTTCACATTTTGCTAAGGCTTCATATAACGCTACTTCCCATAAAATGGTTTTCAATATAGTTCACATATAACGCCCCTTTTTGGAAAAATTTTATATATATATGAATACGTCTTACTTTCTTGGCGAATATCAATTGCTATAGCTTCTATGCGTTACTAATTTGCTTGATACTGGCCATATTTGCTATAGTTCCCATGTAACAGGGTTCTAAATTTAAACGGGTTTTTAAACTGTCTTACATTATTAAGCCTTTTCATAATCCCACTTTCCGGAATAGGGTTTTAGAATTCTTAAATGGGGGTCAATTGATGAACGAATCACAAGTTTTTTGGTGCAATATCTTTAACTTAAGCTAATTTTTGCATTATGTTAGTGATGGAGGGTAAATAAGTTTCCTTATTGCCGAATATCTGTTTCTTTTTCTTCTTTACAAAACCACTTTAAATTATAAGCTTCCAACACTTAATAAATCTTCAGAATATTAAAATTATTTTTATCGATTAAATGAAAATTAATTAAAGTAAATAAATACGTTTCCCAATAAAAGTTTAAAATAAAAAACATTTCTAGTGAAATTGCCAGAAATTTTATGTTGATTTTATTTCACATTTTAAATCTTTAAATTAATATGAAAATATATAAATTATTTATTGTTGTAAGTGAGTCTGAGCTCATTCTTAAAAGAAAAAATAAATATTTAAAGAAATTTTCAATTCTATTAAATCACAAGAAAATTTGACATTGTGAAATATTTATTACGTTTCTTTAATACATTTACGACAATAAAATTCACCTTTAATTTTTGTTGTCATTATAACAGATAACGTATTAAAGCTGAAAAATATAAATGATAAAAACCATTTCCCTTCTCACACTCTCACACACACACACACGCAAACAAAAAAGATGGAACTACAACAGCAATAAACACTTACATATACAAAGATACTTATAGAACAAAAAGTGAAATGATAAATGTGCGGCATATGTGAGCATGTTTATACACATGACTTAATATGTGTTAAATCACATTCATGCCAAAACACATAAAATGATATATTCATATATAGATACGTATATATATATGTGTATGCTTATATAATTTTATATGTGTACAGACATATATATGGAAATATTAATACCCAACAAATACATATAAACTAAGAACTATATACACTTGTATTTATTCATTTAAATAAAACTCCTGTCATTTATGAAAAAAAAAAATAAAAAAAATAAAACTCGTTCATACAAGTTTAGGTAATTCAAAAGCAAAATCTTTCTCAAACTCACTCACACACACTTTTACAATTACTTATACATACATATGTATAGAATTTATGCGCCTTTTGTTTGGCACAGTGTATATGAGTTATTAAAAGTTAAGTGAAATAATCGGGAATGATGATTACAACACACTCTATTACTTGAGGTAATAATACTTCCTATATTACATAAGACCCTATAAATATTCTCGCTGAAAATCTGTTTAGATTTATCTATATCTGTCCAATTGAATGTTTTATGTGTGATTATTTGTCTGGATCATAAATATTTTAAACCACCAAAATTCGTTCACTAGAAAAAAATAATAGACTGATATCTATGAAATCCAGCGACACAAAATATGCAGCAATATTTACTTTATCACTATACCGATCCTTAACTTGTTACCAGTTTATTTGATGAATAGGACTCTCTCTCTTAAAACGACGATTAAACGGCATACCACGAAAAACTGGAGTTGCAGGGAGTATGGTTACACAAGAATATAATAAAATTATACCAGAGCTCATTGACTTGTGCATCCTTTCCCTCTTTTGAATAAGGCCTTTACTCGCTTCATGATTGAAGCATATGCTGTCTATAATGATGGCTCGAAAATTGGAGAAAATGTTCTACAAGCTAAGATTGCTGCAATTTATAGAGCAAATGTTTTGACTTTTACTGAAAGCAAGGTCCTTTACGGAAGTCTACACGACATTAAATCTTATCCGAGAATACTCCATATAAAAAAGAAAGATGCCTGTACCGGTTTCATGAACATAAGATTAACCAGCTGGCTGATTTCATCATGAATGATGACATTGATCATCATACTTAACGCTCACAAGAGACATGTAGAAGGCGAGCTCTATGCTACAGCGCAGCACCGATGTTTGATTACCAGGATAATAAGCTCCAGATAAGATGAGGTTAGGAATACATTCCTACTGAACAAGAGTTCTCCAACAATAGCTGCTTTAATATCTGAGCACTGTCGCTTTAGGGTACATCCAACGGGAATGGGTCTTTCTTCGAATGACTTTAGCAGGTGGTGTCGGAATGAGGAGGACGAAAAAAAAAACTATTTTTTTATGACTTTTTAGAGGTTTTATGACTTTTAGAGGTTCCCTTCTTTAGCAGCAGATTGCTACGATCTCTTTCCTTGTTCGAACTTTTGACTCTCTTCAAATGCTTTGGCAAGAGTTGACGGAATGAGGAGAATGGAAAAAAACTATTCTTATTATTCTCTGTCATTGCCCTGTTTTTAAATGTTTGAAAATGCTCTTCTTTGGCAGCAGATCACGGCATTCTGTGATGAATGCTTATATAAGGGATATATACGGCTTTGTTCAAAATTAGGTTTGATTTAGCGATATTACTGCTCTTTAGATTAGTTCACAGTCTTTGTGATGCAAAAGGCTGAACAAACTGAACACCAATCATTATTTGTTTCTCTTCTAAACTTACTTTTATTAAGGTAACACAAAGTGTTCTTTACGACCCAAGAGTGTCATTCCAAACCCATCCTACTGAATTGTCAGTAAAGTTGTTACACAGTCCAAGGTTATTTCGAAATATAAAACAATTTACAAATAACTGTCTACAACAAAACCCACGATCCACGTTACTCTTCTTAGAAATAAATATCTCCTTGAGCAATAGCTATGAGTGTAAAAGAGAGATATTTTAGAATTCAATTGTGGTCTAATTGTTTAAGACCCTTCCGGATGTGCTGCTTTATTGTAAAAATGGTCACCAAAAGTGTTTGGAGATTAGATTTCCCAAAACTCTTTAGAAAGAAGGAATTATATCTAAACAATGTAAAATCCCAATTCAGACCTCTTTCCATAAATAAGGATATGGGGGCGTCAAAAGTACACAAACTTTTGATATTGTGTGTCCGCCTACCCGTAAGAAATTTGCTATATCTCTAGGGTTCATGAATCGATTTTGATGATATATTTTACATTACTTCACAACTTTCAACCAAGTTCACCAAAGAGCCTCAAAATATAAGAGTTGTGTGTTTGTCTAAAAGTAAGGAAATAAAACTCCGATTCATTTCATATCTTCAGCTCATAAATATGTTAAGACATTTGAAACTCTACTGCGAAAACTAAGTACATTTTCAGTGGAAACAAAAATCAAGAAAAAGGCATTTCCTAAAAATATCTATAACAGAATATAGATATTTTTGTGGATATTAAAACGGAATAACAAACTTATATATACCTGTTTAATCTTGTCAAGTGAAAGGTATAAAAAAGAAGTGAGAATGCTACACTCAGCTGTGCCAGTGGGGGTATATGAAATATGTTCGTATATTCAAGACAGCTACCTAAAAAAATAAAAGTGTAATTCCCCTTTCGGAATTTGCCTCAGATATTGGTCAATAAATTTTTTCTAATGGCCCAATATAAATAAGAAATAAATTAGGATAACGAGAAAAAATCTGACCGAATTTTATTGAATTCAGACAAATACACGGACTAAATCGTCACAGATTTTGTGCAAAAATATATACTTTAAAGGAGTCTTAAATTTTATTTAAAAAATATTTTAATTAGTGTGTAATAAAATACATAAAAGTATTATTATTATTTATTTTTATTATTATTATTAGTTATATCCTTGAACCCATTTAAAGTTACATAAACCCACTGTGCCACAACTAACAACTTCTAAAAAAATTATTAAATTATATAGACATTGTCTTTCCTTCACTTACATATACATACATATAGATATATATGTATAAGTTTTGTAGCATATGTGTGTGGATGAACATGTATGTATGTACGTATGTGTATAATATTCATTTGAATTGTAATGTGTGAAATTATAAAAATGCAAACATTCTACATATATTTATCCTTATTTCTAAGACTTTATCCAAAAGTTTGTCGATACGTGTTCATTTTCATTGTAGACATTTGTGGCACAAAAAAAAAACAAACAAAAAACAAAAAATTATAATACAAAAATGAAATAAAATATTTAACATATTTTTTTCCTCTTTGTTTTATACAATAAAAGTGATAAATTGTAACATATATTTCTCCTTTTTCTTAGAGTGAAAGAGAGATAAAGAGAAAGAAAGAGAGGGTGCCAAATGTTAAATTATTTTTTATGCAAATTAGTTAAATTGAAAAAACGATCTTAAAGAAGTTTTTGTCTTTAACTTTTGTCTTAGAACTACAAACATAAGTAGGTATATAAGGAAAAATAGTACAGTTTCGAACAAAACTATTGGCACAGTTAGTGTATTTTTCAATATTCTCATTATTTTAGACATTTAAAAAACTTTTCACACGAATAAAAAATGTGTTTGGAGTTACCTTTACAAATGAAGTAAAAAACACAAACAGGTTTTTTCAAAAACAATTTTTAGAATTAACAAAAGTATTGGTACACCTTATAAACACTATATTTATGTAATTTTTTAGTACTTAGTGGGCAATACTTCATCTCCCATTTTTATTCATTTTTCCTTCAACGCCTTTTGAAGATCAGATTTATCTAAAATAGGTAGCTTTTTGACTCGTTGACCAATTTCTGCCCACAAGTGGGTAGTGTAGTGGGGGCGGTAGGTCATGTGCCACATTGTAAGAACCAGCTCAGCGTCAACCACATATGACAAACAGTTTCACACCATAACGCCACCTTTGCCGTATTCCGTATCTTTCTCCTACAATTTTGTTTTTCATTAGGTTTTAAAAACACGGTAATTCGGTTTTTTTTAACTCTTGCGTATACCCTAAATGCTTAATTGGGTTTATTTAAGAGATTAGTGGACTACGTCAAGCAACTCGAGCATTATAATCAGCTTCATGTAACGCTCTACGAGCACTAATGGAGTGAATTGTTCTGTTATATTCCTGTTCAGCTTCAAGTTCGGATTTTAGAATTGTGTTTAATTTTCCGACAAGTTTGGCACTTTCGCGGTGACTTCAAACTTTAAGTCGTCCGATTCTATTCAACTTTGACAACTGGACGATTCACTACGCTTCTGAAAGTGAAATGACTTCGTTCTATTGTTTGACCTATCTGGGAATATGGCTTGCTTTGATTAAGCAGGTGTAGTATTATTTATTTGCTTAGATTCGCTAGTTTCGTTGCGATTGCGTTCACTATTGATTTTACAGAGTTTCTTTTGAATTAACGTCAGTAAACTATCACTTTAACCGATTTGAACCGACACATAATGATTTATTGTATATAAAAAATAATAATCATTTAATAATAATTTTGTTCAGCAAATTGATGACCTTTTTCAAAAATTATTCTTTTTAAAGTATGTTTTGTATATTTAGAAAAAAAAATTTTTTGTATTAGTCCAACCCCTTATGATTGTCTTCAGTATTACCGATATTTTATTCAAAAATTTGGTTATAATGACAGAAAAATTAGAGTAAAATATAATATGCTTGCTGTACTAATTGTTTTGTTCGGGACTGTATATGTGTAGGGGAAGTGAAATGTAAAATTTGGAAAATTATTTGAGACATATTTTTATAACTGCATTTTGCTATTTTTAACAATCCACCAGTAATCTTTTTCATTCACTTTTTAAAGCCAAGAAAGAATCATTAAAGATTCCATAAAGTATGTACTTCCTTAGTAGCACTAAATCAATACCTGAGATGATTATTTCAGTCTGTCTTCCTTCTTGTCTCTGACGTTACACTCACGTCCAAACCTTTAGTGACAGCTGAATGTATTTATTTTCTTTCTAATCTTCTTTATTTTGAAGACATCAGTGTCAGACTAAAGGAAAACAATTAATAATGTCATATTCGACTGTGCCAAATCTTAAATGCCCTCCACCAATTACATTATAGAAACATTTGTATATAAGATAAAGATATTGCACAAGAATCTAATTATTCGTTCATCAGCTTATAGCCCGACTCCTGAATGAGGCCTAATAAAAAAAAAAACTACAGAGAAATATAATAACGTGTTCTTGGAATTACTTATAGATATTTATATGGAATCATAGATTTTAATGGTCTTAAGAGCATTATTATGATAGACAAATTAATGTGAGATTTTTCCTGAGAGAATTATATGGCAGCTAATGAAAATTGTATATAAATTTCTGCCATAATAGTCAATTATAAATATAAAATATGAACAAATAAGAATATTTTTTTCGGCAATACCGAATTGTTTATACCCTTCATTAAATACAAAATATAACGCATTTCTGGTGGAGGGTATTAAAGATTGTTTATTATTTCTTATTTTTTCTAATCGAAAACTTTAAGAAATATATATATAATATATTATCATCAAGATATCGAAAGTGCGGATATCGGTAATTCGACTCAAAAAGAATTGGACTTAAAAGTGGGTGTGACATAATTACTTTGTATGTTTGGGCTGACAAATTAACGTCAAATGTGACTTTTTACTGGAGATGCTTAACGAAACCGGTTTTTTTGAAATCCTGGAATTCAGGGTTACAGAATTTTTCGGGATTACTGGATTTTTCGGTATTCCGGGATTTAGAGATTTTCTATTCTATTACAAAACACAGTTATTTTAATAAAAACAAATATTTATATCAAAATTTTTAATGAAATATTGTGTTTTTCATATATAAATTTAATTTTGATAAGAATTAATTTTTATTGTTTGAAAAATATAACAGCGGAACGAAATATATTAATAATTTTTAAATGAAGCTAAATTTTTTTATAATTATGACAATAAAATTAACTAAATGATTGTAGTATTCGGATTTCCTTATAAATTTGAGTCCCATATAATTTCGGTATTGGTTTTTTTTTAATCCCGTGATTTTTACATTTTTGACATTCCTACTTATTACTGACACAATATAAGCGGGTCCACTGGTTATAAACTTCAATTAATACTCAATATTCTATAAGAAAAATTCTTGTTATGAAAATTCCTCGCTGATGTATATAAAAATTTTATTTGCTGTTTTTCTTTCTTAACTAAATATGACCGGAAATAAATTACTCTCGCTATTACACGTGGAAAATTTTTAAATGTGAAGTATAAGTTGGAAACTACCGTCAACTTTTATTATGTTTCTGTCTTTCTCTTTCTCTCTCTCTCTCTCTCTCTCTCTCTCTCTTTGTCTCTTTCTCTAACCCTTAAATTACTACAACAATAATTAACTTAAAGAACAATGTGTATTTGTTGCGTGTTCACTTGTTACTAAAATAAACTGACAGAAATTTGCAGAAAAAATTAAAAAAATAAAATTGATTTTTCAGTTTTATTGTGTTGAAAAGTTTTCAATTCTACTGGAATTAAACAAAAATTATATTTGCTCACAGCCTGAAGCATATAAATGCTTTTATACAATATCATATATGTCTATATGGGGGTAACTAGGCCAACATTGCTTAAAATTGTCCTGCAGTTGTATATCTTATATTACAAGATACATTTGTAGCATTAGCAAAATAAGTTTAAGTTATCAGCTGGAAATCCGATTCTGGGAAAAGGCCTTATGTGAAAGCTACGGGGAAAAATGGTTTGGTATTTAAGAGTGGTTTGAAAAAGTTATTTAAATTCTGAACTGTTTAAAATATCTTAATAAAATAAATCATAGTTTTAGCAAAGGGCTTTCCGACTTCATTTGGAGGACGACAAGCTCCTTGCTGGTACTTTTTTTGATAAAAAACTTTAACTATAAAGCTGAACATGTATGGTAAAAGGCCAAGAGTAATTCTCTGTCTGATGTCTCACAATATGATCTAATCGACGTTTGGGAAACAATTATATAACTTTTATACTGGGAAGCATCTTAGTGAACTTTTACACGGTTAGGGCGTCAAAAATGGCAGTATTTATTTCTGATGAAACCATTTTTGTTCTGCTCTTAATTAAGTTCCAGATGAACTCAAAGATGTTCATACAAGTCTTATCCAAAGATTTCAATTTAACCATCTAGACTAAATATATATAAGCTAAACACCCAATAAGTATTTCCTATCAGATGCATGAGGTGTGAAATCAAAAAATTCTAATAAAGGAAAATATTGTAAATCTGATTCAATTGAGTCACCAGAAATAAATGCGTATTAAAATCATTTAATATTTTCAACGAAACCCAAGTTGGTCCAAACAAAAAGTTAGTCAGTATTTAAAGTTCCGCCGTGAAACTGTTTCCAATCTTTTTAAATAATACCGCAAAAGTTTGTCTATTGAAAGAAAGCCTGATTCCGGTTGATGTCCCCCATTATGTTTCTAAAGTAAATCAGCCCGGTTAGCTCAGTGCTTCGAATATTTGATACGAAAAGTTAAAGCTTATGTTATTTTAAGAACATGTAAGGCTTCAAAAGTTCTTTACACGCCACTTAAAATTTAAAGGTAAAATAAAAAGTACGGAAATTGAAATTTATTTTTCCAAAAACATATTCTTGCTGTTTAATAGATGAAGTATCCTCTAATTTGCGAAGAAGAAGTTTTCTTAATTCTTCAACTAACAGTAACCGGATTTAAATGGATTTTAACCATAACATACAGCTATATGCTACAATGCAACAAAATCGGAACAATAAAGTTATAGACAAATTGTGCAAAATTTTGTTATGTCCCTAAATCAATGTGCCATGTTATTCGCAATTTCGAATATAATTTCCATAAATTAACCACATTTGTTAACTTTAATATAAAAAAAAATAATTTTGATTTTAAAAACCAGATTTTGCAGGAGTTATTATTTGACTTAGCTCCCATATGAGACTTCTTTCCGGAACATGGCTTAAGATAAAAAACATTTAATTATCGATCAATTCTATTGAAATACGGTTATTAATTTGATTAATATCGGTTCATGTTTTGCTATATCTCCCTCATCAGACCCCTTCCCGAAAAAAAAGGTTTTCAGTGTTTTAAATTTTAAATTCAAGTCAATCATTACGATTAAATGTCTAACAGTCTTCAGCATATATTGTTAATTTTATGAATATCGGTTCATATTTTGCTATAGCTTTCATTTAAGTCCCTTTCCCAGTTTCCAAAATAATAAAATTTGAAATATTTTTATTGAAATTTTGTATAACAATTCTATGACGATGTAGAGTATTTAAATTTTATTTATTGAAGATAAGCAGAGGAAAATTTTTGTTTAAAAACAGTTATTTTTTGAAATGTTTTTGAGGTTGTCTCAGATATCATTATATAACTTATGATGTTAATTTTAAATAGCAAATATTCGTCCTTATTTCACTAGATTCGCACAATTATTCAGGCATAAGAGTGTTGCCAGCACACAAGCGAACATATTTAAATCGATTCAGATTTTGAGCAGGAATATATGTATATACTTTGTGGGCTCTTAAATATCTCTTTACGCCTGCTACACACAGAATGACAAACTCAATAATGCATTACCAAACAATTGTGTTGGTGGAAAATGTAATAAAAATATCCCTTCCATTTCAGAACTTCATGGTTGCTATCAGCAATATTTTTTATTTCTTATTTTCCAATTTTTAAAATGCCTCCCGGAACATGTTTTATTGGCTTGTAAATGTCTTGTAATGGGAAATCATTATGACAAGTTTATATCAAAAACAATAGAATTTTTAAAAATTAATGAAAGAAAATCAGAAATGAATGAAATTTAAATCAATTCCGCCTTTAAAAAAAATCATGTGAAAACACTGAAAACAATGTAATTGAAAATAAATTATTTATTTGTAACGAAATAAATAAAAATAGAAAAACAAATTTATTGTTTTTGTTTTGGTGCAAATAAATAATTGAAAATTATTACAGTCGACATATAGTAACAGGTAAGAATGTTATAGTCAGTGAGGCACGACTATGTTATACCCTACACCACATTGTTTTTTGAAAATATTAGTTATGAAAAGTAAATAAACGACCCTCGTATAATTAAATTTTATGATTTATTCTTTACTGTGCAGTACATTATTGAGACACTAAAATTTATATATTATTTATAAGTTTTAAAATTAATTTTGCTGTAAGGTTATATAATAACTTTATGGACCGGCCCTCGTATAATTTTGTACATAGATTTTTGATTATATTTTGCTTAATTTGACCAACTTTTATTACAATACCAACTTACATGTGAAATATTTACCCTTAAAAGTGATATTTGGAAAGTGATTTTGGTACTTATGAGAAATAATGAACCGACGCTCGCATTTTATAGCACATCGTTTCAAAATATTATAAGACTTCCAAATTTTGTTGACATATATTTATACATCGTATTCTTCTGTCCTAAAAACCCATTCCGGGAAAAATATTTGTATGGGAGGTAACTGAAATATTGGATTCAGTAAGAGCAATTTTCAATAAACTTCATTCTTAAGTTAAAATAATATTACGTAACAAACTTCATCGAGATATCTAAAAAGATGTTTGCATCGGCAACAAGCCTGAAAGGCAGACAGGTGGACGGATATCTTTAAATCGACTCAGAAAATGACTCTGAGTCGAACGGTATACTTGAATGTGGTAACACCATTTTTCAGCATTTTACAAAGTTCAGCACAAACACATAATAAATCAACCACATACATACATAAATAGGGTATAATTAGATTTGAAGCTAAGCAAAAAATATAGACGGTCAAGCCCGACTATGTAATACCCAACACAACAATGTTGATTTTAAGTAGCAGTTATAATAAATTAATGTACGATCCTCGTATAATTTTATTTTTTGATTTATTCCTAAATGTGCAGTATATTAGGTCAAATACGTTTATGTGAAATTTAGTAGTTTTAAAATTATTTTTTTCCGGGAGGTTTAATGGGTCCTAGAATAAATAGTGTACCGACCCTCGAATTTTTTGCACACCGATTTTTTCTTTTAGTTATTTTAATTTGACCAGTAACTATTGCAATACCAAAGTACATGTGAGATTTATATCCTTCAAAGTGATATTTGGAAGGAAGCTTGTATAGGATCTATGATAATAATGCACCGACCTTCGCATTATTTGGCACATTGTTTTAGAATATTATAACACTTATATAATAAAGTTTTTTATCTCAATTTATAAATGAACTTTTAAATACCAACATGCCAGAGGTGGCCAAAACATCGATTTGGATGGCTACTGATAAGGTCTGCACTGTTCCAAGTCTAATCGAAAATAACCCAGGCCTAACTGATTGTAACTTTAAGGTTTCCCAAGATACAGAATTACTTCTCAAGTAGTAATCGATTTAGACTTACTATATTGTACGACTATAATCACAACATTAACACAAAAACTCAGTTAGTATTTTTACCCTACACCAGCGTAGGTAAAGTATGGCGTAACAGCCATCTTTCAGTGTACCGTTCGACTCAGAATTACTTTCTCAGTCAACTTGATGATGTCTGTCCACCCGGCTAGCTGTCCATGTAAACATAGTGAACACACTACTGATTGAAATTTTTTAGATATCTGATGAATTTTGATACGTGTTGTTTAAGATATTTTAATTCAAGAAGAAAGCCTTTTGAAATTGTCCATGTTTGGTCCAAGATTACAGGTACCTCCGACAAATACTCTTCCGGAATGAGGTTTAAGCTCATTAATATCTTAAATATAAAACGATTTTAGCAAAATTTGATAGAGTAGGGTGATGTAATGTTCTAAACTGATGTGTCAAATTATGCGATGGTCGGTCTATTTCTTCTCATAAGTTTTATATAAGCCACCTTTCAAATTACACATTGAAGGACATAAATCTAATATATAATCACCTTAGTATTGTTCTAATTATTCGTCAAATGAAGATAATTTTATGCAAGAATTAATGTGCAAAATAGTACGAGAGTTGGTCTATAATTTTTTGCAGCTGTCATATAACGCCCTCAGAAAAATTCATTTTAAAACGGATAAATTTCTCATAAGTGTTAGTTTCACAATAATGTACTGCACACGTAAGAACAAATCACAAAATAAAATTATACGAGGGCCGTAATTACTTTGTCGTAACTATTATTTATAATCAACATTGTGATGTATGTATTATGTAAACTGATTTGACCGATTTTAATATTGTTACTTGTTACTATATACTTTGATGTATAAGTGTAAACAGATACAGTCAAATATGAAATTCTTGAGATTTTTTATACGATTATTATTTCATTAGTCGGGACTCTTGACAGAATGTTATCCATTTAAAAAAATGACCCATATTCTTCTTCCTCTAATTAAATTCTTATTACAAATCTAAATAAAATTATAACATTATTGTCTTTATTACTAAATAATTTTTGCAAATTTTTTTCTCACTCTTTTTGTTTCTCTAAAAACAAACAACTAAAGAGAGCGTCAATCAAATTGTCATTTGTGTGAAATATTATTTGTTTGTTCATGGTTTTGAAAAATACACATGTTTAACAATTTCCTGATCTTATAAAGTTGACAACGGATGTGTTCATTCATTCATTCATTCAGTTAGTAAGTTTGTCACAGTAACAGTTTCTGTTGGTTGAATTAAACAACGTAATCGGTTAAATATTTCTTTCATTCTCTTTCCTCTTTCAAATGACATTTTTGTCATTATTTTTTATACCCTCCACTACCACAAGTGGTGACAAGGGTGTATTGACTTTGTCATTCCGTGTGTAATATCAAAATGGAATCATTGCAGACCATAAAGAATATGTTCTTGCATTATATCAAAATCTGAGTCGATTTAGCTATGTCATGCTTGAATTCAATGAAAATTGACCTGGGTTTCTGTTATTGTCCAAAGCAGTTTTTCGTCTAAAACCAGCTATGTCGGTTCATTAAGTAAATAGTTATAGACCGATATTTGAGACAAACTAAAAATTCCGAGAAATAACTTTTTAAATTTTTACATTATGAGGTAAGTGGATTTTAATAAGACTTTAACTATAATGTGATTCATTATTGTACAAAAAGTCATAAAAATCGGATTAATAAAAAAAGTTATAGAATAAAATATGCAAAATTTTGATTCAATCCAAAATCTTTGCATCTTAAAGATCGCAATTTTGAAGTTAATCTTCTGAAATTCTTCATATATTTATTTTGATACAATAATAAACTCAAACAAACAAGGTTGTGCTGGAGTCATTATTTGACCTAGCGTCCATTTAAAGTCCTTTCCCGGAATATGGTTTATTATTTCATGAATATGAACGAATTCTATTGAATTTTGGCAGAAACCATTTTATATCTTTCTTGTCTGTCACATAGCGGCCCAAATTTTTCAATAGCTTCCATGTAAAGCTTCCTCCCTTACATGGGAGCTATTGTGTTTTTACAATTATTATATTACAATTATTTTTCTAACTGTCTTTCATATATATTATTAATTTGGCCAATATCGGCCCATATTTTGCAATAGTTCCTATTATACCATATATATTATATCAATTTTTAATTTAAAGTCGTCACGATTATTTTTTTAACTGTTTTAAATATGTTTTATTTTATGGCGAATATCGGTCCATATTTTGCTACAGTCTTGTTGCCGGTAAAAAATCGGCACAATTATTGCTCTACTATATGTACGATTTATTTGATAAATATCGAGCCATGTTTTGCTATAGTTCCCATTTAAGGCTCCTCCCAAAAAACGGGTTTTAAATTTGATCTAATTTTGTTAAAGTTTCCAACAATTGTATTTTTAAATTCTGATCAGGTAAAACAAGTTCGACAATTATCGGGCTATATTTGATTATTACTTCCTTATAAGCCCACTTTTAGACTTAAAAGGCTTTTAAATTTGATCCAATTTTATTAAGATTTATGTATAAAACGGGTTTGACCAGATTTATATATTACTTCCTTATGCCTTTAGGTTTAAAAGATTTTTAAATTTGGGCCAATTCTATTGAAATTCAAATATGTATCTGGAGGGTATTTAAGATTCGGCACAGCCGAATATAGCATTCTTACTTGTTTTTGTTTTTCGTCATTTTTTTCTTTGTCTTAGTGTTGACATATTTAAGGAAAACGTTTTTGACAGTTTCAAAACTTTATGATTGTATTTCAGAAACATTTGACAACTTTATTGTCAAATATTTGAATGAATAGAATTCAGTTGTAATTCATTGAATATTGTATATTTGAATGAATGAGTGAATGAGACATAAATAAAAATTATGTGCTAAAATTGTAACAAAATGAAAAAGTGAAAAGAAATACTGTGTTTAAAAAATTTGTGTTGAAATTGTTTAGAAAAGTTATTCGAGTTATAAAATTTATTATATTTTAAGGTATAAAATTCTAAAGAGGTAAGAGAATCTGACACTCAAAAACTTATTTATCTGCATCAAAATTATTTTCGGGAGATTAATAAAAAATTTATAATAAATAAAAAATTAATTTACTCGAAATAATCATAACCAATCTTCGGTTCTATGTTATACTTTAATTTTAATAGTTTTTATAAAAGTCTCCTAGATTGAATAGAAATGAAGCGACTAATTCAGAGACTATAACATCTTTTCCAGATTATAATACCTACCAGGAGTGAATGTAATAGGAGTAATCAAATCGGCTATTCAACCCTATCGGTCTATACTGGCGGCTAAAAAATAAACTGTGAATTGGAATCTAGAGTCCCTTCGGATGATCTTGAAATAGGCATTTCATTTAGTTTTCAAATTCTACTTGGACGTATAAGGAGCAATATCTTCCCAAACCTTCTCAAAAATGCTCCGAATAGCTGATCAAAGAGTTGCCAAGCAAATGAAGCCTTCAACCAAGTACGAACTAGACAACTTCTGAAGGAAATATTTCAGAGCTACAGAATCACAGGTAACGCTAATGACATACTAAAATAATTAACCTCTATAGCATGAAGATAGTGCTTTTGAATAGAGATAGCTGTTCGCCTTAGATTTGGGTCTACTTCCTTTAGTACACTTAACCAGTTTTAATAATTTCAAATACAAAACTTCTCTGGATGATAATTTCTCTCTACATTTCTATAATAAGTTTTTCATTTTTATTCAAATTAAAATTTATCGTAAATTTTCTTTTGAGTGAAAATTTTTCTAAAATTAAAAATAATCATTAATTTCCTCCTAAATAACATATTATTGCAATATTTATACTTTTTAAATATACCATAGTTTTTTCTTCAATGAAAATTTATCTCTTAATGAAAGTTTTTTCTTAGCATTTCTCTTAAGAGAAAATTCTTCATAAAAATTTTCTGAACGAAAATTATAGTAAATTTTCTTTTAAATTAAAATTCAAATTAAATATTTTCTTAAACGAAAATTCATTATATTTTTTTAAATATTTCATAAATTTTTCTTAAACGAAAATGTATTTTAAATTTTCTCTTAAACGAAATTCGTTGCAAATTTTCTCTTGAATCAATATTCATCTTAAGTTCTTTCTAACGAAAATTTTTCGAGTATTTTCCCTTCAATGAATTTAACTTAAATTTTATCTTAAATAAAAATTTGCAGCAAATTTTGTCTTGAATGACAATTTACCGTACATTTTGTCTTAGAAGAAAGTTCTGAAGTAAGTTTTTTCTTAAGTAAATATTTTCACCAATTTTTTCCTTAAGTAAAACTTTTCCTTATTTTTGCTAAAGTGAAGATTTTCTATAATTTCTCTATTTAGTAAAAAATTTCTGCAATGTTTCTCTAAGGTCAAAATATTTCGTAAATTTTCTCTTAAATGAAAATTGACAACAAATTTTCTCTTAAATGAAAATTTACCGTATATTTTCTCTTAAATAACCATTTATAGTAGTTTTTGTGTTAAATTAAAATTAAATGAAGACTTTTAAATGAAAATCTAAATAGATTTTCTCTTGACTGAAAATTTACCTTAAATTTTCTATTAAATGAAAATTTATTTTACATTTTCTCTTAAATGAAAGTTTACCTTTTATTTTCTCTTAATTGAAAATTATCATAATTTACCATAAATGTTCACTTAAATCTAATTTTACCATAAATTTTCTATTAAATGAAAACTTACAGTGGATTTTCTCTTAAATGAAAACTTATCGTAAAACTTTTCTTAAATAAAATTTTACCGTAAATTTTCTCTTAAATGAAAATCTAAGTAGATTTTCTCCTCACTAAAAATTTACCTTGAATTTTCTCTTAAATTAAAATTTACATTAATTTACCGTAAATGTTCATTTCTTACGTGAATTTTCTCCTAAATGAAATTTACGATAAATTTTCATTTAAGAGAAATTCTGAATTTCCTTTAAATGAAAATCCTCCGGAAATTTGCTATAAATTTCCACTTAAATGAAAAATTTTCGTAAATTTTATCTAAAATGTAGTCCCCAATTTTCATATAAAGGAAAATTTGTTGCGATTGAATTTCCTCCAAAGTACCTCACAAATTGGCTCTAATTAAAATTTATTGTGAATTTTTCTTAAATTAAAATTTTCTCTTTAATTGAATTTATACATAAATTTTGTGATATTGAATCATTATTATTAAATTTTCACAAATCATTTATTTTCACTTACGACATTTTCATCATGGCCATCAAAAAACCGCATTATTCGTGAAATAAATTACAAGGAAATTTTGTGGTTTTTAAAACAAAATTTATTATTCTGGTTATGTCGACTAAATTACAATGCATAACAAATGCTTTAACTTAACCCTTGAGGTGCGGTGAGGTCTGTCAAAGTTAAATGTTGATTTCACATTTAGGCGATTTTGTTTTCCAAGTTGTCAAGTCCTTAAAAATATTTAAAATAAAATTTGGCCTAAAAAGTACATCTGCTAATCCAGAACTGTTAGCTGATGGTGAAATAAAAATTCTCATAATTTAAAATTGGTATTATTTGGGAGTTCATGGAGGAGATGGAACTAAAATTTTACTATTTAAGACTTTTAGGGGTTTTAATTTCTTCAAGATCGTGAATGCATACAAAATTGCAAGCCTTGTATCACCTCATTCATCACTTCTAAGACATAATCATAAAACGATTTAAAAATTAATTTAATTTATCCATAATTTTACAGATTTAAAAGAATTTCAAAATAATTTTTCACAAAATAAAAATAATTCCATTATATGTTTTTAAAAATCATGTTAAGTGTCTTCATTTCTAAAGGTTAAATAAATATTTCCTTATTCATAAAAGAAGTTGAAACCGGAAATTGACAGCAGCAGCAAAGACAGTTAATTGAGTTGTTCAGTGAATCGCTTCCTCTTTCCACATGAGCACTTTAAAGGTTCTCTTTTATTTATATATTTTTTTAAAGGAAAAGAAAAAAAGAATTTCCTTCTTTTTTTTGCTTTTTTTGTAATGGAATTTATTATGTTACACACACTCACACATAAAGTAGAGTGATTAATTTTACTTTACATTCTGAAGTAAAAAGCTCATAGAAATATAGAGTATATTGTATGTAATTTTCAGAGTTAACATTGATATATGTATATGAATGTTTTTTGCACACACAGATATTTTTTCTATTTTGTAACATTTTTCAGTAATTTGAGTTATACTGATTTTTTTCTTGTACTTTCAACATAACTTTCAGTTATTGTATGGGCTAAACAATATGGAATAAGTTTTATGGGATTTCAAGTTCCTTTCCAAATTTCAAACTTTTGGAGATATATTAATTGATTTTCACAAGGTTAAAGTTGGTTTAAAGCTGAGATGCTTTTGGTTTGATTTGGAGTGTAGGACTTCATCTGGTCAGTTCATAGTGGATGATTTTTTGATATTAAATATCAAGAGTATTTAATTTTTTTCTTTGAAAATATGTTCTTTTGTGAAGACTTTTTCGTACACTTTTAGAGTAAATAATTCATAATTCTAACTGTATTATTTATATGAAATAAGTTTGAAGACAGAAATTTGTTTCTGTAAAAATATGTCAAAAAAATTCACGGATATCAGTTCATTTTTAATTTAGGTGTATGTAAGGCCCTTCCCGAAATTAAGATTTTAACTTAAGATAATCGGTCTATTACCTTAAAATTTAACACAATAATTTTCTAATTGAATTTGATAATATTTAAATTACCTGACTCGTGTATAGGTTCATACTTGGTTATAGCGCTCATATAAAGCGGAATAAGATTTTAAGCTTAAAATTAAAATATGTCCATATTAAAGAGTTTAAAATATGGACCACTTCTCATTCTATTCTATTTCATTTAACTAATTTCTTTAACTAATTTAAAAAATATCGGTCTATATTTGGTTCTGGCCCCATTTTTTACTCTTTTTCCAAAACGGCAGGCATAATTGATTTTATACCCTGCACCACCACAAATGGTGAAGAAGGTATATTGACTTTGTCATTCTGTATGTAACGCTAAGAAGGAATTTCTCAAAATTCTATTTTGTACATATATTCTTGCTATGAGTCGAAATCTGAGCCGATATAGATATGAGCGTCTTTTAGTGCATTTGTCTGTCCACCCCTCCGATGTTGCACACATCGACAATAATTGACAGACCTCAAGTAAATTTGGTCTGAGTATTCCTTATTGTCTTAAAAAGTCTTCTATTTAAAACCAACATAATTCGTTTGGTATATTAAAAGATATAGATTGATATCTGATGTAACTTCTAAGTTCAAGTGAAGAATTTTTCAAAATTGTCAATTATTATATTGACAAATTAGAACCAAATTTTGTCATAATATCATGTTATACGTACCTCCATAAAATTTTTAAAATCGGTTTAGTAGAAAAAATTATAGACCAAAGTATTACTGATTTTATGACTCATTAATTAAAGAAAACCTTTTCATATTCTATGTGATGCCAACGTATTTAAGGTGGAGGGTATTGAAACTTCGGCTTAGCCGAATATAGAACTTTAATTCATTTTGTAATCGAATGCCGACTTCCACATTAAGTATGCCGTTTGACTTGGAAACTTTTTGTTAGTAGAGTTAACGATGTCGGTCCTTCTAGATGCCTTGTAAATATTGTGTCGTAACTTTAAAGATTTTTTGATAAAGTTTGACACCTGTCATTACATTTGCTTAAAAGCGATAGTCCCTATAAAAATGTTACTTTTACGTAGGTGTTTTAAGCTCATGAACGACTATAATCAAAATTTTATGAGGTTCGGTCAACAACTTCTTATAACTAATGTGTAAATATCTCATAAATAATATTCTCATTATAATCAGCTGTACTGTATAAACTAGAAATAAGAGAACTCTTTTGTAAAGGGACGCTTATATGCAACCATTTATAACCAAAAATTTTGTGTGGGGTATATATACTTGTTTCTGGAGGTGTTTACGCTTTTTATTAAAAATTCATTATTTTTTTCTGAATCTTATAAAACAACAGAAGTTGCTATATGCTCTCAGAATACCGCGATAACCAATCTCTAGCTTATAAATTTCCAGATTTTGTGCTAAAAGTTTTAGACGTTGCTGCCTTTAAATCATGCTAAGTCTAAATTTTTTCCGATAGTAAGAAGACAATTATTTTATTTAATCTTTTTACCCATACAATTCATCAATGTATCTCTGTGCATTTATATATATATGTGTGTGCGTGTTTGTTGCGTATATTTTTTTTGTATTGAATTTAACTTTGAAAATACAGGATATCCAGATTAACATCCTGTTTTATTTTTAATGTAATTTTCGTAAACTTCGCCAACACACGTAATGAAATGTGGCATATTAAATTTGTCATTACGTATGTAATGCGAAATTCTTTAAAAACTTCATTTTTTTGTTTGCACCAATTCAAAATTTGAGTCGATTTGATGTCTGTCAGTCTTTCTCACACCTAAAGTGGCAAAATTAGTTCTGATTATCCTAAACAGTTATTCTTAATAAAGGTTCCTCTTTCCTTAGATAGAAAAGAATTTGGGGTTATTATATATCATCTTGAGCTTTAAAATCCCAGATAACATCAAGATAATTTGTACTGTCTCCTACATAATGCAGTTAAGTTTTTAGTTTATAAAGCAGTTTTATTGGAATTAAATGCAAATGAAATAAGATAATGAAGTGTTTTTTTTTAATTTATGGGCTCTATGCGGATCCAAAAAATAGTATATTCTAGATTCTCTACAAAATTTCTAATTCTTCTATACATAAGACTTAAATGGATGTCCTTATATACTTAATAAGTGAACAAAAAATTCAACATTTAATTTAATAATGTTGCATAATATTACAACCATTAAATATATTTTCGTGAAATTTGACACTGTAATTTCAAAGATATTTTTGGACTGGTTCGGAAGAACATACTTTTCCACCACCTCCCAAGTAAAATCCAGATAATTTGAAACTACTTCAGCAAAAAATTAAAACACTATACAACTTTGAAAAGTGCTTATGAGTTGGTTCTTGTCTTAAGCCCTGAGAGAAAATCCAAAAAAAAAACCTTTTATTTACAAAGTTTCAAATTCAGATTAGTAACAGACTCATAGTTTTATGTGGTTATTACAACAAAAGTATTTAAAGTTTTATTAAGAATCTGGTATATATTTCTAAATATCTTGAAGCCTCAAAGGAGTTAAAAAACAGGAGTAAAAAATTATTAAAAATTTAATTCTAAAATATGCCAATCGGAAACATTTTTTATTAAAAGTTGTTTGTTCAAATAGGTTGCAATTTTTTAGATATGACACAAGTTATTATTCGGCATTTAGTACAAAGTCTATTGAAACTAGTATTTTTTGATTTAATATTTCAGGTAGCTCTCAAGTAAATTTCCTTTTAGAATGGTCATAAAACCCACTTTTTGAAATCACTTTAAAGTGTATAAATCTCAAAAATATTAGTAATATGACAATATGTAATTTTTAAAGGTACACAGTACCATATCTATCCATAACTCCTGTAGCCCTTTTAAGCCTGCACACCCGAAAAAATATTAAAAATTGTAAAAACCTTCCATGTAAATCGTTAGGATATTTTCAAAAATGTTAAAACTTATTTATTGAAAATATTTTTAAAAAATCATAAAATGAAATTCTAAGAGGATCAGTGCATAATTTTTCTTGCCTGCGTCTTTTTATAGGTTAGTATTTAGTCGGTCTCTTACATTTTTACTTATTTTCTTTGAGCTTTTGTATTATATTTTTTGTTTGTGCTTGTATATTTCAATATATGAGTGTATTTGCCTTTTATGATAAATATGTTTATTTTTTTCCGAAATGTATATGTGTATGTTTTTCCTTTTTTCCATTTCTAACATAAAAACATACATTAATTTTCTTGCTTTATTTTTCAGAATCTTGTTCTTCTTTTCTTTGATTTTTTGTATTTATTTTTTAGCTTTATTTTATACAAAATAATTTTAGATCTTTTAGCAAAATACTTTACCAAAGCCTTAAACCGGAAGTAGCAACAAAAAAAGTATTATTTAACAAAAAAATCATACAGTCGCGTACAAAATTATTGGTACGGTATAAGGTTAATACTGAATACAACCATAAGTGGTTTGACTAATACAAATACTTATTTTGCTAAATACACAAACTAATTTGCCTATTAAAATTGTTGGTACACTCAATCGGGTATGTTAATTACTTCCCAAATTTCAGAAATCTTGCAACCATGAAAGAGAACGTGTTATGTTTTTTGCATAAAATAAATCATTTTGTGGCAATTTATTGATATAGATGATTTATTTTACGCAAATGAAACTCTGTAAAACTAATAATAAGTACAAAAGAGAAACTACCGAATTTAAGAAAAAATAAGACTGCATCTGCATGATTCAGATAGATCACATAATGGAACGAAGTCGTTTCACTATTAAAAGCATAATGAATGAATTTTTTAAGATTATCAAGTTTCCAATGTTCGGATAGAATCAGACGACCTAAAGCTTTAAGCCCCCGTATTGTTTGAAAAATTTAACACATCTGCTGTGATTGCTGCTGAAATTCAAAATAAAACAAAAAATATTTACTCTATTACTGTTTGTAGAGTGCTACAGGAAGCTGATGATAATGCTCGAGTTGCCAGACATCTTTTTTCAAAAAACCAGTTAAGCTTTTAGATTATGCGCATGAGTTTAAAAATAAACTTATTATATTTTGAATAAAGTACTTTTCTCCAATGAAATAAATAAATTTCGTAAGGATGGCCGAATTACTGTGTTGAGAAAGCAAAATCAAAAACAAATTTTTTTTTCTACTGTTAAATATGGCAAAGGTGGTGTAATGGTGTGGGACTGTACGTCATCTGCGAGTGTTGGTGAGCTGGTTTTAATAGACGCTATTACGGATAAAACAAGTTTTTTTAATACTCAAGAAGAAAACTAGCGGAAAAGTTAAATTTACCGACAATGCTTTATATTTAAATAATAAAACGATCTAAAAAGTTCAGCCCGTGATGTACATATTTCGTTAATTTACAATGTAACTCATGACCTACCGCGACTGTACATAAACCTTTTTTATGGCATATTTTTGTTATTTTTGTAGTCATATTTTTTTCGTTATTTAACTAGGGTTTCCCTTTGAAAAGTATTAAATATACGATTATTCTTTTATATGTGCTGATTGTATTTTAATAAATATTTTTCTATAAATATGTCTTTAAATTCACCACACTAAGAATCATAAGTACAACAAAATAAATTTAATTGTGGGTTACACTTCGTGCTTTTTGAAAATATTAATGAAATTCGTAATATTGTGGTAGAAGATCCGTCATCTTGGAAGCTTGTTGTGCCTAAACAATGAACATATTACAAATAAATTAATAAGAAATTTTGAATAAAAATCTGAATTTATACTCATAAAGTGGATAACTGTCTTAAAAGACGAATGTACTGAACATTCGTAATAATGACATCAAGACATTCTGTGCAAAAATTTCTTTCGCGTGGAGGTGAGGTATTTCCGAGTTAATTTGAAAGATTATCTTTGTAAACATTCAACCCAAAAACGTTTTTTTTTTATAATTCAGTAACTTCAGAAATATTCAATATTTATATTTTTTGAGCTGTTTTCCAATTGATTTCGAGAAAGTTATTTGTCTAGTGGGCTCTAGTTTCTGGAAGTGGATCTCCAAATTAATATACATTTGTTACATGGAATATTTATGATGGAAATATTCCGGGAAGGAGGACAAGTTTCAGTTAATTTTTAAAGGGAAAGGCAATTACATGAGATATAATATTATGTACCTAAAAATCTACTTAAACAAAATACTTTTTTTTAATTTTTTCGACCCAAAGTGAGTGATAAGTTCAAAATATAAAAAAATGCTCAAGAGGTTCAACATGTTTTTTGGTTTAAATATCTCTTAAACTATAAAATAAATCCCATATTAGAAATAACAAGGGCTGTAAATTATTTCATATAAATACTTAATGAAATATTAGCGATTTTTAAAATTATGTCAATGTGAAACTACAGAATTATTCCCCAAAAGCAGCGATTTGGGACCAGCCATAATAATTGACCCTTTTTTAATATGAAGCGAATTCCATATAAAATTTTTAAAAATATTAATGCTCTCAGAACAAAGTTGTATTATTCTGAGTTTGGAATCTTGAAAAAAGTCGAACATTTTTGATTTAGTCATTGATTCATTGAAAATTCTATCATTTGATCATATTATGGTTCAGAGTTATATGACGTTTTTATTATTCATATTTAAAAGTTTCATTGGCAATGTGTATAATTTTAATTAAAAAATAATTTAAATTAACTATTTAATTTCAAGCATTTTCGTTACTAATTTTAACTAAAAATTAATTTTTCCCACAATATAATGTATACTTATCGTTATTTACATCATATAAATTATACGTTTAGTATAACATAAGTTAATCCACTAAAGTATGCTATAGATATATTCAAATATTTTAAGTTTTAATATTTTATACTTGATATTAAATGGGTTCATTAACAACATATTAAGTATACGTCACCAAATATAAGTATAGTATTAAGTTTAACCCCTAAAGCATGCTTCAGATTTATTAGTTAGATTATTTGTCATACATCACGGCGTATGCTTAATATCTGCATTAATTTATTAATAATATATTGAGTATACGCCACTATACGAAATAAATGTATGTTGGAACATTTAAAAATTTTTTCGAATGAAAAGAACTGAAATTAGTCATCACATTATCCGATTTCGCAGAAATTTGGTAAACGCGTTAAGTGCTTCTAAACGAAATTATACGCTCTTAAAAATTGTTAAAATGTTTCTTCGATTGAGTTTTATTCCAGTTCAAAGTCCAATAGATTACAATTTTATTCAATATTATATTAAATATTCATGAGCAACACAAGGAAGAAATGATTATAGATCCAATTAAGTCAACATCTGAATAATTTTGATCGTGTGGCTGTTTTTGTCATGAACACTTCATATCTCTTAGAACAAGGTCCGTGATATTTGGAACGAATATTTGGAACCAGCTAAATATATTTAGAAGAAAAAAGTTATAAATCAACAGCTGATTTGGTCTATAACTAAGGTGATAATATTTATTTATAAATTCCATTACTATGCTTCAAAATGCAAATCAAATTTACCAAATCTAAAATTAGGAACTTAGTTAAAAATGCCTTTCGAGTGGATAAATAACTATAAAACCCAGTTACAAATTCTCTTAAATATTTTTTTTCATCATTCTCCTTCATCTTCCTTTTAAACAAATTCAATTTATCTTTCTCACATTTATCCACTTTCAAGGTTCATCCTAATACTTATATAGAAATATTTCTTATATGAAATTTATATGACAAATGTTTGGCATATGGTCTCAGAGCATTTCAGGTATGATTGCTATTTTTATTTTACTTCTTCTGTTCATGACATACATGTTAATAACACAAAATTCAAAGTTATGACAGAGAATAAATAATTTCTCATTTTTTATATTATTTTCTTTAGACAAAATTACCTTACAACCTTAATGCGGGATCTTTTTACCAAATTCACACAACCTTAAATTATAGAAAAATTATTCAGGTGTTTTTCGATCCAACAAAAATAATAAAATAATTTGCGCATTTAATATTAAGTCATTAAAATATTATAAATTACTTTCTTTTCGACATCAAATGTGGAAAATACATTTCTCTGAATTTGAAAAGAGTATTTGGGCAGGAAGAATTATAAAAGAAAAGCTCATAAAGGATAATTTAATTAAGAAATGTTAAACTTTTGTTTAAGAAACTAAACTGAACAAGAAATAGAACGGAAACTGAACATGAAGTGAACTGGAGCTGAACTAGAAATGAACTAGAACTGAAGTGGAGCTGAACTAGAACTCAACTGGAGCTGAACTAGAACTGAAGTAGAACATTAGAAACTAGAAATTAATCTACAACTTAATGTTGAACCTGATCTAGAAACTAAACTAAAGCCCGAGTTGCAATAAAACTAGAATACAATTCAAACCTTTCTTTTCTCGTTTTTTTTTTCTTAAAAAATATAACATTTACAATTTTTTGCATATGTGTGAGTTTATTATTTGCATTTAAATATATCAAAAACGTGACATTCTTTTAGGCGAAGAAAAAAGGAAACACAAGTTTCAGGAAACTTTTCAAAAAAATAAAAGAAGGCATTCAGGTATAATTGCGGTCATAAGTTCATAATTATTGTGGTCAAGTGAATACCTGAAAGGTGTTCTTTTGTTTCATTTGATAGAAACAGGTGTAGAGAATTTTAAGCTGAAAAGAAAATCAACATTTAAAAAAGAATTTTACCATAACATTCAGTTAAAGCTTCTTAACAAGAAGCTAGAACTTTTCAATGCATCACCCGTAAATTATATTCCACCTTTCCGTCAGTTCTTTTTAAGCGAGCTCTTAAAAATAATGATTTAACTCTTGGACCTCCAGAAATATTAAAAAAAATTACCGATTTGAATTTTAAATTTTAAATAGCAGATAACTATAGACATTTTTTCACTAATATACTGTTACATCCGCATGCACAGTGATCCTATTTTTTTAATAATCCTTGAAAGGTTCCAAAGTAACAAAATTACAAAATTATTTTAAATTGATTTGGAGAAGTACATGCTTCTTGTGGTCCTGGGGTCGGGAATTGAATTTTAAAAAATAATTTTTAAAAAATATTTGACATCGAAAAACCTTTATAATGGGATAACTCTTATAGATTAAGAGGTATTTATACCAAACTAAAATTTTGTCCCATTTTTGTACAGTTTTTTATTTGTGTTTTGAACTAGGTGGGCTCTATTCTGTCAAAAAAATTCTAAATTCATTACAAAATTGTAAATAATTTTTGTGCAAAACTATGTCATTTAATGAAAAGATATATTATTTTAAGATGAAATTTAGAAATAATTGGATTTTTTCTGATTATTTTTCAAAAAGGTTGACATATTTCTTCACTTTAAAATCAACTATTTCCTTCTGGAATATCAAATTTTTTCCTTAATTCTGAAAGAATTTCTAATATTAGTGCATAAAAAGCAAATCCGAGGACATTATGGGAAACAATTTCTCTATCGGATCCCTATAGGAATTTCGGTTATTTTCAAAATTCTTTCTTTAGTTTTTTGAGGAGGAAAAAATTTCAAGGAAAAAAAGCGTCAAAAAGGTATGCACATTGTGTAGCTACATTTATAAGATATCCACTCAAGAAATCTGTAATATAATCTCTTATAATGATGGGGGAAGCAATTTGCTAAAAAAGTGAATATTTAAAAAAAGTTTTTCCCGGCTTGGAATTTTAGATATTTTGGAATGAATTTTTTGTAGCCTTAGAACTAAGGACAATTTTTTTTCTATTATACTAAAATTCTATTTTAATATCTTAATTTTTCAAGAATTTTTTTATGTTAAATATTACAATTTTTTTACATAAAAAATAAACATTTTTAAATTTTGATAAATTTGTTAAAGATAATAAGTTTAAATATTTTATTATCTACATGTTATTATTTTCCAAGTAGTTACCCTTCCAACGATATCAAACTCTTACATAAACATTTTCCACCGCTCTTCAAATATTTACACAAAATTAAACGTAAAACAGGCCAAATTTCATTGAACTGTGTCAATTATTGTGGGAGTGCAAACAATAGACAGACATTATGGGGTCTTAGGTAATCCTTTCTTAGCTTTACATATGGTATGACAAGGTCAATATACCCTATTCACCACTTGTGGTCAAATATAATCGAATATATTCTTAACACATTTTCTGAAGAATATTAGCTTTATGGCATTTTTGTCATTATCCGCTTTTCAATAATTATTCTTTAGTTTGCCTTATTAATCCAAAATTCTGGAAACTAACTTTTCAATAAAATAGAAGCTTTTTATATATTTTTAATTGATCCTTTTAAAAATTATTCCATATTTATTTAAAAAAATTTTTCTTTACTGACTGATTTACCTCTAGTTACAGAGAATGGTATACATAGATATGGTATAGAAAATTTGATAAGGTACTTCCTTTTTAAGTACTTTATGTACACTTTGATGTGTCTATTTAGCCATTATAGAAATGGTCAAGTAAGAATATTTTATGACAAAATTAAATTTTAGGTCACTAAACAAGATTTTCTAAATTTAGTCACTAAATGGCTCAATTGGCAACACTGATTATTAATTACTTAATTTAATTTGATGTCATATACCTACTTAATTATGTAGAAATATATAACTAAAGTGTCATATTGGAATTAACATTATTATGTACGAAATATTTCTATGAAATTAGTAATTTTGTAAAATTATATTTTCTATTATAAATTATTCTATTTAAAATGTTTCTTAACAATTTACGATTAACTCAATTGTTGTGAGCACAAGAGAATCCATTTACTTGTTCAGACAAAACTCAAAAACATCATATTTGTCCAACATATTTCCAATGCAGAGAAATATGTTATACAAATAAAATTATACAAAATAAATTATATGGGTTATTCCCTTTATTATTTGAAATTTCAGAAAAATTAACTAAAAACTGCTTTGTTTTTTTTTTAAATTTTGATTTTTTGAAAAATCTTTCATATTCAACAAACTTAAGACCTTTTAAAAGATATAGTAAAATCTCAAGATTTAAAATAAATATATATTTACCCATATATACCTGATATAGGCACATTTATGGTATATAAATTTAATGCAACAGGGATATTTAATACAAGACATAATTCATGTATCAATTTCAAGTTTAAATTCAGAATGAAATAAATGAAATTTACTATAAGTTATTAATTATTAACTAATTTAAAGAATTTTTATTATAAATTGTTATACCCTCCACCACCACAAGTGGAGTTGAGGGTATATTAACTTTGTTATTCCGTGAGTAACACCAAGAAGTAATCATATAAGACACCATTCAGTATATTTATTCTTGCATCATATCCAAATCTAACTCGATTAACATATACTCGTCTGTCCGTCCATCTGTCCGCTGTAAATATTCTCACGTCTAGAATAATTGTCTGAATTCTACCTATGTGGGTTAATAAACAAAAAAGAAGTTCAAAATTCCGAAAAAGAACTTTTATATTTTTTTCAACAAAAAGTAACTTAAAAAATATTTTAACAAGTATTTAACTGTAACATAGAGTTAAAGTTGCTTCATTGTTGTAAATAAAATCATAAAAATCGGATCAATAGAAAAAAGTTATGCAACATTTTGATACTCCTCAAAATTTGTGTGTCTTAAAGATCGCAATTTTGAAGATGATCTTCTAAAATTTGCCATATACATTTATTTTGATACAGTAAGCAAACCAAACAAACAAGATTAAAATTCGACTCAATTAATTTCCTAACTGTTCTGAACATATGTTACTTTGATCTTTATCGATAACTGTCTTGATTATAACTCACTACTACGGTGAATATCGGCCCATATTTGCTATTGTCTCATTACTGGAAAAAAACTTTAAACTTATTAGACTTTTAAATATGAAACATTTATATTGAAAATCGGCACAATTATTGCTCTATTTATCTTAAATATATATTACTTATTTTAAGAATAACGGCCATTTTTGGTGGAGAGTACTTAAGATTCGGCGTAGCCGAATATAGCATTGTTTTTTGTTAACATAAGATGAAATTTATAATAATTTAAAAAAATTTATATCGCGAAACATTTAGTTCACTCCCGTTAGTGATATACCAACAACATCTTGCAGGGTGGATTTTCTCAGACCTTCAATAAACGTGGACGCCATAGGCCATAAACCAAAATCACTTAAATGAATTCTATTGCAAGTCTGGGAAAAATGGTAACCAAACTATTCCAAAATTGCAAACCGTTTCAAAATTTAGACTTTTAGATTTTATATTGGGTTAATTGTTGATAAATATGGGTCAAAATAGAGGGAGGTATTGAACTTAGTTCAATTTTGCTTATAGATTTGATAAATATTTTTTTAATAGTTGAAAATAACAAATAACTCGAAAATTATTTGTGATAAATATTACATCTTTTTCAAAAAGTCAAAGGTTTTAACACATTTAAAAATTTTTGAGATAAAGTGAGAAACAATCATTGTTCCCACTTTATGCCGTTCTAACACTGCCTAATCAGGTCCATACTGAATTTTAAATGTTTATTTAAATTAATGAAACGGATAAAAAGTTACAAATGTATTAAAAAAACGATTTTGCCCCACTGTGTATTGTAAAGTTCCTGCGAAAAGTTATGGAACGTCCCTCGTATTATAATACCAACATTTGAGCGAGTTTTATGCGGACGAATATGGGTTAATCTATTCAGTAAAAGTTTCTAAATTGACCGATATACCTGCAATGTCTATTCACCAGCGATATTTGATAGTATAGAATGTAAAAAGTATATTAAGCATTGTCGAATCATATTTTTAAAAAATTTGCAAGAATTAAAATTTATTCCAGGAAAAGGCCTACCATGGAATTCACACTAAACTATTTTGCCAACAATAGAGTGGTTCATATTTAAGAGTTTTGAAAGGTTAAAACTCTATTCCAAGAAGAGACTTAATATTGATAGCAGGAGAACGATTAGCTCCCGATTAACCAGGACTTAATAGGTCCTATCATGTTAAAGTAGATGTTCTTGAAATTCTTTGAACATCTCTGATGTAAGTTATTGTGAATTTCGTTCCAAAATTTCTTATGACATGTCATAATGACATGGACAGCCAGCTGTCCATGTCTATAGTTCGCAATTTTGTATATATGGTGATAAAATTAGGTAGATATTATTATTTTGGCCCAAAAACGAAGCTACAGGAAAGAAGATCTTATAATTAAATTGGGCTCAAATAAATGTTTTATCACTCCAAATCCACGTGACAAATTTCTAAAAAAGTGACCGCAGCTCAAACAAATGTCAGTATTGTGATGGTGTTTCGTATTTTCTAGATTTATGCAAACAGAAAAAATTCTGCCACGATTTGTTAAGATCGGTTCATAATTTCCTGTAGCCCTCATACAACCCCCACTCTCATATATTTGAGTTGAAAAAAATCTTTTAAATAATCATATTCTAGTACACAATATACGTGTCATATGGTCATATACTACGAGAGTCGGTCCATAATTTTTCTTGCCAGACTTTACACTTTTACTTATTTTGATACCCTCTACCACTACAAGTAATGAATCAAGTGATGACGGACAGACGAACATAGCTAACTCTATTTAGCTATTTCGTCTGTATGCATGTCTGCTGTAGGCACGATCACATACACAATAATTGACAGAGCTCTGAGAAATTTCCTGTCTAAAATCAGAAAAATCGGTTCAGTTTATAAATAGATGAAGACCGAGATCTCAGGCAACATCAATTAGGCAATTTGTATTTGTTTTTTTTTTATTTAAAGAGGTTGTCTCAGATTTCGGACTATAATTTTCTTCGACTAAACCGATTTTAATCAAATTTAAAAATGATGCACCATTGGAAGAACAGATAGGTTTGGAGCTTCAGGGGAAAAAATTGTCAAATTCCAAATATTATTTTTTTATTTTAACGTTAATGCTAAAATAATGATATCATAACTCCCTTAATTAAGCTCCATTTTCGATAATATATTTTAGGTTGTATTGAAAAAATATATATATAAATCTCTTTGATAAATTAAGAGTTTATTTGTGTATGTTTATCATTTTATTTGTAAATGTATTTGTATTTAATACATATACATTATCATTTATATTCCTTGACACATCTTTCAACTCATTTACTAACTAGTAAATATATTTGTCACAATTTCTCACTCCCACATCATCATCACATCTTATTCCCAAATGTCTGGAATTTTATACTTTTCTTTCTTCATTTTTTTTCCTTTTTGTCTATTTTAGAAACATTTACTAAAATTGCTACTGTTGCTTATTTTACTTGTTGTTGATAAGATGTTTATTTTATACTCTCCACCACCACAAGTGGTAAATAGAGTATATTTACTTTGTTATTCCGTGTGTAACGCTGTCTGTTGTTGGCACGCTCACAACAACAATAATTGACAGAGCTCAATGAAATTTGGACTGAGTGTTTGCTATAGGTCTGAGAAGTTTTCTGTTTAAAACTAAACTAAAATCGGTTCAGTAAATTGAAAGTTATAGACCGATATCTGAGGCATTCTCTTAGTTCAAGCAAAAATTTTTCTTATAAAACTAGAAACAGTTTTGTTTTAATGTTTTTTCTTAAAGCTATTTCAAAATCGGTTCAGTTAAAAAAGCTATAGCCAAAAATAAAAATTGTTTACTCATTAAGTGTTCCGTTAAAAAAAACTAATATATTATATAAATGTATGGGTGATTATATATGTACGAACCATATTTCTTCACACGCATTGTGTTGAAGGGTATTGACTATTCGGCAAAGCCGAATATAGCATTCTTACTTGTTTTGTTTTTTTGATATTACTTTTATTGTTGTTGTATGACTTCATTTTATATTGTTGTTATTGTATTTGCTTGTATATGACATATTTTGTAAGTGGAAATTTGTGATTTCTTGACATGATTTATAGAAAATCATTTAGTAGACAATATTTAACAGAATATGTTTGGATTTTATTTATATATGAACATATATGTCATATAGGTGTATGTGTGTGTTCTTAATATTAAATGGACTATTTAGTTAAGTATGTCATAGAAATAAATTGACAAGTTAGGATGTCCCTTAAAACATACATATTTTTATTAAGAAATTGATAGCTTTTTTAGAGGAAATTTGAAACTTTTAAAATTTCCGTCAAATTAATTTAATGTTATATATTCCTGAAATCAAATTCTGTGTCGATTTAACTATGTCCGTCTCTCTGTATATCAATCTGTCTATATATCTGTCTGTTTGTCTGTCTGTCTGTCTGTCTGTTGGAAACGTTGGCACGCCTACAATTTTTTTCATTCATTTGCATCAAATCAAAATCTGAGTCGATTAAGCTATGCTCGTCTGTCTTTTGTCACGCTTGGAATAATTAGCTGAATTCAATGAAAATTTTGGCATGTTATTTACTATAACCCTAAACAGCTTTTTCTTTAAAACCTATAGCTATATCGGTTCCTTGGTCAAAAGAATATAGACTGATATCTGAGACATACTCTAAATTTCGAAAAAAACCTTTCTATATTTTTCCTCAAAACGTAACTGGATTTAAGCAAAAATTTAATCATAATATATAGTTATATATTAATTGATTTCCTAACTGTCTTGAATATATGTTATTAATTTTATTAATATTGGTCCAACTTTCCAGAAAACGTCTTTGAACTTATAAAACATTTAAACGGGGAAAAATAATATCAAATTTCGATTTAATTATCTTTCTAGCTCTTCTGAATAAACCTTATTAATTTGAGCAATATTGGTACTTATTTTGCTGTTGCTCCCACATGGGTCCCAATCCCGGAAAACCTATTCGACGTTACAAAACACTTAAATAAAGAACAATTTCATTTGGAATAATGATTTTTTTAACTATTTTTAATATAAATTACTATTAGTTTTTTATTTTGCTGTAGCTCCCATTTATCAACCCGGAATTGAGCCTTTAAAACTCAAGAGAAAAACCCCAGTTTTATTGAAATTCGCAAAAGTAATTTTTTCTAGATATTTTTAATCTCGGTCCATATTTTCCTGTAAAACAATTTTAGGTTTATAAAATTAGTAAAGTATGATCAATTTAATTCAAATTCGGCTGAATTTTTATTTTTAAGCTGTCTTCAATATTTTATCAATATCGGTCCATATTTTGCTAGCTCCCATATATGTATCTAATTATGGTACCTATTTTTCGTTTCCTTAATATTATTTTTTGAATAAAATGGAACATTTGAATGTATAGCTCGACACTATCGGCTATTAAGCTTTTTGGTGTAATATCTTCAACTCTTGCTAATTTTTGCATAATGTTAGTGTTGGAGGATATTTAGGATTTGACTCAGACGAATATAGCATTCATACTTATTATTATTATTCTTTTTTTTTAACATGATTTTTTCTGTCATGTGTTTTTAATATTTGATTTTTTGCGAAATTCGCAATTTGAATAAAAGTTGCTATTCTTGACTGAAGATAAGAAAATTAAAAAAAAATATGCAATAAAAAATTTTGACAATTTAAACTTTAGTAAAAAATTGAATTTTTATTAAAAAATAGATATTAAAGGAAATTTTTTTCACTAATTTTTTGATTAAAAAAAATATATAAAATTTATAAATTTGAAATTTTGGCAAAAATTTTAAATATAATTGAAAATTAAAAATTTTAAATTTTCTTAAAAATAAAAATTTTATAGAAGGTCTAAGAATTTTTTTAAAAAATCTTAAATTTTACTAAAAAAAATTTTACCACAACTTAAAATTTTCTTTAAGTATGATTTTTTGAAATTATGTTAATTTATTAAATTAAATTTTTATTAAAATTTAAGTTCTGGTAAAAATTGTAAACTTTTAAAGGAAAACAAGTTTCAAAACCTGTCTGTTGTTGGCAGGCTCACATCCACTATAATGGACAGAGCTCAATGAAATTTTGCATGAGTATTTAATATATCACTAAAATCTTCCTGTTTAGCATAAGAAAAAACGGTTCGGTTTATTAAACGATATAAACGATATCTGAGGCAACCTATAAGTTCAAACAAAAAACTTTCGTAAAATTTTCATTTATAAATCAACAAATAAGAATCAAGTTTCGCCATAATATTAAGTTAAATGAACTTTATTACCATTCCAAAAATCATCAAAATCGGTTTGGCGGAAAAAAAGTTATAGCAATAATATAACCGATTTTATAACTCGATAATTTTTATATATCAAAAGAAACTTCAATATATTTTGTATGTATGAGTGCATGTGTACGTGTTTATGAAGATTCAGCGTAGCTGAATTCTTTTTTTGAAAAACTTTCATTGATCCCCCTAACATCCCCCCCCCACCAATACACACATACACTTTGCAACTTTAATAAATGAAATTGATTAAATGCAAACGTTTGTATTTTATTTCTTTTATAATTTAATGATGATCAAAATAATGATATGTAGATGGAATGAGACTTATTTTATACAAAGATAAATGCTTAGGCGTCGTATAGTGATTATGAGAGTAAATTAGTTATGTACAAATATCATTAAGTTGTCTATGGAACGAATGGGAGGAAATATGGCGACATGGCAAATTAAACGAAAGTAAATTAAAATGGACAAATGACCATCAATTCTGTGGGTTTAAGTTAAGAAATGACTTATAAAACAACAAGAATAACAAAAAAACAAGTTAAAGTGGTTAAATGGGTCAAGTCCGCCTATGTAATACACTACACTACATTGTTGGTTGTAAAATGAGACGCTCGTTTCGGATTAATGAATAAGTGTAAAGTACATAATGATTAAATTTTAACGTTTAAAAGGATTTTTGGAGAGTTATATTAGAGTTAATGGAAATAATGGGTTGACCCTCATATAATTTCCAATATCCTTTTAAATTACATTTATTTTAATACCAACTTATATGTCAGATTTATGTCCTTCAAATTGAAATTTGAAGAGGGTTTGTATGGAACCCTTGAGAAGTAATGGACAGATCCTGGCATAATTTGGCACATCAATTTAGAGCATTATAAGACATAATAGTTTTTAATTTCATAAAATTCGCTTTATATTAAGGACTTTTTTAATGTTATAAACCCTCATTCCGGGAAGACATTTGTATGGGAGGTATTTGAAATATCACACGGTATATCACAAACTTCAATAGGCTTTGTCCTTGAGCCGAATATCATAAAGATATCTAAAAACCTGCGACCCGTAGAGTTTCCACACCGTTTACATGGACAGCCCCCGAGCAGACAAAAAGAATGTCGGACATCGTTAAATCTACTCAGAAAGTGATTCTGATTCTGTTTGTCACAAACATCAGCACGAACGCATAATACCCCAACAACCTGCAGTGGTGTAGAGTATAACAACAAGAAAAAAAGGACAATAATGAATGTAAATAAATATGTTTGTCAACATTAATTTCTTTTATTCTGTTATAAATAGATGACTCTGCAAACATGAAAATAATTGTTTTCTTTGAAGAAAACTTATTAGAAATAGTTAATAATGAAAGAATACTTTTTCTAAGAAATTATTTAAATATTAATGTGTTAATTATCTGAGAATGTGACAAATAGTAAATAAAAATAGAGAAAAGCGTTTTCTGGATATGATGAAAACAAAAAAGGCTTTAATAAAGAAAGAGTGAGATCAAACAACTTTTAACTTTATTTTAAATTCTAAAAACTTTTAAACCGATATTTATTTGGTTCAGGTAGAAGGAAGTTTTCACATGATGCTTCTAAAGCCAAAAAAAAACATTTTCTAACGAGTTTCCAACACATTCGGTAGGAAACCGGGCTGCTTTCCTCAATAACTTATTACTCTGACTATACAAAACATTTAAGATAATGCAGGTTTAGAAACATATAAGACTCAAAAAGTTCCTGACAGTAACGCTGCTAAAAAACTACGGAAATTGAGAGGTATCATGCAACATTTAATATAACACTAAAAGATTTTATGATGAAATGTTGGCAAAGTCATATCCTTTAGCGAATAGTCACCTACTTCGAAATGGCTTCATATATTGATTGTATGTAGATAACCTAGACAAAGCTTTCATGTGTTCCAGCACTAAAGAGATTGTGAGCTCAATAAATAGCCTTAACAGCATCGATTTGTAAATTCCCTTTAGGGATAGTGAATTGACGATAAATAAGGAGTAACAAGTGAAGACTGCTGGAGTCGTTTGTATTACAAACAAGTTAGTAAAGTGAAAGTGAATTAGTTGATGAAACTATTACTAACATACCGAAAAATGGACTACATCAAAGACCCTAACAAGTGACGTATTACCACTCTACAGTGCTTGCTAAATGAATCAATATATCTACAGGACGGTGTCCTGTTACCACTGTTGTTTAGCTTCATCTCTCGAAAATCTCAGAACCTCCACTTAGAATTGAAGTTCCATTCAAGGGTATAGTGTTGATAAACAAAGAGGTGTGGTAAATGTTTATCTCACTGAAGTCCACAATTTTTTCACTAATTGTTTATTGAAACTATCACAAATGAAGTCAAGAGCATTCTTCACCTCCTGGACAAAGGAGGTAAATACAAGTTTAGGCATCGTAATTAGTGTTGAACAAATTCAGACTGCTAACAACCTGAAGATATTGGGAATTACATGTGGCAACCTATTTACCTCCTCAGCTATGGCTGCTCCAGTGAGCAAGCAGGAGTGAAATATTCAAGATTGCAAAAAGCACAGCCAAAAGTGACTGTATTCGCAAGTTCCCTACACACCATAGAAGATTAAGATACTTTCGTCTTGAGAGCACAACGAATTGCTTCTACTTCAGTATTACGCAATTCGATTCTCTCGAGACATGTCAGAATAGATAGTCGAATATACAAACAGAGCTAAGGTATGTGTAAGATCTTCTCAATCGAAATTCGTATACGATAGCTTTAAATGACATTCGGAGAGGCGCCCCAAATATTGCTGTTCCAATTTACAATCTAAATGTCATAATTGTTGGATCATTGCAGACAGTAAACAGAATCTTCACGGCTTACAAGAGTAGTTCTCGCACAGCAAATATCAGGAATGAGCAAACAGCTCAACGCCTATTTAATGGTTTATGCTGTTTTGAGCTTATGTTCAGCACTTACCATAACTTATCCAAACCCACCTCTCTGAATCATGAAGATTTTAAAGGTCGCCCAATTTCTTGAACTGAAGTAAAGCCAAACCAACATTACTTAAAAAGGAGGTATCCCAACAACTTGTATATGCAATAAAATTTTAAAACCTTTTTGATGCAACTGAAAAAGTATCTTGCGTAATATTACGAAATTCATCAACTTAATTTAATATTTCCTATTTGTATTATTAAAATTTCACTACATTAAATGATTATCATAGTTTCTTCAACTTAATCTGGAAACAAATCTTAATAGTTATTTTCATTAAATATGAATTTCTCATTCTCATAATGATAATTTCATTGTAGAAAATCACAATAACAATTGAAATATAAAAACAAATTACAGTCAACCAAAGAATGTAGTTGTCTCTCTATCTATATCTATAGAAACCATAGTTTGGTTGGAACCACCAAAATTTCAGTTTTTTGGCGCACAAGTAAAATTGTCATTGGCCTAATTATAGTTTTGTGGTACAACATTTTAATGAAAATCTCTTCAACAAATTTCCTAATTGTTTTGTTTATTTTCATTTATTTCCGTTTTTTTTTCTCGTTGAGATTTTTTTCTATTTTGAATAAAATTGTTTTAGAAGAAACAAGTAAGAGTTTCATGTTAGGCTATGAGGAATCTGTAATACCCTCCACTAAGTATATGCAAGTGAATTAACAACATTCGCAATAATTTTTAGATGGTCATTCAGCTCGAAGTAATAAGTAATGAATAGTTGGGCGGCATTGAACTGCTACGGTGCGAATGGAGGTATTTAGGACATTTAAGTTGCTATTTACTTTAAAATTTTTAACTCAATCAAAATTTTGCTAGATCTTGAGCTATTCTTCAAGTTCTCAAAAACTAAATAATATTTTCCCAAATTAAATAATTTTATTAAAATCAATTTTGTTCTATAGAGTCCACATTTATTGGAAATTTTGAAGAGAAAAAGACCATTACCATGTAATTAGAAATACATTGAGGGTTTCAAAATTGTATTATGTTTTAAAATATTGGCTTTGTAGGTTGGAGTTAATATAATACCTTTCGCCGCTTGTGGGTAGGATCCTCCTAGAAAGTCCTCGACTGGTTAAGCTAACATTAAATGTGTTGTTCTTGCTCAATTCCGAAAATATATCGTGCGTACTTAAAACATTATCGCTGGGCTACCAAGAAGGTGACTTGAGCGATTCTAATAACTGGACAGAAATTAAAATTGAAGCAATGAGAATCAACGACGAAGGAACCTATAAAATTATTGCGGCATCTGGACGACTACAATCAATATGGTGGAGCTTAGAAATATATATGCGAACTAGGCTCAGAATGTTTGACGAATGTACAAGATCAACTCTATTGTACGGGTTAATATCAAATACCATAACACAAACGCTATAGATTTTCATCAATGAGTGCCTTAGAATTATAACAATACAGTATAACAACACTATCAAAAATTACCGCCATAGTATAACCGGAATGACGACTGCGTGAAATCCTGAAGACTCAAGAGGACGTGATTGATCAAAAATAATTGGGAGACTTTCAAAACTTCAAGATCTTAACAACGCAATTTTACATGGAAATAATTAGTTTCCACATTTGCTGTAGTAGATTTCTGATTCTGTTCTCAAGATAATCCCATCAAGGATGTCATGAATCCATCGAAGGCGACAAGTTTTTCATTATAAAGCGGGTGAACTGTGTTATCCTATCCCATCATTTTAATAGATCTTGAGACATGTTATAGAATGTTGTCATGATGTTTGATCGAATATTTCGATTAGTTTCGTTGATACATTACAATACCTGATACCAAAAATCACCTCACAAAGCATAAGTTTCAAGTAAATGCCTACAAGCATTGGTTTCTGATTTTTCATTTCCCCAACTTGAAGACATATGTAGGGTATTACGTAGTCGATCAACTTTTACTCCCCAAATATACCCACTACTACAAGTGGTGAAGAGGGTTTATTTACTGTGTCATTCCGTGTGTAACGCTAGGAAGGTGTCATCTTAGAACCCATAATGCATACATATTTCTGCATCAGAACAAAATCAGAGTCTATTTAGCCACGTCCATCAGTCTGATTGTTAATCTGTTTTTGGCACGCTCACAACAACAAAAATTCACAGAGCTCAATGAAATTTAGTCTAAATATTCACTATATTTCAAAGAAGTTTTCTATTTAAAACCAGAAAATCAGTTCAGTATATTAAATGACCGATATTTGATGCAACCTCTAAGTTACGTAAAATTTTCTATTATAAATCATTAAATTGAAATAAAATTCCATAATATTCAGTTATGTGAACTTCATTACTATTTAAAAAAAATATCAAAATCGGTTCAGTAGAAAAAAGTTATAGCCAAAAATATAACTAATTTTATGAGTTATTAAGTGTTTCTGTGTTCATATATAAAATACGTTTGTGAGTGTATGTGTATATATGGATATCTACGGAACCTAACGTATTAACATGAATTTGTGTTGAAGGGTATTGAAGATTCGGCGTAACCGAATATAGCACTCTTACTTTGGTTTTTATTTATTTGGTTTATTTTGTGGTAAAAAATATTTTGTCATTTACAATGTAATTTAAATATTTCCATGTTTTTACCCCGTTGCCACTGACGATAATAATTTCAACAACAGCAACAACAATAACAAAACCTTAGATATATGAATGCATCCTCCCATTGGAAGAATTATGGTTTAGTTTTCCAAATGTTTGCAATTGCACATTTTTTCTTTCCTTCACCATTTCAAATCCATTGTAAAAATCCTTTTGTGAATGTATAAAATGATTTGGTTACTCTTGGATACCATTTGCTTAATGCCTTTTATTGTTAGAACGTTTCTTAATTTCTATATATATTTTGTTGGCCCATTTTAGTTGAGTTTTTAGCAAAAATATTTTTGACATGCTGATGATGATGATGAAAATATTTTTTGAGTTTTACCCAAAACAAACAGTATATTATTTTCAGTTCGTTGGCTAAATTGTTTGAATATTTTTTTCGACCGCCGGAAAGGTCAACATAACACTAAAGTTCTGCTGCTCTAATGTTTACTGTTGTATACTCTATATGGACTGAGGCCATAGCACTCAGTCAACCATAGAAATACTAAATTATTATATGAACATGTTGGTAAATACTTGGAGGTAGCCAACATTTAAAATTTCCAGTAAATGATGAAATTAGAATAATTAAAATGGGTTTCTTTATTAAAAATAAAACTGGGGCAACATTTGGCCAAAAAAAAAAAACTATAAATAATTTATTATAATGACAACGTAATGAAAAATAAACCAAATTGAAAACTTAATTTTCCTAATGTGGTGGAGAGTAGGAATTTTAAATTAAAAAGTATGACTTCTATATTCAGTTATGATGAATATTAAATACCCTACACCATGCTTAGCGAAAACAAAGAATGCAGCTATATTTAGTTACACCAAATCTTATCACTTACGATGTAGGAACACCGCTTACGATATGATCACTTTTGCGAGAGTTTTATCAGAAAAAGGGGGCTTTTCTGAATTATGATTTAGGGTGAAGTACATAATTACGGTACTAACATTTGTGTAAAATTTTTAGTTATATCGGAGCTGATAGAAATAATGGACCGACTCTCGTAAATTTTCGAACATCGAGTTTAGATTATATTTATCTTAATAGGAGCAGTTATTTTTATAATATCAACTTATATGTGAGATTAATGCTCTTCAAAGTGATTTTTGTAGGGAGGCTTGTATGGGACCAATGAAAAGTAATGAATCGACCATCACATATGATGCACCGACCATCACATAATTTGATGATTAAGATACTATAATGCTTATTGTAATTGAATTTTGTTAAAATTGCTTATGTTTAGAATATTTTTTTTACCTTATAACCCCATTCAGGTAGGACGTTTGTTTGGGAAATACCTAAAATATTATACCAAATGTGAATATCCAATACGTCAAAGAAATACATTAATTTTAAAAGGATGTTATTTCACATCATGAGCTGTTGAAATAGAGTTAAACGATCAAAACCATTTGAAAAACAGTGTTTTAAATGAAACAGAAAATTGAAATTAATCTTTAAATTTTGCACGGCAGGACCATTTTAAACGAAATTTATAAATTTTGAGTTTGAACTCTATGGACGTAAGGGGTTCAGTTTACTGTGTTCTATACTTGTGCGACGTTTGGCTTACTCGTCATGTAGCCCACAACTTGTCATTTGTACCGATCGCTTAAAAGTTTTCTTTTTTATAGGCCTTCACTGAATCCACTTATAAAAAGATCTTCAAAATTGGTTCAGATATAATGATTCTGCATTTAAATTAATTTTTATGACCCAAAGTAACCAATTTTGGGATATTGTGGATTGACCACGTTGCATACAAACTATGTGAAATTTCATTGAAATCAGCTTAGCTATTTGGAAGTTTGAGATTCGTTACCATTTAAGTTTCTATTTAAAACACTGTGCGACGTTTAGCTTATTCGCCTCATATCCCACAACTAGTTCTTTGTAACGATCGAATTAATATGTATAAAGATCTTTAAAATTAATGAAGATATGAGGAATCTGAATCGTTTCAAATATTTTTATAACCCGAAGTAGCCAATTTTAGGACACCATTGACTTAACCCGATTACTTGCACAAAGTCCAAACTCGAAACTTAAACTCATCTACACCTCGGCTAACACTATGTGAAATTCCGTCTTCTCCATTTAATTGCTCATTTAAAACACTTTTCTGCATTTAGTTTACTCGACTTATAGCCCATAACTTCCTTTCAGAACTAAGTGTCTGAAATTGATTTGATTTATTCTTTTTCTCAAATCCGAAGTTGTTTTTATTGTGTTAAATCTATAAGCCAACAGAAAGATGGGAAAACTTAGTGGTCCCTGTAATAAATTTAATATGCTACTGTTCATCTCTGGGTGCGAGATACCTATTAAAATTTTATATATCAATAGAAATGTTTTGTGCTTCAACCTTCAATTCAACTCTTAAGATTTTTAATAAGCTCTCGTTATTTACCACTTTCTTCATAGTCAAGTTTCAATATTAAATCTTTAATAAAGAAACTTGACCTCAATTATCTCATGATATAAATTAATTTTCCAATATAATTTCACTATTTTTTCTTTTTTTCTTTTATTTTATGCTCCCCTACATTTTTTATTTATTTTATTATGAATATTTGCAATTGGAAAAATAAATAAAAAACAAGTAAGAATGCTATATTCGGCTATGCCGAATCTTAAATACCCTCCACCACAAATTCGTGTAAAGTTAATACGTTAGGTTCCATAGACACACATATACTCACAAATGTATATAACACAGAAATACTTAATTAGTCATAAAATTAGCTACAATTTAAGCTATAAAATTTTTCTATTAACTGCCTTTTTTCTACCAATTTTCATTGAGCTCTGTTAATTTTTGCGGATGTGAGCAGACAAAGAGATTGACGAAAATCGATTGAGATTTTGACTTGATGCAAGAATATATACATTATGGGGTCTGAAATAATTCATTCTTAGCGTTACACTCAGAATGACAAAAGTATTATAAGCTGTAAATCATATTCCGGGAAGGGTCCTTATATGGGAGCTATATCAAAATATGGACCCATGTAAATAAAACTTAATACTTATATTTAAAATAGCTAGAAAATCAATTGTGCTAAATTTCAAAAGAATTGGTTCAAATTTAAAAGTGTTATAAGCTGTAAATCATATTCCGGGAAGGGGCCTTATATGGGAGCTATATCAAAATATGGACCCATGTTAATAAATTTTATAACATATATTTAAAATAGCTAGAAAATTAGTTGTGCCAAATTTCAATAGAATTGGTTCAAATTTAAGAGTTTTATAAGCTATAAATCATATTCCGGGAAGAGGCCTTATATGGGAGCTATATCAAAATATGGACCCATGTAAATAAAATTTATAGTATATATTTAAAATAGTTAAAACAATAATTGTGCCAAATTTCAAAAGAATTGCTTCAAATTTAAGAGTTTTATGAGCTATAAATCTTATTCCGGGAAGGGGCCTTATATGGGAGCCATATCAAAATACGGACCCATATGAATAAAATTTATAGTATATATTTAAAATAATTAAGAGATTAATTGTGCCAAATTTCAAAAGAATTGGTTCAAATTAAAGAGTTTTATGAGCTATAAATCACATTCCGGGAAGGGGCCTTATATGGGAGCTATATCAAAATACGGACCCATGTGAATAAAATTTATAGTATATATTTAAAATGGTTAAAAAATTATTTGTGCCAAATTTCAATAGAATTGGTTCCAATTTAAGTGTTTTATGAGCTATAAATCAAATTCCGGGAAGGGGCCTTATATGGGAGCTATATCAAAATATGGATCCATATTAATAAAATTCACAATATATATTTAAAATAGTTGAAACAATAATTGTGCCAAATTTCAAAAGAATTAGTTCAAATTTAAAAGTTTTATAAGCTATAAATCATATTCCGGGAAAGTCCTTATATGGGAGCTATATCAAAATATGGACCCATGTTAATATAATTTATAACATATATTTAAAATAGCTAGAAAATTAGTTGTGCCAAATTTCAAAAGAATTGGTTCAAATTTAAGAGTTTTATGAGCTATAAATCAAATTCCGGGAAGGGGCCTTATATGGGAGCTATATCAAAATATGGACCCATGTAAATAAAACTTAATACATATATTTAAAATAGCTAGAAAATCAATTGTGCTAAATTTCAAAAGAATTGGTTCAAATTTAAAAGTGTTATAAGCTGTAAATCATATTCCTGGAAGGGGCCTTATATGGGAGCTATATCAAAATATGGACCCATGTTAATAAATTTTATAACATATATTTAAAATAGCTAGAAAACCAGTTGTGCCAAATTTCAATAGAATTGGTTCAAATTTAAGAGTTTTATGAGCTATAAATCAAATTCCGGGAAGGGGCCTTATATGGGAGCTATATCAAAATACGGACCCATGTGTATAAAATTTATAGTATATATTTAAAATAGTTAAAGAATTATTTGTGCCAAATTTCAATAGAATTGGTTCCAATTTAAGAGTTTTATGAGCTATAAATCAAATTCCGGGAAGGGGCCTTATATGGGAGCTATATCAAAATATGGGTCCATATTAATAAAATTCACAATATATATTTAAAATAGTTGAAACAATAATTGTGCCAAATTTCATAAGAATTAGTTCAAATTTAAAAGTTTTATAAGCTATAAATCATATTCCGGGAAAGTCCTTATATGGGAGCTATATCAAAATATGGACCCATCTTAATATAATTTATAACATATATTTAAAATGGCTAGGAAATAAGTTGTGCCAAATTTCAATAGAATTGGTTCAAATTTAAGAGTTTTATGAGCTATAAATCACATTCCGGGAAGGGGCCTTATATGGGAGCTATATCAAAATACGGACCCATGTGAATAAAATTTATAGTATATATTTAAAATAGTTAAGCAATTATTTGTGCCAAATTTCAATAGAATTGGTTGCAATTTAAGAGTTTTATGAGCTATAAATCATATTCCGGGAAATGGCGTTATATGGGAGCTATATCAAAATATGGACCAATGTTAATAAAATTTATAACATATATTAAGAATGGTTTAAAAATTAGTTGTGACAAATTTCAGTAAATTATCTTAAAAATTGCGGTCCATATGACACAAAGAGTTTGGGGTGTATCAAAATTTTGCATATTATAGCCTATAACTTTTTTCCGGTTAATCAGATTTTGATAATTTTTGGCACGATGATGAAGCACGTGTAATTGTATGCTAAAATTAATTTTTTGTTTTAGTCCAATTACATTTTTAGAAGAAATTATAAGAGTTCATTTTTGAAATTTTGAGGTTGTTTCAGATATCGGTCTATAACTTCCTTGCTTATAAACCGATATAGCTGGTTTTAAATAGCAAACTGCTTAGGACAATAACAAATAATGTGGCCAAGTTTTATTGAATTCGGTCAATTATTCTAGGCGTGAGAATGTTTCCAACAGACAGACAGACGGACAGACGGACAGACGGACAGACGGACAGACGGACATAGCTAAATCGACTCAGTTTTTGATTTGATGCAATAATATATATACATTGTTGGGTCTGAGATGATTCCTTCTTGGCGTTACATACAGAATGACAAACTTAATATACCCTCACCACTTGTGGTGGTGGAGGGTATAAAAATAATAAATTTATTTTATAGAGCAAATTCAACAAGATAACAAATGAAAAGAGAAAGAGAGCGAGACATAAATGCGTAAATAACTATAACATTCATATGTATTAAAAAGGATGTTACTTGAACTTTAAAGATCATTATTTTCTATTAATTTTGAAAAATAATTCTATAAAAACAGAAATTGTAATCTTAAATTATAAAAATTATTAAACTTAAAAAATTTTTCCATGACTAAAGAATGTTTTTTTGTTTTCGCAACATCATTATAGGGGACATCCTTCATCCTGCTCTCATCCATAAATATTTTGTTTGTTCACTGTAGTGTATTGTGTTCGAAATGTATGTATTTGAGTGCATTTAAACATTTACATTTTATGCCGCAGCAATTAATCTTATTTAAAATTTTAAAATATATTGCTATCATAAGGAGTGAGATCGAAAAAATTTTAATATGCAATAAAAATTAAAGTTTTTCTCCCCTTATATAATAAGCAGTGAGATCGAAAAATTCTTAACATACATATATGCAAAAAAAAACGAAACAACTACACTAAAAGTTTTTTTTTGAAAATCATTATTACAATTTACCATAAAATATATTTTTTGTAGTTTTTATTGGGATGAAATTTTAATTTTATTTTCTTTTGGGTTTCTAAACTCTTCTTCAAGATACTTTCGAGCAACATAAAACCTTTGTCTGTGACAATATCAGTGCTTTGTTTTTGGCCTCAACATTTTTCGAGACTCGTATATTTTTGAACCAGAATTTGCTTAAACTTTTCGTAACAAAAAATTTGAGCACTGAGCTAACGGGGCTGCATTAATACGGAATGAGCTGGACGCTCTTTTTGCCTTTTGAAACATTATGCGCACATTCTTTCCACCTGAACCTTAATCATTTCTGATCACTCATTCTTATCAGATTTACAATTCAATTAATTTTTGACATTAAAAATAATAAGTGACATGTTATACAACGTTAACTTTAACAAAAATTATTTTGGGACCAACTTTCCAATGGTCCCAACCTATCTCCATGACCCTACACGCCCTTTATTTTGTCCAGTAAAACAGTTACTTGAAAAATTTATTGTGACCAAATTATAATATTCTCGGTGTAGTGGCTCTTTAGATATTCGATTATCAACATTTTCTTTGCTAAGAGGCTACCTTTCCCCCTGATTCTATTCGTCCTTCATTTTATCTACCAAAAAAAATTCCTTGATAAAATCTCTTTGGTCTCAATCAAATTTGATGATCAATATGTATGAGGGCTACCTCTTCCCCTGATCCTATCGGTCTCACATTTTGCTTCAAAAATAATTTCCTTGAAAGGTTATTGGGACTAAATTTGAAAATTCTTGATAAATTCGATATTCGATGATCAATATATTCTTTGTATGGTGGTTACCATACCCTCTAATCCTATCAGTTCTACATTTTGTTCAGTAAAGCAATTTCTAGAAAAAGTAATTGAAACCAAATTAGAAAATGCTCGCTGTTATATTTCATTGAATATTCGATAATCAATATTTTATTTGCATAACGGGTACCTCTCCCCCTGGTCCTACCAATATTTTTATGTCCTATTTTACTTTCAGCAAAATCAGTCCACTAATTTAGCTGTCTATAAGTGGATGAGTTTTGGTTTACCTCAAAAATATGGTCATGCATTGATTTCATAAATTATTAAAAAAGATCGGAAACAATTTCCAAACTTACCTTGTTTTTGGTTTAAAGTCTGTTAAAGTATGTTTTTATTTCAGGTATATCCCTCCACAAGTTTTTCCAACAGAGGTATGCAATGTTTGTTAAGCCAGGATTTAGACTGCCTTGAAATATATACCATAACATTATATTGCTGGAATATGCAATCTTCATCCAGTTTTTCATCCATTAAAGAAGGAATTCGTTATAAATTGTATTATGCATTTTTGTTGAAACGAAATAGATCTGAGATTTGCCAATTGCTAAAAATGCTGCCCAAACAATAACACTACCGCCGAAGTTACATTTTGTCTTCCGAACATCTTTTGATCTCAATTTGTGCCAGTCAGACCATTTCGTGTGTTTTTATAAATATGTGCACATGTTTTGGAGTCTGTCTTTTTTCTGTCCTTTCTTGAAAGAAAGTACTCACCACACTTTCGGTACATTTAATTTTACGATAATTTCTCGTTTGGATCATCTTAGATCATGAAAATCTTTAACTTGGATCTTTTTTTGATCTGACCAAAAAGTTCCCTTGTAGATCCCTAAACATTATGAAATTTATCGATTTATTTATAAGAAACAGAGACTTGTAAAATTTTATTTTTGGACATTTTTTTTTCGAGTTTTATTTAAAGAAAATCTTTAACTTTACTTATTGTTGAGAACAACAAAGAAAACACAAAAATTGAGAAAAAATTAAGTACAGTTTTATGAAAATCCATCAGTGTATGCTGCTGTGCCCTCATGCTCTAACCCTATCCATCATCCAAATTTTATTATATTTTCTGTCAAAATTTCGTTAGTAACAAAGCTATTACTTCCCCGTTCCCTATCCCATAATAAAGTTTTGTTTATTAGGGGGATACTACTCCCTCATGCCCTATTCTAACTTTATAGCCTGAAATAATTACTTAGCACCACAAAGCACTATTCTACATACTACATATCGTGAGATTGATTTAATATATATCCAAAAGTACTGCCCCGATCTTGTTAAAAAACAAAAACAAAATTGAATTTATCCACCGGAAGTGAATTTAGAACTGGAATCTAGTTAAAGAAAGCTTAAGATGTTTACAATTTTTAGACAGTGGTATTTTCCAGATCTCTAATAAATGTGGACTCTTTAATTCATAAACTAAAAGACACCATGTTTATGATTATCTTCACAGTGTTTGAAATTTAATAAAATCATTTTTCAAAATCAGTAATCTTTTTCCACACTTTTGGGTCCACGCTAAATTTTGAAAATTAAGTCCTGAATAAACTATCATTACGGTCATCAAGGTTAATAAAGTATACACACATATTCATCTTTTTTTATGTATAAGTGTAAAATAGTGTTAAGAGCCAACTGCAAGTGGTAAAGAAGGGTGTACTAAATTTAAGTATGCATATACTCATCTACCAAAATCAAAACAGAGTCCATTCCTATTCTTATGTAAATCTGTGTATATATTTTTAAGGTCCTAAGATTATTCCTTCTTCGCGTTAATCACAAAGACAAAGTAACGTCAATATAACAAATTTTTCTTAATATTTTTCCACTCTCATTCCTTATTTTCATTAGTTTGTGTGAGTATTACAAGTGAACATTAAATTTTCCATATTTACAATATATAAAAATCTGCAACAACTAACAATGAATATTTGCTACGAATAAATATTTTATAGAAAATTCTTTATAGTCTTTTTTTATTTTTTGTTTTTATTATTGTTATTGTTTTTGTTTTAATCTATAGCAAAAGGTTTATAAATGTAATTGCGCATAATTACAAAATATTTTGTGTCATTGATTTAAATGAAATGATAATTATAACTGACATCTGTTGTAAATAGTCTTTTACTTTGAAGTTAATTTAAATATGTGAATATAATATATTTGAGTTGTGATGAATATTAAATACCCTGCATTGTAAGTTATATATATTTATACCCTATGGCACCCTCCACCACTAACGCACTCTTTTCTTTTTTAGAAGTAGTTCTGTAACCTTAGAACTATTGAATATATTTTAAGGAAAGTTCACACTCATTTTCTTGAGTTGTTTTTTACTTGAAAAGAAGAAGGACATATTTCTAGTAGATCATTGGGTTGGAAAGTGAATCTCCCAAGTAGGTCACCTCGGGTGTGATGACTTTTCAAAAAATCATCGAAATTTTATTCTTGATTTCATTGAAAAACAAATCTGCATACATATAGCCTTTATAATATTCCATAACAAATAACGCATTTGGAACTGTTTTGGACTGGTTTGAGAGAGCATTTCTAACTACTTGCACGGCCGGGGGAATACAAGCAAAATTAGTCGCATTCGAGGTTATATCCAAGGTTTCGGAGAGAGTGGTCCATTCCAGCTAGAAACTAAAGCTCTCCCATTTAAATAAGTTGAACGGTTATAAAGTTATCTAACAATACTTACATAAAATGCTGTAGCACATATTTACATGGAAAATGTGCAAAATTGTGGGGAGGAGACCAGGTTTCAGTAAATATTTAAAGAGTGGTGAAAAATATCTTTGATATCGTAGGAAAGTAAATTGCTTCAAAAATAAATATATGTATATAAGGAACAATTATAAGATTTTGATATAATATGGACAAAGTTGTCCTTAAAGTGAAACTAAAATAACATGTCGATTTTTTCATTCTAAAATTGACAGAATTCCTATCCGGGGAAAACTTTCCTAAAATTGCTCACCCTACCATAATAAGAGGTTTGTCCCATTACAGATTTTAATTAGGTGGGTACTTGATACATGAAGCTATATAATCATGACACTTTTCTTGATGTTTTTAACTTAGACATTTTTTCCCTGCAAAAAACTAAAGAAAAATTTTTGAAAATTAACGAAATTTCGATAGAACAGTTAGCGGGATAATAGTTTCCCATAATGTGCTCGAATTTGCATTGTATACATATGCGTTAGAAATTTATTCAGAATTAAAAAAAATATATAGTCAAGAAGGATATGGTGATTAACAACTGAAAAATATTACCAGTCTTTGAAAAATATTAGAAAAAAATTATTTTTTTTTTCTAAATTTCTAATTCAAAGAAATTTATATTTTTATTGAATCCACCTAGATATGAGTTTTTTTATACAAAAGCTATTTAGCTAATAAAAAAACTCTCCAAAAACCGGTAAAAATTTTACTTTGGCCTTAATATCTCTTAAATTGTAAGAGAAATCCCACACATGTAAGTATATTTTTTGTAGAAAATTATCAGAACTTGAAAAATATTTTTTCAACCACATAAAAAAAAAAATTAAACGTGGTCGATTTTTTATAAAATCATCATATTCTAGGTAACCTATTTTGGAGATCCTCTTTCCGACCCCAGGACCCACTAGAAACATATTCTTCTCCAAATTATCAGGAAAACATTTCAAAAATAACCGTGTGAAATTTCGTTAAAAAATATTCAATGATTTCAAAATTACAGAATTATTTCCAAAAAAAAAAAAGCATTTTGGAATCACTGTGTAATAATATGCAAAAATTAGCATGAGTTGAAGATATTGTACCAAAAAAAATGTTAAACACAGATTAAAAAAGGGCCCCCAAAAAACTATGATGAAATATGAAATAAGTACGAGATTCCTCCATTTTGCATCTCCATAGCTCCGCCCATGGAGACAAACTATAAATGTTGTAATATCAAACTCCTCTGTAATCCTTATGTAAATTTCCATAAGACTTACAAATTTATTAAAAAAAAACAAGTCTGTCCCATTGTGCAGGTAAATATTAATACGATTAATAGGTGTTTAATAATAATAATAATTAATAATCTTTTTTTTTTTTTTTGTCCTCCTTCCTTTTTCTTAAATATGGAAAGAAAATTTTAGGAATTAAAAATTTTAAGAAATGATAAAAAACATTATTATAATTCACAAAAAATGTGTTGAAATTTTAAGCCTTTTTCGGAAGCCCTTCCATTAACGTTTTAACAGTGCGTCCTGTCACTTTGCTCGAACAAATAATCCATCTCCATATAAAATTTACCATACTTTTGGTCACCTTCTTTGTGCTGTTTAAATCTTTTAACAAAACCCCAGTATGTCTTCTCTGGATTTATCTCCGGGCAGTTTGAAGGATTTGCCACTCATTGTACAAATACCACTTTAATATTCTTGTAATACTCGAGGGCTTGTTTAAAATTGCGGCAGGATATCAAGCCAAGCCTAAATTAAGTGAACACATTACGATGCCGCATGAATGGAAACAACCTTTTTGTAAGCATGCTTGATGTAAATTTCGTCATTTATAGAGTGTATGGTAACAAATTATTGCCTCTTCTTGCATAACTGCATATTGCTTTTGGCAATTTTGACTGATTTTGGGTCGAAAACTTATCTTCAACATTCCCTCGAGCATCAGCAACATAACATTTTTTGCCAAGAATTTGCGAAAAATCTGCCAGAATGTACGTTTTGAAATTCACTATGCACAAATAATTTATATATATATATTTTTTTTTTAAACTTGGATTCAATTTTCGTACTCTGTTTTTGCCTCCAAGTTTTTAAGAGGAACACTGTTAGGAACCGTTCGAATTGTAAGGTATTATTGGAACTTCATATGTTTTACATCTGCATAATTTTTAACTTTTCGTACCGAATGCTGCTTTCCTACCGGATAAATTGGAAGATCGCTTGAAAATGCTTTCTATTTTCCTGGCTGAAGAAACATCGCGATACTGTTTAATATTATTGGAAACATTTTGTTGCAAACGTTTGAATGCTTTGCCAACTTTTTGCAAGACCAAGTTGAGTTTTGTTGAAAATATTAAATGATGAACTTTAAACAAAATTTCAATCAGTTTAACAATGTTTTCATTTGCTGAACATTAAAAATAGTAACTGAATTATTTTAAAAAAATTAAATAATATTTGGGTTAAAAGTTTTAATGAAAAACGTGTGTTAAGAAATTTTCGAACTCACTCCTTACAGTTTTATCAAATTTTATAAAAATATCATTAAACACCCCCAACTAAATTATAGCAATTCTATGATTAATTATCAAAATGTCTATAAAACATAACATCTATCTATTACATGACTTTTTCACAGTTTAACTTTAATTATATATAACGAATTTCCAGGATAAATTATTCCATAAAAGAATCGAAAAAAAATCCTGCACAATTTTATGTGTCGGCAGTAAAAATTTTTGTAGCTGTTTTTTATTGTCATAAATAAAGCACTAATTTTTATAGCATCTATTCTAATCGAAAGATAAGTACAAAGAAAGCTATTAAAAATCAAATAGAAAAAAGATATAATATGAGTGAACATTTATTAGAAAAACTTGTTGAAAACTTATAATAAGGAGAGTGAGTAGTAGTGGTGTGAGTAAGTTGTTGTTTTCTCAGTTATAAATAAAGTTTTATAATTCTTTTTCTTTAACAGTTTTGTGAGATAATTTTATTATATTTTGTTGGTTTTTTTCCCTTAACAAATCAAAGAAGAAGTTGCATGTCAGCAAAAATTCTATTTTATTATATCTTTCTCTTTGGAGTGGCAAAAAATAAAATAAAATAAAAGACATTAATAAAAATCAAGTAAGAGTGCTATATTCGGCTATATCGAATCTTCAATACCCTCTACCACAAATTCGTGTAATTAAATACGTTATGTTTCGTACATACACACTCACGCTTGAATTAAGATATTACATATCTTATATCTTTTTTCGGTCAAGTATTCTGGCTGTGAGCGTGCCAGCAACAGACAGGCAGACGAATAGAGCTAAATCGACTCAGATTTTGTTTTGAAATAAGAATATATGTGCAATATGCGGTCTTAGATGAGTCCTTCTTTGCGTTACACACGAAATTATAAAGCTTTTATACCCTCTTCACCACTTGTGGTGGTGGAGGGTTTAAAAAAAAATTCTTTTTTGGCACTTTAATCGATATGTAGGCAATAAACGAATTAAATGTACCCTGCATGATTATAAAATTGAGACATGCTTTTTTAAAAATTAGTTCTAATGATATCGACATAAATTAAAATGAAATTTTTAAGTTTAATGATTAATAATGCGATATTAAGCTGCGCCGAACCTCATTTAACCTCCATCACTAACATTATGCAAAAATTAGGAAGAGTTGAAAGATTGCGATCCATTTTTCACAAAATTGCATATTTCAGCTTATAACTTTTATTTGATTTGATTTTGGGTATATATTCGTACGATGATGTTAAATAAACAACTGTATGTTGTTTTTCCGGTATCTCGATGTTATTGCAGATATCGTTCTATAAGTTTTTTAACAATGAACCGATATAACAAGTTTTAAAAAGGTCAGGATAATAACAAAAAACATGACCAAATTTCATTGAATTTGGATAATTTTCTAGGCGTAAGAATGTTTCCAACAGACAGACGAGCATCCTCTCAGATTTCGATTTTATAAATATATATACCTTATGGGGTCTGAGGTGATTCCATCTTGGTCGTACACATGGAATGGCAAAGTTTATATACCCCCATTTATTGGAAAAGTCGCACAAAAATGGGGTTTTTGGAAAAGAAGTCGCATCTAAAAGGTGATTTGAGGAACAATAGTCGCCATAGGTGTAATTCACAAAAAAATAACATTTTTTAAATAGTTTTAAATTACGAATTTGTACTCTTTCCCGTTTAATGTTGAAATAAACTTAAATATTAACCAACAATAAGGTTTTTCTTAAATTTGTCAGTATTTCGATTTTCATTATGATTCCGCCTAAATATCGTTAATTACTTTTAATGATTCAATTGTTTAAAAAAAAATTAATGAAATCTCGTAAAGTTTAATGCCGAAAATCTAAATTTTAAAAAACGGGACAAAAAGGGGAAATTTGAAAAAGTGCACAAAAAGTCACAAGCGGTTTAAAAAGTCGCAATATGCGACAGTAACACTGACCTAATCACCACTTCTGATGGTGGAGGAAATATAAAATAATAACTGCGAAATCATTCGCTATTCTAATAATAATTAATATGTGAATTGTATGGTTGCTACCTTTCACCCGATTTTAGTTATCACTTCAAAGGATCTTCATATATTCGATAGTTAATAGTTGCTCCGTTAATTGTTGCTCTCACTTCAATATTTCTTTAGATATACGTTAATTTTCTCTCTCTCTCTCTCTCTCTCTCTCTCTGAGCTTATCCGTCCTATATTTTGTACGGATAAAACGGTTTGTTGAGAAAAATATTGGGGCCAATTTTTTTTCGAATAAATTAGGAAAATTCTTTACTTTAACAAAATCGGTCCAGTAGTTTATCTATAGCAAACATCCAGGCTTAATTTCGGTAAGCAAAATCGAGTGAGTTATTGATTTGGATATATGAATGAATAAATATATTTTTTGTGCTCTTTGATTATTCCTTCTTGGTGTTATAAAACCGAAAAATTTAAGCAGATCAGTTCTCTTTTTGGACATATTTTAATTAATGATCTTTGAAAATACAAAAAGTTGAAAATTCAAATACAAATAACTTGAACACTTCATGAGATAAATATCACATCAAGGGCTGCATAAAGGTGAACATTTTTTTTTAATTGAATAAAGAACAATAAAAGAAACAATGTAAGAAACAAAATTATGACAAACCAAGAACGCTGCTTAATAGCCAACTATATTCTGCATTATGTAGACAAGTTTTTTTAGATGGGAACAAATTCGAGAAAGCGAAAAAAGTTCAACGTGATTTTAATCATATTTTTAATTTTGAGTGATTTATATAATATTTTTGGTGATATAAAATTAGTCAAAGACATGTCCAATTAACATTTTCTACATTTATATGTGTCCACTGGCATTACCTCCAGAAAGTTTGAAGGATTTGCCTATTTTGGTACAAATATCACATTGTGGTTCTTGTATCTCTCAAGAGCTTGTTTAACATAAGTTTTTAAGTGTATTCATCATGAAGGAAGTAGCTTTTTTTCAAAATATTTCTTCCTGCCAAACCAAGAACTTTTTGGAAAATTTTGATTGCTTCCTCGAGCATTAGCAACACAAAATGCTTGACCAGTAAGTAGCGAAAAATCGTCCAGAACATGCGATTCGTCATACATTATGCGAGAATATTTTTTTGAAAACTTTTGATCTCTCAATTTGTAGCAGCGTTCCTGTCAGGAACTTTTTGCGCCTTGTATGTTTTTAAACCTGCATTAGCTTTTAGTTTTCGTACCAAATAATCCGAGCTCTTAGCTAAACGGGCTGCTTTCCTACCGGATGTTGTGGGAGCTTCTTTTGAAGATGTTTTCTATTTTTTGGCTTTATAAAGATCATGTGGACCATTCCGTCTACCCGAACCATGTTTTCTATTAATGGACAAGTTCTCCTATACTAGTTTAATAATGTTTCAAATATTTTTAATGAAAAGTTTATCTTAAAAAATTTCCAATCTCATTCCTTATACATTAAAAAGGGAATTTAAAATTTATAGATGCCTATTTATAGGACCCATGACTTCATTCATGGTTTTCCTATGGCCTCCAGACTTTCAAAGTTATGAAGTTTCACAGCTCTCCTATAAAAAGACAAAATAATATTGTGAATCAAATATGATCAAGTTTGTGAGTTATCATCATGTCTAAATTTTTGTTGATATCTGAAAGATTTCAAGAATTTTATTTCAGTTATCTACAAACTAATATTTATCTAATAATTTCCTGAAGCGTACATTAAATATAAATTAGAAACTGTCATAAAAGATTTTATGTCAATAATAAAAAATAAAGCAAATTGATGCTTTTATAAGTGGAAACTTATAAAAATATAAAAATTGTAATACAAAAGTAATTATCTCCCAAATATATGTTATTCAAGAAATTGTTATAAATTTAACGATTCAATAGCAATAATTTGGAAAAGTTTATGATTATTAAAAAAAAATAATTCTAAATTCGGCTGTGCCGAGCCTTAAATACCCACCACCACTAACATTATGCAAAAATTAGCATGAGTTGGATATATTATGCCAAAAAGCTTATTTGTATAACAGCTTAAATGCCGAATTCGGAAAAGGCTTCTCATAAAAACGACAGTGAAATATGGAAACATTCTTTAAATTCTTAAATAACCTACAAGTATTGGTACAGAGCTATACTTTAAAATGGTTCATTTTTTAGATAATATTTGAGGGAGATTAAGCAAAATATGGACCGATACTGTTAAAATTAATAATATATATTGAAAACAGTTAGAAAAGTAGTTGAGCCGAATTTCAATAGAATTAATTATTATTTACTAGTATTATAAGGCCAAATCTGTTTTCCGGGGAGATATGAAGCGAGATCAGCCAAATTAATAATATATATAAAAGAAAGTTAGAAAAATAATTGTTGCGAATTTAAATACAATTAGGTTGTATTTAAGTGCATTATCACCTCAAACTTTTTCCGGAAAGAGGCAATATTTATAGAAGCAATAACAAAATTTGGCCACAGCAAAATATGGACTGAGATTGCTTAAATTAACAATATATATATATTTAAGACTGTGAGAATGGGCGTTATATGAAAACTATAGCAAAATATCGATATTAATAATATATATCCAAGACGGTTAGAAAATTAATTGTGCTAAATTTCTATAGAATCCGTTCATATTTAAGAGTTTTTTAAGCTATAAACCATATTCCGAGGGGGGCCTTATATGGGATCTACGTCAAATATTGACCACAGCACAATCCAGTTATTATTGTATCAAAATAAATATATATTGCAAATTTAAGAATATTTTCTTAAAAATTTTGGGGTGTATCAAAATTTTGCATATTTCAGCCTATAACTTTTTTTTCTATTGATGCGATTTCGATGATTTTTCTGTACGATGGTGAGGAATGTACAGCTGTATATTAAAATTAATTCAGTCATTCTTTGTTGAGAATATTAGAAAAGTTTTTTTTCGGAATTTTGATGTTGTCTCAGATATCGGTCTATAACTTTTTTAATGTTTCCAACAGACAGACATAACTAAATCGACTCAGATTTCATTTTGATGCAAGAACATATTTGATTGATGAGGTCTAATATGGTTCCTTCTTGGCGTTAAACACAGAATGACAACGTTAATATATCCTCTTCACCACTTGTGGTGCTGGTGGGTGTAATGAAGAAAAACCTATTAATGATTATATATATATAATGATGTACAATTTGACGGAATAAAAAATAATAAATACAATTTAAGACTTTAAATCTTTAACATCTTAAATAATTGTTTCAAACACATTTTACTTAAATTATAAATTATTTATATCTTTAAATATTTAATTAGTGTTTTTCTTAAATTCATCAAATAAAATTTATTACACATTGTTTTTGCTTTAAAATTAAAATGAACTATTAAATTTCTCCAAATACTTTAAAGCATTTAAGATTTTCTTTTATAACTTTTTATCTATTTAGTTTGTCATTAAAATTTTTACTGTAAATTTATTGCTTTAATATGTTTAAAATTTTATAGGTTTTTCCTCTTTACACCCTCCACCACCACAAGTGGTGAAGAGGGTATGTTAACTTCGGCATTCCATGTGTTACGCTAAGAAGGAATCAGGAATATTATATTCTTGCCTCAAATCAAAATCTGAGTCGACTAAGCTATGTCCGTCTGCCTGTTTGTTTGTGTGCTTGTAGTTGGCATACTCACATACACAATAATATAAAGAGATATATAAAATTTAGCTTGAGTAATTTCTATAGTCCTGAGAAGTTTTCTACTTGAATCCAGTAATACTGGTTCGGTATATTGAAACATATCTGAAGCAACCTTTAAATCAAGAAAAATTTCGTAAAGTTGACAATTATAAATCGACAAATTAGAATGAATAATATATATAATTCAATACCATTTCAAAAATGATCAAGATCGGTTTAGAAGAAAAAGAGTTATAACCAAAAATGTAACTAATTGTATGACTCATCAAGTGTTGTGTGATTGTGTGAGTGAGTCCGTATTATAATGTGGACAATTTTAGGCCAATCAAACAAACAACTTTGGTACGTCAGTTTGGTACTTTCAATTTCAAAATCCATAAATTTTAGCCAAAATCAGAATCACTTTTAATGGGATTGATCAGAATTACGAGGAGTGAATACTAGAAATTGACAAAGAATTCAACATTCATCAAAGTTCAAAACTGAGATCTTTTTAAAAGATTAACAACGATGTACAATTTGTTTCGGTTGAACTAACTGTGACTGTTACGATGCTTTTTAAGACCACTAATACGAGTTACTATTTTCACAAACAAAATTAATTATTTTATTATTATTGTTTTAAATTGTTTAATGAATGAACGAGTCCCAAATTATTTTATGATCCAAAAAACCGAATGTTATAAAAGGCGATTCCCCCCATTTATAAATTGCGAAACCGTAGGGGAAAGGAACCCAAGTGCCAGAAATGAATACTAAAAGATGATGTGGGATCAAAAAACTATCAAAGGACAAAACATGAACAACAATGTATAATTCATTTCGATTGGACCAACAATAGCACTGCTATATACCAAAATAGTTAACAAAAAGAGATATATTTTGGGGCGTGGCAAAACAATCTTTGAAATTTTAGGCGGTGGCTGACGCAATTTTTATTTTCGACCCACCCTAACGTTTATGTATACGTACTTTATATACAGTTTGTGGTAGAGGGTTTTAAACATTCGGCATAGCCGAATATAGCATTCTCACTTGTTTTACTTAAATTTTAATATAGACATAAATTTTGTTATAAATTTATTGCAAAAAATATTTAAAGCCAAATTTGCTTTTAGCAATAAATTCTGAATATTTATTGCCAAAATTGAATATTAAAAAGTATTAAATTTTGTAAAAGTTTATTAACTATAGAGAACAAAAAATATATATACAAATAAATAAAGTTTTATTTAATTAAACAAGAACAGCCTTGAAAAATGCTTTATATTTCATTATAATATAAAGCCTAAAAGCCTTTACAATTTATGTATTTATTTAAGGCAATTTCAGTTTAACAATAATTCTAAAAATTTTATGAGGTTTTAATTAAGCAAGATTTTTTTTAATTTTATATTTTTAAACATGAAATTATTTGCCCTAAAAGTAGGCAACGAAATATTTAAGCACTTTCGAAAGTGCTAAACAAATAGAAATTATTACGCATTGAATAATCGCTTAAATTATGAAACTTGAAACTAAGGATTGGGATAAAAAATTCTAAACACACGTTTTTCTAAAACGTGTCTGTTATTACAGTTAATGCCAAACTCATTGTAATCAGATTAACTATATAATCTGATTACAATGAGTGACCAGAGAAAGTGCAGAAATGATCCACCTGATGTTCTGTTAGTTAAATGCTCAGATGATTTGGTATGAGAAGTTAAAGCTAATGCAGGTTTATAAACCTAGAAGGTTCAAAGAGTTCCTGACAAAAATGCTGCCAATAATACTAGAGGTCAAAAGCAGTGCACGGAAATTGAAGTCCAGCTTTCGAAAAAGTATTTTTATTGGTTTAGGTAGAAGTAATGATTTGCATGATGTTTCTAAAGTCAAAAAACAGAAAGAACTTTCAAAAGAGCTCCCAACACATCTGGTACGAAAGCAGCCCGTTTAGCTCAATGCTTGGACTATTTAGTATGAAAATTTAAAGTCAATGCAGGTTTCAAAACATCGGATACAGGAACGCGTCCTAACTAATAAAGCAAATACAGATTTAGACATCATAACAGTTGTGATCTAATTTTCAATTATTGGAAAATATTTGAGCTTACATTTGACAACTAATTTAGCTTTTAAGTTTATGTCACGTCAAAACTGCAAAATAGAAATGAAGTCCTCAAAGCACTAGCCCAGAGTACAATGGGTGTTGATAAATAAATTATTAATAGCTATTTGCAAAACGATTGATCGATCAGTGAAAAATTATACAGCTCCAATGTGACCTCCTTTTCTTGCAGCCATAAAACAAACTTTATACATTCATTCACTGAGATCTGTTTAAAGATACAGATACTGAACAAAATTTGTCGCGGTTACAAGTGAAGCTCTGTCACAACTAAAATCGTAATGGTGCAACAAATTCAAAGTCTACTGCTTTCATATTTAATGTGCCACTCTAAACCTATGTTCTGCATATGGTCAATCCAAACTCTAAGACATATAATATTTAGTAAAGAAAAATCTGATCAAAGCCAAAACGTTAGATAACGTAATGCTGATATATACTGACTACAAATGCCGGCCCAAAAACAAAAAAGCAAAAGTGGCATTTGTTTAAAGCTCACAATTATCCAAAGGAACCGAGCTTAGAATACTCAACGGATGTAAAAATGAAAGCTGCTGTACAAAAATAGTGCTTTAGGTTTTCAAAAATTTCGCTTGAGCCTCAAGACTTGTCAAGTTAAAAACGGTAAAAGAACACCTGGAGACGTTCGATATTCTAGAATCTTACATGGAAAGACAAAAAAGGAATAGCGCTTAATATTAACATTGCCATTCCATATGTAACGCCAAATCATAATTAAGAACCCATAAACTTAAGTTTGTGTCGATTTAATTATATCCCCTTATCCCTTCGTCTTTTTGTTGTTGGCAATCTCACATCTGAACTAAGAGTTTTTAATTTGATCAGATACCAAGGATGTCAGATGAACTGCATCTTTGGTTCCGTGGTTGAGACCCAAATAGTATTATAAATATTTATGCTCCATATGGAATTGCATTTTCAGCTGGGATCAGTTATCCATTGTTAAGACTTGAAAGGACTACTTTACTAAAGAAAATCTGCAAAAAAAATCTTTAACACTGTACATCCAATATGTCATTATGAACTTAATCATCTTATCAAAAAGCCTTTTCATATTCTGTGAAGCATATTAACCACCTTCACTACAAAAAAGGTCAAGAATTACCTTTGTCAAAGTATTCCTTATCCAACAAAATAACTTAAATTGAATTTTTTGAGTTTCCTCTTAAAATAAAAAACAAGGCAAAAAAATCGCCTTAATTCATAGTGCATATTTTGTCACATCAATTTACCAAAATGTATGCAGTAGTTTCTAGTAATAACTTTTTACATTTTTTCTCAAAAAAATTCTTGTTGCCTACTTTATGGTCACCCTTTTGTCAAACGTGGAATTCTTTTAAAATATTTATGCTTTTTTCGCCATATGACACTCGTCATGTCATATACGATATACGTCATGCAAAGTGAAATTTTAGTGGCTCTCTTTTACAGCTGTTCTATACCCTACAAGCGGGTATGTAATTTAAGTGAATTGGAAAGTGAAGTTACAATTATTAAATCATTCTGGAGACTAAAATAAAAATTTGGAAAGTGAGCTAAGGTACAGAACTACACTGAATTTAAGGGAGGTTTTTGACCCCATCGCTAAACAGTCCGTAGAATGGCATACGCCATTGTATCTATAATTTATGAACTTCGAAAAGTCACGCAGGGAACTAGTACTCTTGATGCAACCTCTCTGGATTTATGAGCGATGAGCAAGAAATACAAGACCTCATCTAGTTAGTAGAACTTGGAAGCATTATATCTAGAAGTAGAGAATTTACTGAGAATATAAACAGTCGTATACATAAAGGAGGCCAAATTGTTGGCTGTCTTAACCCAATTTGGAAATGTAATATCTACCCTCTTGTACGGATGTGAAACTGGGAATATCATTTCTCGTGACTTATGACAAATGCGAATATTTGTCGATAGATCTTACATGTACCATAGCCGAGAACTATATCATTGAAGGCAGCCTACGGACGGCAAACGGAGGAAAGGCAGATCGGTTTGGAAGTGAGGAGATGAGGAAACAGTTTATAAGAAGCAAGATATGTTAAGACATTTTATTTGGCCCTGTACTTCTTGCAGGAATAAGGGGAACTTATAAGCTGTAGAAAGAGCGCAGGGGAGTGTGTTCCCTTCCAAAACGTATTCCTTATCGTATTTTTCTGGAACTATTATGGAAAATTTCAAAAATTTTGAAATGTAGATGAACTAACATTGTGTACTAGAAATCCCTTAAAGGACGAGAAGAAGGGTATGTCCAGTGCATATTTGGAGAAGGCAGATTGATTCTGGAAGTGAGAAGAAGCAGAATGAGTTTGGAATATGTATTTAGGAATTTTAATGAAACTCTGTATGATCAACTGAAATTTATAAAAAACATATTGATAGGGCATGAGAAAGTATGTCTTCCTCTGGAAAGGGATTTTAAACATAGTGTATATCTTAGACTCATTTACTAAATTTCTGAATTATGACATGGAAAATATTTCTAGAGCATATTAAGGACAAATATCATGATTATTAGAGTAAGTATGACCCACTATCCATATAGTTATATCTCCAAAAAAAAAAAAAAAAAAAAAAAAAAAATAGTATTGTAGGGTAATAACAATTCGGCTTAACAGAATATATGACAATCCCATTTGATTCTTTTTATACTTTTTCACCGTTTTTGTTAGGAATTTTCCTTCACTCTGTGTAAAATGTTGACAGTTTCGTTATAGATTTCTATTATTTGTGTTGACAAATTGCTAAAAAGCTGTTAGAGTTTGAACAAAAAATATGCTACAAAAATAGAGTTGCTGTGCAAAAAAGAAAAACGATTTACCCCAATTCGTGTTTTAACCACCTCCTGTTTCCTTCTTCATCCATAATATACCAAAAGCAGAAGAGTGTTTTGGTTATAAAATTTTGAAATGAAACAAAATAAATATTTCGCTGGTTTCAAAAATTAAAAAAACCTTTACTGACATTCTGATTGATTTATAACTTTAAACATTCATAACTATATATATACGAACCTATATAGAAACGTTATGGAAAGAGAAGAATATTAAATCAAAATCGTAGTAACAAACTGTCACAGTTTGATATTAATTTCAAAACAATACAAACAAATGATCAATTTTATTTAAAAACAATTTAGAAAACTTTATTCAGATTTGGCGAATTTTTGATTCCCTTCTCTAAAGAAAACTTTTCAGTAAAAAACCCTAATGCATTTTCAGTGGTCGTAAGATCTGAAAAGAGAATTTAAGTCCGTTTGCGGAATGTCAGATAGCAAATACAGTTAACCGTTTCATCACAACCTTGTAATTGTAGGTTAGGTTGTCAGGCTACTATGAAGATTAAAACTCACTTGGTTCCTGAAGGTCCCTTTGTGTTACCTGAAAGAGAAAAAATAAAACAAGAGAAAATGTAGAAAAATAAATTGAGTTAAGTTAGAAGGTACGAATTCAGATTATAGATTCGAAAAAAGTATATAGAATAGGGTGAGAGGGTTGCTGTTTATTATGCCAAGCTATTCACATCACTTGAACTCCGAAGAAGCCTATTGAGCAATCGCGTCAAACCAGCAGTTTCGGATAAATTCGCAAATATTACTCATAACAGCAATTGCCAAATCCGTCTAAGATTGTAATGAATCACATACGCAGGGCTCTGAACACTAGACAGTGACAAAAAATATGAAGAATTGTTTCCTACTCGTCTTCATTCGAACAGCTTCTGCGAAAGTCGTTCGCAGGAAGCCCCTTTCTTGATGCTAGTACCCTGAACCGATAACGTTCAGATACTGCTGCAAATGAGTCTCTCAAAAGACTTCTCGATGGATTGAGAAGGAATGATGTTCTTACCTCATCTAAACGAGGCCATATCATCCTGGGCATTAAACACGATGGTTCGTTTACCCATGAACCTTAGCATATATATTCTCCTCTATGCATTTCCTACAAGTGGTAATTAGTAAATCGTTTCAATCATATCCCATGTCCCCGCATCCAAGCCAGAGCAGTGTTCGAATGTCTTGTCATCATATTAAGATTCACATTTGATGTTGTATAAATACCCGTAAGGACGAATTGCGCCTTACTGTCAGTAAAAATCAAGATCGTATATACAGTTATGATTTATTCAGTTGGTCGCCCCACGAATTACAGCAGTCTCAGTCTATAAAATATTGCACTTACTCGGAAGCCTTAACGATACCACGTCTAACTTTATCTCCATATAACGAACCATCTGTGTAGATGTTTAATTCACCGATTATCCGCTGTGGTGGGTAAACGCCCTATGTATGAGAGGGCAACGGATGCGGTAGTCAATGAGTTCTGCTATAGCATCAGATGTTCAAAGATATTAGTACGATCATAAGTCCCATAAATCCAGTTTCCTGTGGTATTTAGTCTTATTGTCGTCGGAAGCCAAACCAAATTAGCAAATTGGATCCTAGTTGCTGTTGCCCAAGTGCACCAGTAATCAAAAGCCCCATTCTACGCAGGACTAATTCATATCTTGCACGATTGGAGGATAACTCAAGTTTGACGCAGTCACTCCACCTTTCCCCGGAAGTCTGTAGCCTGGTGTTCTGAATTTCCTTGTGAATAATACAGCTTCATTTTCATTAGGTTAAAATTGTAGACTGTTGTATATCGTAGGGACAGAGTACAATCTACCCAAATGGATCATGGAACAGTCAATACTATGCGTACGTAAACAATCGTCCCATAAAACTACAGACTTTACTTCCAAAGGTTTTTAAATATTTTTTTTTTTGATCATTTGTAGATAATCTTTAGGGTGCTGTTTCAAATAAAACTGAAGCCGTTCTTTTTTCGGATTTCAGATGATTCGGAAACTGTAATATCTTCATACGCTTTTTAAAATTTTGACACTAATTTTGAGAGGTTACAAACAAAATAAAAACACCAAATATATCGAAATTTACCACTTCGCTGGACAAATGAGAAAAAACTAAGCAAATTGTCAATGAATAAAATAGAAATAAGGACATATTTTCACACCAACAAACATACATACATATTCATACAAGTAAATGAATACAAAACATAAAAAATATGAAATTTATTTTCGATGTTCAGTTGATAAAAAATGTCTCATCAAATACTTCAATTAATAAATATTTTTAATTTAGACTTTAATTCCTTTTATATTTCAAATTTATTTTAATTACATTACATCACCTTTCGCTAGTGACAATCCAGTATTTAAATTTATTTCGATAACTTAATTTCCATTTATATACACATTGATTTTTCTAGACATAACTGTAAATTTGTGGTATGTTCTTGAGCTACTTCGGTAGCATTAGACTAGTCAATTTAGACTAGTCTATACGATAGACTATGAAACTAGTCTATACGATAGACTATGAAACTAGTCTATACGATAGACTATGAAACTAGTCTATACGATAGACTATGAAACTAGTCTATACGATAGACTATGAAACTAGTCTATACGATAGACTATGAAACTAGTCTATACGATAGACTATGAAACTAGTCTATACGATAGACTATGAAACTAGTCTATACGATAGACTATGAAACTAGTCTATACGATAGACTATGAAACTAGTCTATACGATAGACTATGAAACTAGTCTATACGATAGACTATGAAACTAGTCTATACGATAGACTATGAAACTAGTCTATACGATAGACTATGAAACTAGTCTATACGATAGACTATGAAACTAGTCTATACGATAGACTATGAAACTAGTCTATACGATAGACTATGAAACTAGTCTATACGATAGACTATGAAACTAGTCTATACGATAGACTATGAAACTAGTCTATACGATAGACTATGAACTAGTCTATACGATATGAACTATTATACGAAGACTAACTAGTCTATACGATAGACTATGAAACTAGTCTATACGATAGACTATGAAACTAGTCTATACGATAGACTATGAAACTAGTCTATACGATTAGACTATGAAACTAGTCTATACGATAGACTATGAAACTAGTCTATACGATAGACTATGAAACTAGTCTATACGATAGACTATGAAACTAGTCTATACGATAGACTATGAAACTAGTCTATACGAATAGACTATGAAACTAGTCTATACGATAGACTATGAAACTAGTCTATACGATAGACTATGAAACTAGTCTATACGATAGACTATGAAACTAGTCTATACGATAGACTATGAAACTAGTCTATACGATAGACTATGAAACTAGTCTATACGATAGACTATGAAACTAGTCTATACGATAGACTATGAAACTAGTCTATACGATAGACTATGAAACTAGTCTATACGATAGACTATGAAACTTAGTCTATACGATAGACTATGAAACTAGTCTATACGATAGACTATGAAACTAGTCTATACGATAGACTATGAAACTAGTCTATACGATAGACTATGAAACTAGTCTATACGATAGACTATGAAACTAGTCTATACGATAGACTATGAAACTAGTCTATACGATAGACTATGAAACTAGTCTATACGATAGACTATGAAACTAGTCTATACGATAGACTATGAAACTAGTCTATACGATAGACTATGAAACTAGTCTATACGATAGACTATGAAACTAGTCTATACGATAGACTATGAAACTAGTCTATACGATAGACTATGAAACTAGTCTATACGATAGACTATGAAACTAGTCTATACGATAGACTATGAAACTAGTCTATACGATAGACTATGAAACTAGTCTATACGATAGACTATGAAACTAGTCTATACGATAGACTATGAAACTAGTCTATACGATAGACTATGAAACTAGTCTATACGATAGACTATGAAACTAGTCTATACGCATAGACTATGAACTAGTGCTATACGATAGACTATGAAACTAGTCTATACGATAGACTATGAAACTAGTCTATACGAATAGACTATGAACTAGTCTATACGATAGACTATGAAACTAGTCTATACGATAGACTATGAAAACTAGTCTATACGATAGACTATGAAACTAGTCTATACGATAGACTATGAAAACTAGTCTATACGATAGACTATGAAACTAGTCTATACGATAGACTATGAAACTAGTCTATACGATAGACTATGAACTACTACGATACTATGACTAGTTACGATAGACTATGAAACTAGTCTATACGATAGACTATGAAACTAGTCTATACGATAGACTATGAAACTAGTCTATACGATAGACTAATGAAACTAGTCTATACGATAGACTATGAAACTAGTCTATACGATAGACTATGAAACTAGTCTATACGATAGACTATGAAACTAGTCTATACGATAGACTATGAAACTAGTCTATACGATAGACTATGAAACTAGTCTATACGATAGACTATGAAACTAGTCTATACGATAGACTATGAAACTAGTCTATACGATAGACTATGAAACTAGTCTATACGATAGACTATGAAACTAGTCTATACGATAGACTATGAAACTAGTCTATACGATAGACTATGAAACTAGTCTATACGATAGACTATGAAACTAGTCTATACGATAGACTATGAAACTAGTCTATACGATAGACTATGAAACTAGTCTATACGATAGACTATGAAACTAGTCTATACGATAGACTATGAAACTAGTCTATACGATAGACTATGAAACTAGTCTATACGATAGACTATGAAACTAGTCTATACGATAGACTATGAAACTAGTCTATACGATAGACTATGAAACTAGTCTATACGATAGACTATGAAACTAGTCTATACGATAGACTATGAAACTAGTCTATACGATAGACTATGAAACTAGTCTATACGATACGATAGACTATGAAACTAGTCTATACGATAGACTATGAAACTAGTCTATACGATAGACTATGAAACTAGTCTATACGATAGACTATGAAACTAGTCTATACGATAGACTATGAAACTAGTCTATACGATAGACTATGAAACTAGTCTATACGATAGACTATGAAACTAGTCTATACGATAGACTATGAAACTAGTCTATACGATAGACTATGAAACTAGTCTATACGATAGACTATGAAACTAGTCTATACGATAGACTATGAAACTAGTCTATACGATAGACTATGAAACTAGTCTATACGATAGACTATGAAACTAGTCTATACGATAGACTATGAAACTAGTCTATACGATAGACTATGAAACTAGTCTATACGATAGACTATGAAACTAGTCTATACGATAGACTATGAAACTAGTCTATACGATAGACTATGAAACTAGTCTATACGATAGACTATGAAACTAGTCTATACGATAGACTATGAAACTAGTCTATACGATAGACTATGAAACTAGTCTATACGATAGACTATGAAACTAGTCTATACGATAGACTATGAAACTAGTCTATACGATAGACTATGAAACTAGTCTATACGATAGACTATGAAACTAGTCTATACGATAGACTATGAAACTAGTCTATACGATAGACTATGAAACTAGTCTATACGACTATGAAACTAGTCTATACGATAGACTATGAAACTAGTCTATACGATAGACTATGAAACTAGTCTATACGATAGACTATGAAACTAGTCTATACGATAGACTATGAAACTAGTCTATACGATAGACTATGAAACTAGTCTATACGATAGACTATGAAACTAGTCTATACGATAGACTATGAAACTAGTCTATACGATAGACTATGAAACTAGTCTATACGATAGACTATGAAACTAGTCTATACGATAGACTATGAAACTAGTCTATACGATAGACTATGAAACTAGTCTATACGATAGACTATGAAACTAGTCTATACGATAGACTATGAAACTAGTCTATACGATAGACTATGAAACTAGTCTATACGATAGACTATGAAACTAGTCTATACGATAGACTATGAAACTAGTCTATACGATAGACTATGAAACTAGTCTATACGATAGACTATGAAACTAGTCTATACGATAGACTATGAACTAGTCTATACGATAGACTATGAAACTAGTCTATACGATAGACTATGAAACTAGTCTATACGATAGACTATGAAACTAGTCTATACGATAGACTATGAAACTAGTCTATACGATAGACTATGAAACTAGTCTATACGATAGACTATGAAACTAGTCTATACGATAGACTATGAAACTAGTCTATACGATAGACTATGAAACTAGTCTATACGATAGACTATGAAACTAGTCTATACGATAGACTATGAAACTAGTCTATACGATAGACTATGAAACTAGTCTATACGATAGACTATGAAACTAGTCTATACGATAGACTATGAAACTAGTCTATACGATAGACTATGAAACTAGTCTATACGATAGACTATGAAACTAGTCTATACGATAGACTATGAAACTAGTCTATACGATGGACTATGGAACTAGTCTATACGATAGACTATGAAACTAGTCTATACGATAGACTATGAAACTAGTCTATACGATAGACTATGAAACTAGTCTATACGATAGACTATGAAACTAGTCTATACGATGGACTATGGAACTAGTCTATACGATGGACTATGGAACTAGTCTATACGATAGACTATAATTTAGTGTAAACATTTTATTTAAAAATTTCCTGAACTGATGATCGCGTTAATAGTCGGCATATTGCTAAAATATTATATATTTTCCTCACATATGATCCTGTAATCTTTAACCGTAATTTATTTAAAGACCATTATTTAATTTCCACCAACTTTTTTTTAACTCTTACTTATTTCACTAACTACTGTACCTTAAGGAATTTCTGCATTTATTTAGCAGATAAAATTAATATCCTTTTTTACAGTTATGTCTTTATAAATAAAGAAAATAATAATAAAAACAAGTAAAAATGCTTTCTTCGGCTTTATCGAATCTTAAATACCTTACAGGAATATATATTCTTTATTGGTGTTTTAAACAGAGTTACAATGTTTATAACTTGTGATAGTGAAGTGTATAAAAATGTTCTCCTGAATTTTGTGATTGTTTTAGAGCTTTTTCTTAAACTTTTTTGTTATATAATACAACTATTTTTAATAGACTTCTTAACGAATATTTCTTGTCATTACAAGCGTAATAACAAAATTAATAGATGTCCTCTTTACCGCTAATGGCGGTTGGGGGTATAATACCATATTTCCAGCAATATCATTCCTTTGTTATCATGACACGTACATATGTATATAAGAAATATATATGTATTCGCATAAAAAATATTTTTTTTCCAGATGAGTATACAATTTTTAGTAAAAAATAATAATATAAGAAGGAGTATCGAACAAGAGATTCAATGAAAATCCACAGAATTATTTGGTAAAATCATTTTCTAGGTAAAATTATCTCAACAGATATGGAAAACATAAAAATTTGTGTAGTTGTTGTTGTTTTATTTACGTTTTTATTTTCAAAATTCTAATTTTTCCACTTAAATTTATTGTATTTCAAAGAGATAACAAGTCGTTTAGATTAATAGTTTTTTTCAAGAGAAAATGAACAAAAAGTAGCAGCACAGACATAACGAAAAAACAAGTAAGAATATATTATCGGTCAAGCTCGACTATTAAATACCATAGACCATATCTCGTATAATTTGATTTGCTGATTTATTCATAAGCGTGTGGCACATTATTTTTAGTTACACTAAGATTTATGTTAATTTTATGCGTTTTAAAATTAATTCTTCAGGTAGGAAGACGAACATCTGATGTAATTACAATAGTTATAGCCCTTATTCTGAAATAATGAAACATACCAAATTTTGACAAGATAGCATTAAAACAGCGACCATCACGCAGCCGTCCATACGGACGCTCGAACTTCGATAAATTTCAGAGTCGCTTTCTGTATCAAATCATACACTTAAAAACGCAAAACACCACCAGATTTAATTTCATTTCATTATTTTGTCAATTAAAAATTCATAATAACTTTATTAAAGAAGTTATATAAACAGAATTGATGCGTATGATAAATATATAAATAATATTAAGTATACGTCCAGTGCAAAGTTGTTTATAATCTTTTTTGTGAAAGTGGTCCTGTATCTTTTGAATGGCTAAAAACATTCTAATAAAAATTAATAAAGTTGTAATTTAGATGATTTCGAATAGATTTGGAAAATGACAGGCTATCAGCTTGTCAGGGGAATAGGGTTTGAACTTCTAAAATCGGACAGCGTTCAAATGACATGGAATTATTTTTGTAACTTTCAAATGTTACCATAAAATAGTGATAGCAGTGGTGCAGGTGATTTTAGGTTTCGATTTTGAACTTTGTAAACCTGACGGTATCACTCCATAGGGTCTAAATACCAACTTTCACACCTTGTGACATAAAAATATTTAAAACAAAACAGATTCCTTATATTTTAATTAATTTTAATGATTTTTATATGAGTGCAAAATTTACAATCGGACTAGCAGTTCGGAGATACAGATTAATATTTACTTCATTTTGTATTTAAAACACAGTGCATCATAGATGCGTATGAGTTATTTCGAGCAATATGTATCAAGTATACGTCCAGTGCAGATTGATTTCAAAACAAATTTTAGGAAGTAACTTTGTATCTCTTAAACAGTGAAAATATTTGAATAAAATTAAACATATTTTTAAATGAGAAGTTTCAGGTTGATGCGCAGAATGACAGGTTCTAGACTACCCAGGGGCTAATGGTTGGTTCCCAGTGTAAATAAGTTTTTCACACATTTTTACCAGCGCTTTTTTCAATTTCCTTTAGCAAAATTATTTGAAATTGTAATAATGGTTTCACAATTTCTCCTAGCCCCCATACAAATCTGTCTCCCGGAATGGTGGTTTAATTTACTGGGGATCGATCAATTATTTCGCAAAGGTCCCATTCAACCACCTTTTAAATAAAAAAACATAAGCAAAATCGATGTGCGAAAAAAATAGAAAAAACCTTCTTAAACGCACCATAATATACTGCACACTTCACCATAAACTAGAATGTGAGGGTCGTTCATTAATTTTTGACAGCCAAAATAACCAACAATGCGGTGTAGGGTATTAAATTGTAAGGCTTGACCGACTAGAAGTTTAAAATGTTTTCATTTAAGAAAGTTAATAAAAATTAATTAAAGTATTTTTCGTCATTTTAAATTAGTTTTTTTCAGAAAATTTCTGTTTCACTTAAATTTCAAATCCATAACTTAATTTCTGGTAAAAGTTTTTTTTTTCATAAATTTTTGGTTTTCCTTTTTGAAAACTTTGTTAAATTGTGGTTGAAATAAAAAACAACTTTCACTTTTCTTTTTCTCAATTACTTTTTTCATCTTTTTGTTGTTGTGTTCTGAAATATTTATTCGGTTTCTTTAAACAAATTTGAAAATTAAAAATAAAAATTTTGGAAAAATAAAAGTTTTTCTCTTTTAATGAACTCAAAACTATTAAGAGCTTGTTGTTGAAATGTATTCATTTTAAATAAATTTGACTAATTAAAAACATTTTATTAAATATTTAAATTATATTTTTCGAACTGCTGAAGAATAAAAACAATTAGAATTTAAGTATTTGAAAATTAAAGAAGTAAAAATGATCTAATCAGTTATGGAGGGTTTTCTTCAAAACCCTCTACCACAAATGTGTGTAAAAAATAGTTTATGTTTTGTACATACACACTCACATATGCTCATAAACGTATACAATTTATAAAAGTTTTTCCTAAGTAGAAAAGTTTTTTTTTAATATTTTTGACTATAACATTTTTTTCTACTGAACCGATTTGGATAATTTTGTGAAGATAGTGAAGTTCTTATTAATTAATATTACTAATTTTAAGATTTCTAATTGATAATTTTACCAAAGTTCTTTGCTTGAACTTAGAGGTTGGTAGATATCGGTCTCTATTTTGTAGTATACTAAACCGGTTTTGCTGGTTTTAAATAGGAAACTACTCAAGACTATAGCAAATACTCAGGCCAAATTTCAGCGAGCTCTGTCAATTATTGTGAAAGTGTGCATGCCAACAATAGAAAGACAGACAGACAAACATGTAGACGAAAATGGTTAAATCGATTCAGATTTTTATTTAATGCAAGAATATTTGTATACATTATGGGGTCTGAGAAAATTCGTTCTTAGCATTACACACGGAATTAAAAAGTTAATATACAGTCTTCACCACTTGTGGTGGTGGTGGATATGAAAATTGTTCAGTAAAACTTTTAAACGTTGAGACGTTCCGTGATATCTCTGAGATTGTGACACGATACCAAGTCTAGCCAAAAATAATTGTATACATTATGAAGTTTTAATAAAGAGAATCAACCTTTTTTGTAAAAATTCCTTGATGTATATTTCGGCATTTATAGAGTTCATTGAAACAAATGATTGGTTTTTTGTCGCAACTGCATATTCCTTGCCACATCAAGAACTTTTTTAGGAAGTTTTGGCTGCTTTCAGGTCTTAAATTTTTCATCAACTTTCCTAAGCGTCACACGTAGAGAAAAGTCTTTTCGCAAATATTTATTGTAATCGCCAACATGTGAATTATTGAATTCCTTTTATTTTGATAACAATTTTGTTGCTGTAATAAAATTAATTTTATTTGATAAAAAATATTTGTGGTCGCAATTTGTTTGGATATATGTTTTTCTGATCAAACTATTTTTTTTAATGCAAAATTATAATGCGAATAAACAAACTTTTTATTACAATAACAATATTTTTTTATTGGAATAACAATAGTTTTAGTGGTGTTCACAATAACTATTGTTATAAATGTAAAATCAAAATGCGAATAAATAAACATTATAGTTACGGTAACAATATCTATATTAACAATATAGATATTGTTAATATAATATATTAACAATTGTAAGTTTGCTTCTCGTTTAAGGTTACCGCAAACATGTTCTTTCTCTGCTTGCAGCTACTGAAATTTTTTACCAGAAAGTTGCAATAAATCTGTCAGAATATACGTTTTATCATCCATTATGTAGCAAGTATATTTTTAGCTTCCCGTTCCGTCTTCTGTTTTTTGCCTTTTAATTTTTAGCATCGCTTCTGTCAGGAACTTTTTGAACTTTTATGTTTTTAAACCTGCATTAGCTTTTACTTTAAGTACCAAATAGTCCGAGCAGTGAGCTAATAATGTGTTGGAAGCTCTCTTGAAAATGTTTTCTATTTTTTGGCTTTAGAAACATTATGTGGACCATTTCTACTACTTGAACCAGATTTTTTACCAACGAACAAATTCTCCCGGTACTGTTTAATAACATTGATGTGCGCACTTTTGCTGGTCGCTCATTTTATTCCGTTAAAAGTTTTAATGTAAAACGTGTGTTACGAATTTTTCGATCTCAATTTTTGAAGCAATTTTTTGTTGTAATTAGAAATTAAAATTCAGGTTTTTAAAAAAGTTACAAAAATAAAATAATTAAAAATTTATAATTCATGAAAATAACTGTTAAACTCATAACAAATGTCGTTACTTGTTTTTCGGCGAAAAATGAATGCTTTCATATGGAAAAGCAAAGGGGGAGGGGAGTGTATAGAATATAAAATTTGAAGTGGTTTGTTGTCATTCAAATAAAAGTGTAAGTACATATAAACATTTTTGTTACCAATGCATAATTTATCCTATGGGGTCTATAACAAAATGCACTTTTTATACCCTTCACCACCACAAGTGGTGACGAGGATATATCAACATTGTCATTTTTTACGTAACGCTAATCATTTCATACATCTGAGTCGATTTATATTTGTCTGTCTGTCTGTCTGTCTGTCTGTCTGTCTGCCTATATATTGTTGGCACACTCACATCCACAATAATTAACGGAGCTCGAACAAATTTGGCCTGAGTATTTGTTATAATCCTGAAAAGTTTCTTATTTTAAACTACTAAAATCGGTTCAGTATATTAAAAGGTATATATTGATATCTAAGACAACGTCTAAGTTCAAGTAAAAAGCTTTCTTAAATTTTCAAATTGTTTCGCGTTTTATTTAAGAAAAACTTTTCTAATTGTATAAATCTGTGAGTGTATGCGTGAGTTTGTATGTATCAAACACAGCGCATTTACTTCACTCGCATTAGTGATGGAGGGTATTGTAGATTCGGCATAGTAGAACATAGCTTTCATACTCGTTTTGTTGTTACATTTTTCAACTGCTAAAACCACACATTTAGCCGACACTTTTTGCACATTTGAGACTTTCTCTAGTTTAAGTTAAGAACATTTTGTTGAGCAGACAGAGGAAAGCAAAATTGAAACAGAGAAAAATTTCCTAAAAAAAGTATATATTTAAACGATACTTAACCTAGATTTTGTTTTATTTTCTCAGTTTTATTTTCTATTTCTCTGTTTTTCTCTACTTCATTGGAAACCACAAAAGGCAAAATCTAAAGTTGTTGGTTTTATGGTAAAAATGTTCTTGACTATGTAATAATTACAACAACATTGAGAAGAAGAAAAAAATGGAAGAAGAAAAGAAGAAAAATTTAAGGGCATATAAACATCACTTCATAACGCTGTAATAAACCGCAAATCTAGCACTATGGGTTGAAACAATGAACAGAATTTGTTAGCTGGAAACAAAAACTTTTTTTTTTTAATTTCTCCAAACAACCTGAACTGTTTCATACATTTGTGATGAAAAGTATAAATAGAAGTGTAATAGTTGGCAATAGACGACTGTATAGTACCCTTATTCATTATAAAGTTATGAACAATTATGAACCAGCCCTCGTAGGATTTTATTCGAAGATATTTGCTTGCATAAAACCTGTTCATTTAAAATATCTTAATAATAACATAAATGTGCGATCTATACCATATTAGACTTATATGAAAACTTTAGCTATAAATTCGGTTTAAATTTCTTTAAATTGACTTAAAATATCATTCTGAATCGACCGATTACTTTAAGGTTTATTTTTTTCTGTGCCTTACTAACATCAATACAAACCCCACTCACCTATAGTGGTGTAGAGTATTAGCAGTACACGGTGAAGTCGAATTTAAATATTTTATGTACAAATTTAGAATTCATCTTTGGTTGAAGTCTACGTTAAAAAGCAGCAGACTGCTACAACTTTGTACCAAGTTGTATTTGTATATAATTTCATCCCTTCTTCTATGCAACCGATTGAAAACGTACGCTGCAAGTACTCAATGATCTGCCGTCAAACTGTTTCCAATGTTATTAAACAGTATCGGGAGATCTTGTCCGTTAATACAAAATCTGGTTCAGGTAGAAGGAGTGATCAACATTATGTTTCTAATGACAATAGAAAGAATTCTAAAACATGCGCGCAACACATCCTGTAAGGACTTAAAAACTTAAAAAGTCTTAAAAAGTTTCTGACAGAGGAAGGAATTTGAGGTCAAGTTTAATAAAAACATTCTTGCTACTTAATGGATGATGACAGATTGTTTGGAATTTTCTGGTTAAAAATTCTATTTTGCTGGTGGTCAAAGGAATGTTGAAGCAAAGTTTGGGGTCCAAAAGTGGTCAAAATCATTAAAAAAATTCTTGGTTTGGCATACAGTTGCGACATAAGAAGCCAATCATTTCTTATAAAGGGCTCTGTAAAGACCGAAATTTTACTCTTTTTGTAAACTGCTTCCATGCATAAGACTTCATAATGTTGGCCAAGTATTCAAAGGTTTCTATGTTTCCATTGTTATTACACAGTACTGGGAGAACTTATACTAGTTCAGCTAGGAGGAATGATCCTCATTATGTTTCTAAGGCCAATAGAAAGGATTGTCAAAAGAGCTCCCAACACATCCGGAGTGGAAAGAAGCCCGGTCAGCTTAGTGCTATTTGATATAAGAGCTAATGATTTAGAGGTCGAAAATAGAACACGGAATTTGAAGTCAAGATTTCTTAAAAAAATTCCAAAAAGTTCTTGGTGTGACATGAAGCAAATCATTTGTTATAACGGAAATACCGAAATTTACATTAAGAAGATGAAACTTATTTCCTTCACAAGATTTCATAATGTGTTTGCTTATTTTTGGCCTGATTTGGAATCTTCATTAATATGGTAAACGAGTCTTGTACCCTTAAGAGGTACAAGAGTAATAATGTGGTATTTTTACAAGAGAGGCAATTCCAACTGCCGGAACTAAGGGAGTGGAGAAATATTGGGCTCTTGTTAAGATGCTATAAAAGTATTAATGGAAGGGTTTCGGAGAAAGATTTCATCACTAATAATTAAAACTAAAAATATATATGTTTTTTTTTTAAAATCGTTGTATTAATTTCAGTCAAATAAAACAATATCAAAACTGCAGGTTTCTTTTTTTATTAACATATATGTATGTTAATAACTTTTCGATCACACTCTCTATAAGTAATTAAATGAAAAAGTTTTACCCATTAATAAGACAGCGTATTTACAGTTTACTATTGCTATTAATCCAAAGTTGGGTTTCCTGAAATAGTATTATCTTGCAGCAAATGAGCATTATACATGTAAAAAAATACATTTTATGTTTTTATGAAAAAATACACTATTTTATTCATAGATTTTTTTGAAGTATAACACCAATCATAATACCAAACACATATAACCAAATAGAAATAGAGTGTTTTACCATAATCGTCTTATAATGTTTGCTTTCACCCTAATATCCTCCAAAAACATGGAGGAGGAAAAAAGTAAGTAGTTCGGGCCTTATGTTCTTACCCAAACACTGTGAGTGTTAGTTGTCGTTAAGTGTCTGACTGAGTGTGTGACTATTAGAAAAATATCTTTTGTGACTAAAATTTAAAAATAATTTTCCTCCTTTTCTCCCTTTGTACAAATGCCCTGAGGTACTGGTGATTGCTAGGAAATAATCATTTTTATTTATCGGAATCTTTAGAAATTATTTAAACTAACTACATTTTTGATCACTTAGAGACAGTAGAGATACATTTTCTAATTTTTTATCAAATGTTTTGTAGAAAATATACAAAAAACTTTCGATATATTTTCACGAAAACTAGAGGGTTTATAAGTCTTAAGCGCTTTGTGTATGTATGTTTGTGTTTATGTATGTATGTACGAATGTATTTATGTTTGTATGTATATATGTATGTATGTATGTATGTATGTATGTATGTATGTATGTATGTATGTATGTATGTATATATGTATGTATATGTCAGTATATATTAACGTGCAACCGTTTATGGTAGCATGCAAGTGTTAAATAGTCCTGTGTCAGTTCTTCTCTTTCTCCAGCTATATAGCACTACTTATTGCATAGATTTGAATATTTATAAGCCACAATGAACAACAAAGACAGGACAGATTTCTTGTATATATACATTAATGTACATCCAACACACATACATACAGTTTTAACAACAGTAATAGAAACAAGTTAAAGGACATAGTGTTTCAATAAGTAGATCAAATCATAGAGCAAAAAAGCGCAAAAAAAAGAACAAAAAATTGTTTAACAATTGAGAACTTGTTAAATTGAAGATGAATTTTTAATTTTTAGCACAAAATCTTTTTTAGGTTAGAAATTGTATACGAACAAGTTATTAAAAATTGCACAAAATTAATTCACATATTTGTCATTTATATATAAAATGAGATAAGTTTGTGATTGAGTGATAAATTTATGGAATCACAGTATTGATTTCTGAAAGTGGAAATATCGGATTTGTTCCTCTCCCTTAAATATATCCGCCTTTGCCGAATTATAAATACTCACCAACATTGATACTTTTTTTAAAATTTGGTAGATTTGAACAATTTTTACTTTATAGAATCATTTGCATAAGATGAATTTATTGCACCAAAAAAATAAATTTGCGTTTTATCAGCTTAAGCCATCTAGAAATATGTCTGCTTTAAAAACTAAAGTGAAACGAGAAATTCTCTATAAATGTTTGTGCTGAGCCAAAGTTTTCAATGGCCGATTTTACAAAGAAATAAAATTTACGAAGTTAGTTACACATACTAAATTAATTACATATTTGTCTTAATTTCGTACTGGATGATATAATGAGCGAAGACTCTTCAGGGAGAAGAAAAACATGGAGACTCTCATGTCAACTAGAGGATTTTGATTATGCCAAAGATTTTTGTCTTTGGCATAATCAAAATCATCTAGTTGGCCTAAAAGTCTCCATGTGATTTCTCTTCTCCCTGAAGAGACTTCGCTCATCACAAGCTTAACTAACGTGCAAGCAAAATTAGAAAAACTGGAGTGTAATCTTGAAGCAAAAGCAATGAAAATCAAAACGCAAACATAGATAATACCACGCAGCAAGGCTAACCAGTCCAATACGTAGATAGCTTCTACTATCTGGTAAATAAAATGATTGAAAATGATTTTGCAGATGTAGAAATGATACAACAAAGCAAGAACAGCAATTAATATGGAGAAGTTCTTAAATATCCAAACAAAATCAACACTGTTGCACGACAGTAAAACTTGTAAGTAACTCCATCACAGTAAAACAACAGGTTTTCATCAACAAGTGCTTCAGAATTATGTACAGTTTATTTTGGTCTAATAACACCAATAACATAGATCTTTGGAAGATTACGTGCCATGAAAAAATTAAGTGATTTATAATTTTATACTCATATTCCTGAAAAGGTCATATTCCTGAATATCTTTGGACCGATATTGGCATAATCAGTTAAATATTCTGCTATACCAAGTCACAAAACAAATTATATCTTTAGCTATATTTTTTCTTCTCAACCGATTTTGAAAGTCTTTGTCAATTTAGTTAGGCAGTAATTGTCGATCTGAAATATATAATTTTACGAAATCTGTTTGCCCTAATTTAGAGTTTGTTTTAGATATCAGTCTATATCTCTGTCAATTATTGCGTGTGCCAACAACAAACATACAGACAAACAGACATTACTAAATCCCCTCAGATTTTGATTTGATGCAAGAATTTGTATATACATTATTGGGCCTTAGAATATTGTTTCATGTATAAGAGTTTTATAAGATCAAATTAAAGAGTTTTATACATTCAAAACTTATAAACTTATAGCAAAATATTTTTCAACGTTCACCGAAATAGTAACTTATATCGAGGGCGGTTAAAAATATTCGAATAATCGGCGAATTTCAATTGAAATGGTTTATATTGAAGTGGTGAAGAGGGTATATTAACTTTATTTTTCCTTGTTTAACGCTAAGAAGGAATCATCTCAGATCCCATAATGTGTCTATATTCTTCAATCATATCAAAATCTGAGTCGGTTAAGGTATGTCCGTCTGTCTGTCCGTCTTTCTGTCTGTCCGTTTGTCTGTCCGTCTCTTGTTAGCAGGCTCACATCCAGAAACATAATGATATCTGTGAAAAGCTTTAAATTCTAGCTAAGAAGCTTCTTAAAATTGTCAATTATAAATCGACAAATTAGACTGAAAATTTGCCATAATATTAACTTGTATATACTTCATCACTGTTTCAAAAATTATCAAAATCGATTTAGCAAAAAAATTGTACCCAGAAAATTATATCCATATAAATGATTTTTTGATTTTCACTAAGTATTTTGTTATATTTAGATAAAAATTATATATTGAATACGTTTTTATTTGTACATGTGAATTTGTTTGTACGAAACCTCACGTATTGACTTCTTACACATTTTATGATCTATTTAACGTTTTTTGTTCAGTGTGGATTTACCTTTTGGCTAAAAGTATACAATTTGGACAATTTTCCTTTTTCTTAATTGAAAGAATTGAAACAAATTGTTTTTGCTGCAACCACATTTTAAATGATTTTCCAAATCCTTAATAAATCTATGTCACTAATAAATCTGTGCATTGCTTTGCAAGATTTAATTTTAAATAATATGCTCGAAGTCTGTTACCTATTTCTCAAACCACTGTGGGTCAATAAAGAACTTGTAAATTTAATCAAATTAAGAAATCTGCAAATCATTTAAAATTATATTATTTAATAAAAACGTGAAGAAGAAACATGAAGACTAGAATAAGTCATTGTCGTGTTTAAATTCGACTTAAAATGTATTCAAATGTGAAAGAGTTAGGGTTTCCAGGGAAAGAAAAGTATGAAAACTTAAACCGAAATAAAAAAAATAGTTTTAATTTCTATCAGGAAATTAAGTTCCAACAAGTAGGAATTCTATATTCGGACCACCATAAATGCGTGTGAATTTTCGTACATAAATTCACATATACACTAACAGACGTTCATAAGAGTTTCTTAAATAAAATATGGAAAACTTAATGAATCATAAATGTTTTTTCTACCAAACCGATTTCGATTATTTTTGAAATGGTAATGAAGTACATATAACTTTATATTACGGCATAAAGTTATTCTTAATTATCGAATTATAATTTATAATTTTATGAAAGTAAAGGCTTAAGATATCGGTCTATATATTTTAAAATACTGAACCCATTTTTATGGTTTTAAATAAAAAACTTCTCAGCACTATGGTAAATACTCCGGCCAAATTTCATTGAGCTCTCTCACTTACTGTGAATGTGAGCGTGCCAACAACAGACAGGCAGACGTACAGAAAGACGGACATAGCTAAATTGATTCAGATTTTGATTTGTAGCAAGAATATGGGTTCTGAGGTGATTCCTTCCTAGGACTATACACCGAATGACAAAGTAAATATACCCTCTTCACCACTTGTGGGTGTTAAGCTTATAAAAATGATTAAAGAACTTTAATTTTATTATAACATCTAAATTTAAAGGGAACCTCTTTAATACTACATTAAATTGAAACATTTACAAGTAAATAATCTTATTTATGTATTCTTTATACATATGTAGATGTGTAAATATTTTTATACAAATTTATGTGAGTGTGTGTTATTTATTTAAACCTCTTAAAATCTTTTGTAAATTTTAAACATAATTTATGTTCAATTTGTCTTCCCCTTCCCTTTGTATTTGTGGTAAATAACTTCCCAAACCAATAAATAAGTTACCACAACCTAAATGGAGAATATTTAAACATTTAATGTAAAAGCTTTTATTAGCTTAATAATGTCAAACATTAAGACAAATAAATATATTTCTTACAAAAAGGGATATGATTGTTAAGGAATGACTTAATTTACACAGATAATATAGATAATAAGATAAATAACTTTTAATAATTTTATGTATCAGTGAAATGAGAATGAAATGGCAAAGTAACTGTTTTAATAATTTGAATTTGAATTAACCGATTTGTAACGGCCATGCATAAGTATGTTCTTCTAAAAGAATGATAATACAACATAAGTTTAAAACACATCACGTGATAATGCAGTATGTGTTTGGAAATGTCATCAACGTACCTAGAATCATGTAAGATCAATAGGTGTGACCATCACCTAAGCTTGTTAGTCTATTGAGAAATAAAAATGAACAATGTTTTTACGTTATTTAAACACAGTCGGTTCGTTCTGGAACGGAGATCCAATTTTCTTGGGAACGTTGAACGTTGTTTCCTTTCCGCGAATGAATCCATCATTGAATTATTTGATACATCTTATCCGCGTCACAGTTTATCCAATAAAACACATCCCTGATAAAATGATTGAAACTAAATTTGAGAGCTCCCTCCCCTCCTCCTTCCCTAGGTCATATCTGTTTTAAATTTTGTTCAATAAAACAGATTTTTGAGATAGTAATTGGGTCCAAATTTGAGAATTCTGGCGATTGTAGTCATTTAGATATTCGATTTTCAATATTGGCTTTGTATAGGGGGTACAACCTCCCTTGATAATATACTACCTAAATTTTCTCCAGTAAAACAGATCCTTGAAAAAATGACGAGCGTCTGCGCAGCTGATGAATTTTTCAGTTGCTTTTTTTGGAAAAGCCCAGACAAACTGCGTAAAGTTATAAAAATTTTTAAAGAACCTCATTTTAAAAGCTTTTAATTGGCTGAAAAAAATATGGAATAAAGGTTTTTGAAGTTTCGCTTAAAGTGCAATATTCCATTGATACTATTTACTTTACTTATTCTAATCTGACCAATTTTTATCATGATACCAACTTGTATGCGAGATCTAAGTCATTTAAAGTGATATTTTTAGAAGGGCGTGGTGGGGCTGTATGAAATCTATTAAAAATAAACCTTGACATATCACTTAGCATATTATGAAAACTATTTGCGCCAAATTTGGTTAAAATCACTTTATATTTAGGACTTTTATGACTTTGACACTCCAGGAAGAAAATTCGTATGAGAACTAGGTGAAATAATGCAACCATCATCACCAATTTAAATACTCATTGTCCTGTTTCAAAATTATTATACATGGATAGCCAGTCAGCTAGATGGACTGACATCATTGAATCGATTCAGCAAGAGATTCTGAGCACTTAGGCACAAACGCATAACACCCCAACCGCTTACGGTGGTGAAGTTTATAATGATCAAAAATGTTATAATCAAAAATATAATTGATTCCTTGACTCATTAAGTGTTCTAATTAAGAAAAGAATTAATATATATTGTATATGTTTGTGAGTGTATGTATGAAACAAAACGTATTTACTTTACACGCATCTGTAGTGGAGAGTATTGAAGAATAACCCTCCATAGCCGAATATAGCATTCTTACTTGTTTCCATTTAAGATCGGCTAAAAGTTAATTTATATTTTAAATCCTTATGTGTTTTTTTATTTCACTATAAAAAGAGAAAAATACGTTAGATTTAAAAAAAATCTAAGCTCTAAAAGCAAATATATATTATATTTTTGAAAGAAAAGACATAAAAACGACAACAAAATATAAAATACTTAAAGTCACATTATGATGTTTCTCTAGGATTTTTTGTAATTTTTTTTCTGTATTTTAGTTGTAATTTTGTTTGAGCTAGAAAAAAAGTAGAAAAATAAAACTCTTAAAGTACTTCCTATTGTACTACACAATGATTATGTATACATATCCGTTTGTGGTTTGTTTTTAACCTTAGTTGCAGATTTTCTTTATGTTTTGTTTATATTCTAAAACTAATACCCTACAGTGGGTGGAAAAATATATTAGGTTAAAAAGCGAGTACGTAACAATTAGAAATGCCAAATTTGGATGTGTCGAAACTTTTGATTTTTTAATTGAAGATATTAAATTAAAGCTTTTAGCAGCTGAAAATCACCTTTGAAAATTTTTAATACATGTTTTTGCAGAACCAAAGTTTCTGGTGTTGGTTTTGATATTAATATTTTAATATAAAAGTGGAAATAAGGAAAGGACAAAAACACTATACCGGGAAAGATACGCAATATGGGAACTATAGTCTAATTTGACTCGAAATCCATACACTTATTACGAACAGAAATAGTTGTGGAAAAATACATTCTATTTAAAAGCTTAAATGAGGATGAGTCCTTATCCTTGTTATATATCTCTCATATACTTTTTTAAACTCTTCCTTTACTAATGGAATATCCAAGTCTCAATGAATGGCTCTATGTAAGTCCTTTATCCAAATGAATACCGGACACATGTAACAGAATTATCCTGATGGATGTTAACACCGTTTAGAGAAACTGGTTGAAAGTTACCTCTTCTAAGAGAGAAGGCGTCGTGCAACCATATTTCCAAATGTCTCAAATTAATGTACAGGGAATGAGAAGCTAAGTTATACTGAAAATTGCAAATGTTAAAATCTTCAGATTATCCATATGGTGGCACCATGTAAGTCGCCTATCCAAATGAATACCGAGGTATGAACCATAATCACCCTGAGGGATATTTGCACCATTAAGAGAAGGTTGAAATCGTAAGATCAACGCTTAAGGGCAAGTCAGACGTGTATATTAAGTAACGAGTGGGTCCTAGAATACTTTCTTGAGGAACTCCAGCCTTTACACAGAATTTTATTATTAACAAGTGGTGAACCTTTTTTATTTCTATGTGAACTTAGCTATATTGGCAACATTTCCACGTCCACATTCTAACAAAATTTGATTAGAGAATTTGTAATTGTCCTCTATTTTGAGTACAATAAATCCAAGAAATTAAATAATGTAGACCTAACTTCCTTATAAACCGATTCCTGGAAAAAAGTTTAAAACTTATACAATTCTTAAAAACAAACCGAACCCATTGGAGTTGGGCACAATGATATTGTTAACTATGTTAAATATGTGTATCCAGATGGTCCACATATTGCTATAGCCCTATTAAAAACTCTTATATGTGAACAAGTTAAGAGAATTATTTAATTGTATTCAACTCTTTAGACTCTAACTTCCATATAAGGATCATTATCCCCAGAGGCTTCTTAAATTTTTAAATATTAAATTTTTCCAATAGAATTCAGAAAAAATGAACTAAATTTTAATGTCGAATTTTAAGAATATCAAGCCGTATTTCACTACAGTTTCCATAGAAGGTCCCCATCCCGAATTTGGATGGAATTTTTTTACAAATTCAATATCTTGAATTCATGCAAATGTAAGTGGTGAAGAGAGTATAAAATTCGAATTGTCTAATGAAGCATTCTTGATTGTTTCAATTTTGTTCTACTAAACCGATTTTGGAAATGTTAAGCATTATAATGATGTAACTATTTTTAAAATTTTATTAAAACCTAAAGAATTATAAATTTACAAAAGTTTACCCTTGAATTTGGAGATTGTCTCAAATATTAATCTAAATATTTTAAAATCCTAAACGAATTTCGTTTTCTTTTAAAGTAAAGTAAAGTAAAGTAAAGTAAAGTAAAGTAAAGTAAAGGGAAGTTGAATGTAACATGTCAAAACTTTGTCATTTTTGAAAATTTGATATTTTCACTAAAATAACATTGTCATTGTATTAGCCATCCGGCAAAAAATGTTAGATATGTAGGGAGTGAGATCAAAAAATTCTTAGCATACATTTTACATTACAACTTATAACCCAAGTGAGCCTAATGAGCTCCATGCTCAGACTATTTGAAACGAAAAGTTAAAGCAAATATAATTTTTAAAACATCCGATACTCAAAAAGTTCCTGACAGGAATGCACTTAAAAACAATTTCGATGCCAGAAATTTAAGTGAAATTTTCTAAAAAAATATATTCTTACTACATAAAGCATGAGGAAACGTATGTTCTGGTTTCGCAACTTCCTGGCTGAAAATTTCATATTTCTGAGGATTTAGAGAATATAATAAAAAAGTTTAGAACCCACAAGCAGTCAAAATTCGACAGTTTTGGTATGGCAAGCAATATGCAGTCCAATCTAAGCAGCTTCTAGCAAAAACTTGCGCATTTTCCCTCAACACATATGGAAACAAGGAAATCAATCATAAAATTTACTATAATTAAATGAAATAAAAGAACCAATTTCTAGCCATTTTGGTCCACGATAGCATTTGAATTATATCATGTATTACCAATTGTTAACAAAATGTTCTTACATACATGTACATGTATGTATGTGTTTCCTCCCTTAACATAATTTGTATGGTTTAATGTTGGTTCCTTTTCACTGCTCCTGGAGTATTGTTTCCACTAAGAGAAGAAAATAAAAGAAATTGTGTACTTAGTAGAGAACAAAATGTACTTGTGACTTAAAAAGGGTTCAAGAATATTTCAATACAAGAAATACAAGAAAAATACAAGATTGCAGGAAAATGCTCAACAGAAGCCCCAACAAGAGCAAGAAAATAATACGATAGAGAGAGAAGCAAAAAAAAAAAAAAAAAGAAAATACAAACGGAAATAATGTTTTATTAAAGATTTACTTTAAAAAGAAAAACAAAAGCCCACCAATACACATATACGCTCATATACTTACAGTGATGGTAAAAAAAAATTGCAGCAGTAAATACATACATGATTTATGATTATTTTTTAATTATTATTATCCCTACACCACCGAAAGTGGTTGGGGTATTATGGGCTTGTACTGATGTTGGTGACATACAGAAATATGTAGCACACACTTTTAAGTATATCGCTCGACTTGGAATCATTTTATGAGTTGATTCAACGATGTCCGTCTATCCGACTGGCTGTCCGTTTATACGTTATAAACAGTCTACAGGTCGCAATTATTGAAGTAACTTTATAAAATTTATTAAATATTATTAGTTTGGTCTAAGGACAAATTTGAATTTGGCCGTGTTCCTACCAATATTTCATATACCTCCCACATAAATGTTCTTCACGGAATGTGGTTTTAAGGCCATAGAAGTCCTAAATATATTTTTTTGTAAGTCTTAAATGATGTGCCAAAATATGAAAGCATCGCTGGATTATTTCTCATAGGTCCCATTCAAATAAAATAATTATACGAGGATCGATGAATAATTTCTTGTAGCTCCCATATAACGCAACCAGAAAATTCTTATTTAAAACGCATACATATCACGTAAATTTTACACACATAGGAATAAATTAGAAAATGGAATTACACGAGGGTTGTTCATTAATTTTTAGATTAGATAGTCGGGTTTGTCAGATTATACACTTTTACATGTTTCTAATTAAGTTTAATGTCAAATATAATTCGGACATAAAATCGAGAGTTTTAAGTGAATTTAAAAATGGAGTCTCTCAAAAGTAAATTTCTATAAAATACGGAATTTCTAAATTAACGATTTGCAGCATAACAGTGGAAGAGTTCGTGTAACAACTGCACGAAAAGATCGTAAAGTCAAAATTATTTCTAATTTCTAAAACCTGTTCTTAGAGCAGCAAATCCGAGATTAAGGTCTTAGTAGATACAAATGAACCAAATACCGCTTTGTGTCAGAGATCAAACGCTCACCTAAATTTGCTCGAACCTATTAATATTGGACTCTAACGCAATGACAAAATATATTATGGTCAGACGAGTCTAATTTTAATATCTGAGGGCCTGATAAAATGTTTGACGATATCGCGATGACATGACTGCCACAGTTAATTATGGAAACGGAAATATGATGCAGAATGTTTCTAGGGATATGAGATAAATCCAATTCACTGCACTACCATTGATATCAGTTTTAATTCAATATGCTGAATGGGAAATGCCGCTTTCGTGGCACGGCTAAGGTTGTTAAAACTTGGTTGGATGAACATCGAATCTCCTGATGCCAACCTGATTGGGAACATGTAAATGATTACAAACGTTTAGAAAAAATTTTGTTTCAGTTGCAAATATTTTTACCACCACTGTATATATACACATTTATAAAGAAGAACATGTATTTAAGATATTCACAAGTAAAATATATATATATTTTTTAGATTTTCTTCTTTTTCTATTTTATAGAATTGTATTTAGAACAAAGAAGAAATAGTTTTATAAAAATACTTGTGCAGTTTTAAAGTAGTTTCGAGGTTTTTAAGAATTTAGCTTTTGGTAAAATAATAAAATAGTTTGTTAAAGTTTTTCTCACAATTGTGGACAGAAATTAGGTCAAGTTTTGTAATATTTAAATCTTGTAAAAAGTATTATATTTTAAATAAATTATTATTATTATTTTCTTTCTTTTTCTTCAGCAACAGCAAAATATTAAAACGAATTAAAATTTTATGTTAAAAAAAAAAACAATTAAAAATGGAGTATTCGGCAAATCTTCTATACCATCCAACGGAGTGTCTAAATTAATATTTTTTTGTATACCCTACACTATATGTATATGTATATGTATATGTATATGTATATGTATATGTATATGTATATGTATATGTATATGTATATGTATATGTATATGTATATGTATACCATAGGTCATAAGGGTATAGTGCATTTATGCTTAAGTTTGTAACGCACAGAAAAAATAGTGCTACCACCACTTTTAAGTATATTTTTGATTTAACGATGTCTGTCCGTCTGTCTGGACGGCTGGTTGACTGACTGAATAACGATGTAAAATTTATGAACAAATAGAGGTCGAAATTTAAAAGAAATCTTAATGAAACTTGGCATGTATCATTATTTTCCCCAAGAACGATGCCTATTAAAATTGGTGGTGATAGATTTATTATTTCAACTAGCCACAATAGAAATATTCCTCCCGGAATAGGGGTTTAAGCTCATAACAATAATGAATATTAAGCGATTTTAATGAAATTTGTCAGGTCTAAGTGTAATTGTATTCCAAAAATTATGTGCCAAATTATACCAGGATCAGTTTGTTATATCTCATAGGTCTCATAGGTTGACCGTCTTGAATCTTACATATAAGTTATTATTATGATAAGAATCGGTCAAATTAATATAAGAAGAAACAAAACTCGATGTACGAAATTTTATGAGGGTCACTCTATAATTTCCACTAAGTCTAAGAAAAAGTATTTTTAAAGCGCACAAACCCTCCATATGTATAACTACCACACTACTCTACACTCTTAAGTGCAAATTAGAAAATACATATATTCGAGATTCGATCATTAATTTTTGATAACTACCATTAATAACCAACAATATGGTGTAGGGTATTAAATAGTCGGGCTCGAAAGACTATTATTTTTACTTATTTGGAGAACAATGTTTATGAAATTCATATTCATGAAATTCACATCATGTTTATAGCCGAGTTATTTTGTAGGAGCACGAGTCCTTATATGGAAATTGAAAAATGGAAATTTTATGTATAAATAATTCTTGTAAACTTTAATAAAAATGGTCCTACATATTTGAGTTATCTTTTATAATTTAGGAGATATTGAAGTCAAAATAAATGTTTAACCCATTTTAGGCCCTGCTTATTTGTATTTTTTTTAAATATGTGTTAGAATCTCTATAATATTCTGAATAAATATATTTATCTGCTAAAAAGTTATATTAATTTTTCGTTTATAAAACCATTTCTTTTGTGTTTTATAATATTTTTTATTGTTTTACAAAGAAATCTTCACGGGAATGCGTGTAAACTCAATCTGGATAGAGATGTGTCTACAAGTTCTATACAGACTTGGAAAATTTCGGAAAAAATTATTTATTAATATACCAAATCGTAAAGCCATAAAACATTTTTAAATTATCTTTGGTATATAGTTAAATATGAAGAGTAAACACACAAAAATTATTTTCTGCCTGACGGTCCTAATATGGACAAGACAATCATTTTAACAGATTTCGATTTTGGACATTTGGGTATGGAAAATTGTAAACCTTTTTTATGTCATGAATCATGGACATATTAATATACATCATATTGAAATTGCAAATAAATATCGTATTTTGTTTACATTTTATTAAAGTTGGAATATTAATTGTTATTAAAAAAATCCACAATTTAAGGTATTCATACATTTTGTTAAAAGTTTATACGTGGACTGAAAATCTTATTAAAGTAGGCAATTTTTAACATGCACTTCCATGTACATAATTTCGTATTCACTCACACTGATAAATATAAATTACACATATATTGAAAACATTGGAAGGAGTAGATGATAGCATGTTGAAAAAGAAAATATCACATTAAGGTCTGATATTCAAGGGGTAATTAATGGATATATGATTTCATGAAGTCATCCACTACATAGACCAGTCTCTACATGAAAACGAATACTCATTAGCGGTGCGCTTTGATGATTTTACACCAGTTTCAGGTAGATCCGAAAGTTAGATATATGATTCGAAGTGTAACATTATAAGAACATATTAATTCACCTGCTCTGTGGGTCACTATGATTTATAGTCCCTTAAGGATACTAACATAAAATTTAAACCCGTCTATTATGCAAATGATGTCTTTACACTTCTAAGGGGAAAAGGTCCAAATTAGCTTTGTATAAAAGTGGAAACCACTCTGAACATGAACCGTAACTGTACATAATCACGTAGACCTGATTGTGATATCTGACAAGACTGGAATCTGCTTGTTGTTGACTTTCAGGAAAAGGAAAAAGTATTTCAAATGAAATTAAACACCCAGATGAAATCCATGCCACACTTTGGGGAAAATTTAAATGTCATAGATGATGGTCCATGTGCAGAATAACTAAGTGGTCCTAAATATCAGAATGACACAATGGTTTTTCAGAAATGTTATTATGTCGTGATTGGTTCAAATATCGTTAGTTTGATCAATATCAGTGAAGAATACAATATTAAAATAATTAAAAGTTCAACAGATGTGAAGATGATATCGGGCCAATGGAACACTTGCAATTCATTTGAGATATATGGATTGGAAGAAAGTGAGAGTGTTGATTAGAAAAACTAAACTAAACTAATTAAGTTATCTCCTTCGTGATAACTTAAAGGAACTTAAAGGCTAAAGGAATTTCTGCTCTGTTAAATCAAAAAGCCGACTTCGCTAAAAAAAAAACTTTCTCTATGTGATCGGTCTTCGGCCAGACTAAAAGTTTTTCTTCTCTACGATATTAAGAAAGACGGCTTCGTTAAAAATGCATCTCTGTATTTTCTTGGAACCAATTAATCAGGGTAATAATATTTATTATTGTCCTGATAAGATTCTTATTAAGAATTACAAAATTGCTTCAGTATCTTTATATTTGTCAAAATAAAATTCCATTTAGCGTTATTACTTTTAAACCAAATATCTGCTAAACCGTATGAACATGATATGGAATCACTGCGGTCCCACATAGTTTTTCAAGTTTCAAACTCATAAACTATACATATTACGATTATAAAATTCTTTATCATATTGACGACAAATATGCAGCAACCAATCATACTGAATTCCATACAAATTTATTCAATAATAAATGATCTCAAACAGCCAACATCCATCTAACAAATATTCTAACAAAAATAATTTATAGATATTTATTATTATTTTCTTCTCTTTTATTTAATTTTAATTATATTACTTTCAACAATTTTCTTTTCGAACATTTATTTAATTTCTTTCATTCTTCGTAGTCAGCAAATACTTGTGCATCATTAAAAGTTTCTATACTTTATGCTGTTTTTCCCTCTCTCTCTCTCTCTCTCTCTCGAACAAAAACTTTTCAAGAATGTTCCCAGTGATTGCTTGCATGATGGATGAAGAGTGAACAAATAAGAGTTGGAACTAAAAGTATATTTTTCATACCCTTTCATGGTGACGGTATATTAACTTTGTCATTTCGTGTGTAGCGCTAAGAAGGAAATATCTCAGACCCCATAATGTATGTATTCTTGCATCAAATCAAAATCTAAGCCAATTAAGCTATGTCTGTTGTTGACACGCTCACATTAAAAAAATTGTTAGAGATCAATGAAATTTGGCCCGAGTATTTGCTGTAGTCCCGAGAAGTTTTTTGTTTAAAACCAGAGAAATACATTTAGTACATTAAGAGATATAGACCGATAATATGCGAAGATCTTTCGTAAAATTGTTAATTAAAAATCTACAATTTGGAGTGAATTTTTCCATAATATTAAAATCGGTAAAGTAGAAAGTAGAAAGTTATAGCCAAACATATTTTACGACTCTTTAATTATTCTCTGTTATAAAAAATATGTTGTATACGTCTGTGAGTATGTATGTTTGTATGAAGGGTATTGAAGATTCTTCATAGCCGAATATAGCATTCTTATATGATTTTATTTGTATTACAAGTGGATGTATGAATGTATGAAGGTTCTTGAATAGGAAAAACATGTGTTCGAAACATAAGAACAAACTAGTTAATGTGACTTTTAAAAGATTTCAAGTTGTTTTATTCATTTAACCCTTAAAGGAAGAGCTGGATATAAGAAAATAAACTTAATTAGTTATTTATAGAAATTGGAAAGGTAATATAGATTTTATGAAGTTTGTTTAATGGACATTATTATACTTTTTCACTTATAGAACACTTAAGGTGATCAAATTTGATTGAGTTATTAGTATGACAAATTGAAAATTCCAATTGAAAGAATAATGAGAAGAATTCTATATACGATAGTAACGAATTTTAAATCACTATCACCTTATGTATATATTGAAAAGTTGCGACAAGATTACGTCAAAAATTTACACACATGCCTACTCATTTACTCATACACTGTTAAATAAACAAGTAAGAATGCAATTTTCGGTTATGCCGAATTTTTAATACCCTTTACTACAAATGCATTTGAAGTAAATTCATGCGCACACATACATACACAACACATACACATCATACTATATATAATCGTTTTTCTAAAATCTATATCTATTAAAGGAAACTTTTCAGGTCTATATCAAATACACATGCCTTTGAATTCTGTCATATATTGTGGATGTGAACGTGCCAACAATAGACAGACGGACATAAATACAGACAGACGGAAAAAGATAAATCGATATAGATTCAGATGATTTGATGCAAGAATATATATACATTATGGAGCCTTAGTTGAATCATTCTTAGCGTTACATACAGAATGACAAAGTGAAAATAGCCTCATCGCTTGTGGTGAAGGGCTATATCGATCCATTAACAAACAAGTTATAGACCGATATCTCAGATAACCCTACAATTCGAAAGAAAAACTTTTTCTAAAATCTTCAACAAGACGTGATTGTTATTGGGCAGTATTTAGTTAGATTTTAACAGCTGTATGTGTTTCCTTTTCGTAAAAAATTATCAAAATCGTATCAGTGGAAAAAATATAGTTTAAAATATGCAAAATTTTTATACACCCTAAATCAATGTGAAATTTACAACATATCTTTATTTTGATACAAGTATCGACTTAAAAATATTAAGAAGCCTACGATCCATTATATGACTTATAGGGTTTATATGTATAAAATTCTTAATTATAGACCAGATCTACTGAAGTTTGGTCCAAAAAATTTTGTTACTGTTAAATATATATTAATATGATCAATTTGATTTCATATTTTGCTAAAACTCCCATAACTTCCCGTTAAGCGGATTTTAACTTATAGAAGTAATAAATGTAGACCAATTTTATTGAAATCCACTATTATTATTTTTCTAACTGTAATGCATGTAACTGCGATCAAAATTCGCTTATGTTTTGCCATAGAGCCCATATAAGGTCCCTCCCCGGAAACCAATTTTATTGAACTTAGCCACATTAATTTTTTTAAAATGTTTTAAATGCTCGTAAGTAATTTGAATAATATCGGTCCAAATTTTGCTAAGCTTCCAGGCCACTTTCCGGAAAATGGTTTAAAAATAATTTCATCTAACTCCCTCTAAACTCCTTAGAAAAAACACTAAAGCGCATTAATCCCACATAAATATTAGTACCATTATAATGTAATGCATTTTTAGGCATTAATTAGGGAATAGATTTATAAGAGAGTCGTTTATTAATTTTTTGTAACTTTTATTAAACCAAATTGTTAGTTATGGGTTACTAAAAAGTCGGACTTGACCAACTATAACTTCTTACTTATTCATCTTCGACCACCACAAGTGTCATTTCATGTGTAATGCTAAGAAGGTATTAGGTAAAACCCCATAATGTACATATATACATTCTCGCATCAAATCAAAATCTAAGTGGACTAAGCTATGTCCGTTTGCCTGCCGGTACTTTCACATCCACAATAATTGACAGAGCCCAATTCAATTTGGCCTGAGTATTTATTATTGTCCTGATGAATTTCTTATTTAAAACCAGTTAAATTGTTTTAGTTCAAAACAGCTATAGACCGATATCTTAGGCCGCCTCTTTATTCAAGAGAAGATCATACAGAGAATTTTCAATTATAAATTGAAAAATTAAAATAAAATTTTGCTGTATGTTTAAGCTATGTGTACCTCATAGCTGAACGTTCCAAAAATAATCAAAATCAGTTCAGTTTTGAAGCAACTTGATTTTTTTCACAACATTTAATTTTATAAAATCTTTAAAAAGATGACCTTCATCTTGTTCATAAGGTTTACATGGGCAGCCAGTTAAAAGGACGGCCATTGTAAAGTCAACCTAGAAAAGTTTTTTTTCTTTTTCTTGCAAACATCTGCACAAACCCATAATACTCCAACCAGCTCTGGTGGTGTAGGGCACAAAAGCTGTAACCAATTATATGTAATATTTCATGACTTTTCATATGTTCTTACTCCATATTTAAGATAGATTTATATATAGATTCATATAAATTATATTTTTTCAATATAAAGAATACGGGCTTAAATGAAGATTATTTTTAATTTATATACTTTACGATCATAAAAGTCAAATATGGTTTAAAATTTCAGAAAGATACATTTTTTTCCCACAATTTTCATAATTGCTTCCATATGTGTATGAACATTGTACAATCAATTAAAAATAAATATAAATATTTTTTTATTTATTAAACAATTTCTGAGTGCTAAAATATTAAACAAAATAAAAATAAAAAAATATTAAAAAATTTACAAAAAAAAATGTTGTTCATGTTTAAAACGTAATTAATAATTGCAACAATTAACATTAATTTTAATGGACATTAATAGTTTTATATTATTTAATACTTTTTTATTTTATTGTTATATGAACATGATTTTTTAAACACATACATATGTAAACAGATATTTAAGTATACATATACATATAAAAAAATATTTGACATGATTTATTAAACCATTATGTTTAGTAACAAAAAAGGCAGAACTTTATAATTATACCCTACACCACTGTAGGTAGTTGGGGTATTATGCTTTTTGTGTTGATGTTTGTAACATAAAACAGAAAATGTTGTTACACCCTCCTTTAAATTTACCGTTCGACTCAGAATCTCTATCTGAGTCGATTTTACGATGTCCGTCTGTCCGACTGTCCATGTAAACGTTGTGAACACTCTTCCGGTCGTAATTTTTCAGATATATTGTGACAAAGCCTATTGATATTGGCTATATTCCATCCAATTTTTCAGGTACCTTCCATACAAATATTCTCTCGGAATGAGGTTTTAATCTCATAAAAGTCATAATTATAAAGCGATCTTAGTGAAGCTTGGCAAAACTATGTCTTATGATGCTATATTATGCGAATATCAGAACATTGCTTCTCCCATACCTGTGTCCTTCCAAGGGCAAAAATTTAGGTAAATATAATCTTAATTTTAAAATGCATAAATTTTACAAAACTCTTAGTTTCACAATAATGTACTGCACTCTTAAGAACAAATCAGGAAATCAAATTATACGAGAGTCGTTCATTAATTTTTAAACCACTATTTATAACCAACATTGGAATGTAGAGTATTACATAGCCGAGCTTCAACGACTGTAACACTCTTACTTCTTTTTATACCCTCTACCACCACAAGTGGTGAGGGTATATTAAGTGTGTCATTCTGTATGTAACGCCAAGAAGGAATCATCTCAGACCCAACAATGTATATATATTATTGCATCAAATCAAAAACTGAGTCGATTTAGCTATGTCCGTCTGTCTGTCTGTTGGAAACATTCTCACGCCTAGAGTAATTGACCGAATTCAATAAAACTTGGCCACATTGTTTGTTATTGTCCTAAGCAGTTTACTATTTAAAACCAGCTATATCGGTTTATAAGCAAGGAAGTTATAGACCGATATCTGAAACAACCTCAAAATTTAAAAAATGAACTCTTATAATTTCTTCTAAAAATGTAATTTGACTTAAACAAAAAATTAATTTTAGCATACAATTACACGTGCTTCATCACCGTGCCAAAAATTATCAAAATCTGATTAACCGGAAAAAAGTTATAGGCTATAATATGCAAAATTTTGATACACCCCAAACTCTTTGTGTCATATGGACCGCAATTTTAAAGATAATTTACTAAAATTTGTCACAACTAATTTTTAAACCATTCTTAATATATGTTATAAATTTTATTAACATTGGTCCATATTTTGATATAGCTCCCATATAACGCCCCTTCCCGGAATATTATTTATAGCTCATAAAACTCTTAAATTGGAACCAATTATATTGAAATTTGGCACAAATAATTTCTTAACTATTTTAAATATATACTATAAATTTTATTCACATGGGTCCGTATTTTGATATAGCTCCCGTATAAGGCCCCTTCCCGGAATGTGATTTATAGCTCATAAAACTCTTAAATTGGAACCAATTCTTTTGAAATTTTGCACAACTAATTTTCTAGCTATTTTAAATATATGTTATAAATTATATTTACATGGGTCCATATTTTGATATAGCTCCCATATAAGGCCATTCCCGGAATATGATTTATAGCTTATAAAACTTTTAAATTTGATCTAATTCTTTTGAAATTTGTCACAAATAATTTTTTAACTATTTTAAATATAAACTATAAATTTTATTTACATGGGTCCATATTTTGATATAGCTCCCGTATAAGGCTCCTTCCCGGAATATAATTTATAGCTTATAACACTTTTAAATTTGAACCAATTCTTTTGAAATTTAGCACAATTGATTTTCTAGCTATTTTAAATATATGTAGTAAATTATATTAACATGGGTCCATATTTTGATATAGCTCCCATATAAGGCCCCTTCCCGAGTAAATAAAGACCAATTCTATTGAAAGTCGACACAATTATTTTGCTAACTGTTCTGAAGATATTATATTAATTTACCCTGTATCGGTACAAATTTTCCTATAGCTCCCTTATAACGGGATTTTCCGGAAAACGGATTAGAGTTTATAAAACATTTAAATAAAGATCAATTCCATTAAAATTTAGCACAATGATTTTTCTAACTATAATAAAAGTAAAAGTAAATATGAACAATCTTGGTCAAAATTTTGCTGTAGCTCCCATATAAGACCCCTTCCCGGAATATGATTTACAGCTTATAACAAGCATATTTTTTGTTTTTATACGCTCCACACTACAAGTGGTAGAGAGAGAATATTAACTTTGTCATTCTGTGTGTAACGCTAAGAATGAATTATTTCAGACCCCATAATGTATATATTCTTGCATCAAGTCAAAATCTCAGTCCATTTTCGTCAATCTCTTTGTCTGCTCACATCCGCAAAAATTAACAGAGCTGAATGAAAATTGGTAGAAAAAAGGCAGTAGAAAAATTTTATAGCCTAAATTGTAACTAATTTTATGACTAATTAAGTATTTCTGTGTTATATACATTTGTGAGTGTATGTGTGTCTATGGAACCTAACGTATTAACTTTACACGAATTTGTGGTGGAGGGTATTTAAGATTCGGCATAGCCGAATATAGCATTCTTACTTGTTTAAAATTAGCTTGGTTCTTAAGGGGTTAAATAAGTTGTATAGAAAGACATTTAATGAATGGAAAATAATACAAGTAATTATTAATTAATATGCGAAATAATAATAAATATATATTTAATATCAATATTAAATTTCAACATGGATTTTTTAAAAGAGACAGTGTTCTTGAAAGGTATTAATTTTGCTACAGATTTTTTTTCGAAATAATTTTTAAGTTTTCACCCATTTAAAATATTTCAATAAAATTACACTTGATTACAGCTGAAGTGCCTTGAGTTGATTTGAAGAACCTTATCTGGTTACTTCGGGTATTTTGAATTTAATACCCTCCACCACAAGTGGTGAAGATGGTATATTTACTTTGTTATTCCATGTGTAACGCTAAGAAAGAATCACCTCAGACTTCACATTGTATAAATATTCTTACAGTAAATCAAAATTTAAGTCGATTAAGCTATAACCGTCAGTCCATCTGTCTGTCCGTCTCTCTTGTTGTCACGTCTGCCTGTGTCTAGTTGGCACGCTCACATCCACAACAACTGACAGAGTTCAAGCAAAATCGGTTAGGTATATTGAAAGATATTGTCCGATATCTGAAGCATCCTCTAAGTTCAGGCAATGATCTTTCGTACCACAAATTATTGGAATTTTTTCATAATATTAAATTATATGAACTTTACAAACGTTCAAAAAATTATCAAAATCGGTTTAGTAAAAAAAGTTACATCCAAAAATATTGTTTGGGACTTACAGGCTAAACCATTGGACCAATGATCATAATATATCAGACAAAAAAAAAAAAAAAAAAACAAAGCCAAAAAACTATCAATAGAATCAGGAGGAATGGTGAAGAACTTTTAAAACGAGATTTTTAAATTTGGTCCCAATCACTTTCTCAAGGATCTATTTTATTGGGCAAAATGTCGGTCGGTTAGGAACATTATTTATCAAATATCTAAAGAAATGTTGAAAGAGTAGAGATTTCATCCCAATCACTTTTTCAAGAAACGGTTTTACTGGACAATATATGAGACGAATAGGATTAATGGAAGATTTTGCCCCAATCACAAAGCACATATTATTATCGAATATCTGAAAAACTATTTGAACATTAAATTCCAAATATTGTCACTTTTCTGTGAAGCGGTTTACATGCAAAAATTTAGAATGATTGGAAGAGAACTTTTGTTGAGAAAATCGCTCTGATTAGAAGCTGGTATTTACACAACATAAAGACCAGGATTTTGGAGACATTATGGATGCCACTATAGGAAATATTATCTCCCGACACTCTTGCCCACACAAAATTTATTGATTACTTTATATATTTTTGAAATCTTAGTTGACTTCTTTTTAGCGTTACAAATGAAATGATAAAGTTTATATACTACCTTTACCCCTTGTGATAGGTGGTACATAAATAAGCTCTGTTTAAACTTTTTCTAACATTCTAAGTTTTATTTCATTACTTAAACTTTATTTTATCACTAAAGAAACAAACGTACAGCTGCCAGTTTTTTGATTATTTTGTGAAACACACATATTTCAAAATGTTCCCACAAGTTTAATATAAAAGAAGCCATTTAATACCAGACTATTTAGTTAAAACTTGGCAATTTTTCCTGGTCTTTGTTTATACAATATACAATAATTAATGAAGAAAAGAACATCTGCCTGTTTTTATATCCAACACCACAATAGTTGACTACATCATCACGTTTTATTTCAGATTTTTGTAACCGCCAAAATAGTTCTGCTGAATTTCATATACACAGACTATATTTAAGAGTTTTGTGAGATCAAATCTATTTTCCTGGAAGGTGCTTTATATGATAGCTATAGCAAAATCTGTACAGAGAATGATTACATTTATATCATAAATTTTAGACAATCAGAACAACAATTCTGCTGAATTTCAATAGAATTGGTTTGTATTTAAGAGTTTTATAAGTCTAAGACCATATACCGGGAAGAGGCATTATGTGGGATGTAGGTCAAATAATGGATCCAGCAGAATTTAATTATTTTGAATGTATTATTGTGCTAAAATAAATGTATGTAAATTTATGTTGGGGTATTTCAAAATTTTTCATATTTTGGCCTATAACATGTTTTCCATTGATCCAACTTTGATGTTTTTTTACGATAGTAAAGTACATATAACTGTGATGATTAAATTCTGTTTAAATCCAGTTACTTTTTGTTAAAAAAAATGTATTTTTTATTTGATGTAAAAATACATTTATTTATGGGATCTTAGATGATTCCTTCTTGGCATTACACATGGAATGACAAAGTGGTGGTGGAGGATATAAAAAGAAATTAATTACAAATAAAATTTTTAATTAACAATATGTTTAATGAAGTATTAGTTGATTTAATATAAGTATCATTTACATACTAATTATGTTTTTTAACTTCTTAAAAAATGTACGTTTGTAGGAATGTACGGCAGTGTACAAATCGAACTTTAAATAAGTTCACTTTTCAGGGACTAATTAAAGTCTTTATTTTTCTTAAGACAATAACTATTTTCATTTAAACCATAAATCAAGAGCATCGATGCGTATAAGTTATATTAATCAATATAATTAAGTATACGTTAAAAATACCATCACAGGTGTACAATAACAGCTACAATATCTTCTTAACTTGCCTCTTTATTAAACTCTGAAAATTATTTCCATTATTCCATTTCCTTTTATTAAAAATGTTTCTTTAAAAATTTATTGCAACTAAATGTAACATTTTTTTTTTCATTTCATTTGTTGTTATCGGTTAAGGTTATAATAACAGTAAAATGAAAACATTAAACGATAAAATAAAAATATGAATTTCTTTTGAAAATAGTTACAGTTATGAAAACATTCTATAGCATGGAAAATTATATTTCTTAGAATATATTTTGTGTTCCCTTAAAACGAATTAAGAAAATACAAAGAAACTACCGGAAATTCATTATTATTCTATTATGTAAATCTTTTCAGTTTACTGCAAGTAATACAACAATAATGGTAAAAGTTACACATTCATATACATATACATATACATATACATATACATATACATATACATATACATATACATATACATATACATATACATATACATATACATATACATATACATATACATATACATATACATGTGTGCATGTCTGGCTTAAATATGTATGTATCCATATCATAATATTCATTTATCCCTACAGTTTTGTAGATTTGAGTTTCTGGGAAATGGGGATTTACTTTCAGAAAGGTAAATTTCGAGTTTTATTTTCGATGTATTATTCAATGAAAAATTACTTTATTGTGATGAAAACGAACATAATTTTTTGCAATTTTTTACGTTTGCATTAATTTTTATACCCTACACCACAGTAGGTGGTTGGCGAATTTGTAACATACTAAAAATTTGTATAGCACCCACCGTTATGTACACCGTTCGACTCGGAATCATATTTTGAGTCGATTAAATGATGTCTATTCCTCTGTCAGTCTGTCTGTCTGTCCATCTCTCTGTTTGTCTGTCTAGCTAGCTGTCTATTCTTTGACGAAGCCTATTGCGATTGACCATTTCGTCCAGTATTTTAGATTCATTTCATAAAATTTGGCCCAAATTAATGTTTTATCAGTTCAAACTTACGTGCCAAATTTCAAGAATATCGCTCAAAAATGGACGTAGCTTCCGAAATAAAAAATTTCAATATTGTGATAATTTTATATTTTAAACATTTACTTGATTTTATCCAATGTGCTTTGCTGCACAAATATTCTTCTCAGTCCTTAATCTCGATAGGAATTCCACAAATCACGACGTGTGTGAAAACAATTTCATCCAAAGTGAAATTTGGCAAATTCCTATCCATTCTAAATTTTTCCAGCAAAACCAGTATATCATATCAGCTCTCCTTTTTTCTTCGTATATCCACATATACCATTCATTACCTCACGGAAAACTGTTTTATAAGAGAATTATTGGGTCTAAATTTGTGTGAACATTACCATGGTAATATCTGTCCTACATTTTGTTCACCAGAGTACTTTTTAATTTTTTTAAACTATTTAACAGACAATAGATAGTTAATAATGGCATTGCAACGGGACTATCTCTCCCCCTGATCCTAACCGTCCTATATTTAATTCAATAAAATTGTTTCCTGACAAAGTGATTGGGACCAAATTTGAAAATCTTCGCTGTAGCAGTTCTTTAGACTTTCGATAATCAAAATATGATAATAAATATACTCATGGTAATTGGGGCCGAATTTGAAAAGAATCGCTGTTATATTTCGTTAAATATTCGATAATCAATAATTGCTTGGTATGCAGGTACCCCTCCCTCGGGTCCTATCTGACTTACTTTTTGTCTAGTAATATGGTTTCTTGAGGAAGTAGTTGTGACCAAATTTGACAACTCTCTCTGTGATATTTCTTCAGATATTCGATAATCAATGTATGGGAGGTACCTCCCCCTTATTCTTTTTTATTTTTGTTTCAGATATATTGAAATCATTCTGTGAAAATTTCACGCGTTACACACGTACATACACACATTTTATTTTATTTATGTGGATACATATAACCAGAAAACATTCTACCAAAATTTGAGTGAATCGGCTCATAATTTCCTATAGCCCTCATATAAACCCCACTTCTGAAAAACTTTTTTATTTATTAAAATTAAGATTGATTGGATGAAAATTAATCAATCTAATGAAATTTTCATATTGAATTTGTGTTTCATTCAAATCGCTGAACTGGGATAAATGGGAAAGTTATGGGATGAAATGTTTTAAATAAAATCAGTGTTTCATATGGGCCGCAGTTTTTAAGATATTTTTTTTTATATAAAAATAAACCAGCTCCCATAGGGCCCTTTTCCCGATAAAACTCTTAAAGAATAAAATCGACAATAACCATTTTGAACATGAAATTAATATATGTGTCAGTCCACATTTTACTATAGTTTTAAGTTCACAAAACCCACTAAAATTCGGTTGAATTAATGAAGATGGGTTCACATTTCACTGTAGATTCTAATTGGGGAACTTTCATGAAAATCAGTAGTAAATAGTAATAAATATTTTTGTTTTCACCTCCTAGCAGGTGCCTTAATAGGCATTTTCACTAAAAATTAAATGGATCACCCTAATATTAACTTACTTGTGTACATCACTACTTTCTCAGTTCTTCGATAAACAAAATCTTAAACAAACATTTATACAATGTAATATACAGTGGGGCAGAATCGATTTCTTCGGGGAAATAAATTTGTGACTTTTGATTGGCGTGATGGATTTTCATGAAATTTCACATAGCGATAGAGAATAGCATTATAACTTTTTATGGACCCCATCAGGGCTCCATGGTAAGAGTTATATGGACGCAAAATGGAATACATTAAACATTAATTTTGCTTAACTGCTACACTCCTCTGATCCTTTAATCTTCATTTCTGATTTTATTACTATAAAATCTAAAAAATTCCTCTGGTATTTTTTATCCTGCACCACTGTATTCTATTTTCGTTTACCATGTAATAGTGAAGGTATTAATTCCTATAAGAAACCTGGAATGAAAGCATTTGTTAAAGAAAATTTGTGTTTATGTTTATAACGTCAACATTATAACGTTAACCTCGTGCCACATGCAATCTTAATAATGTTATTTTTTCCCCCAAACTAACAAGCCACCAAAAGTTGCATGACTACGAAATGAATATGAATATGAGTGTGAGTGTGCAAGTGTTTGTATAAGCAAATGTTTTTCTATTCATAACGTTTTCCTTTCCTCCTTCTTAGTGCATATGTTTTCTTTTACCATTCTTATTATACTTCCTTTTTAGCGCTTCATTTTACACTTTATTCTTTTTTCTGTTGTTGTTGTTGTTGTTTTTAAACAATAACATGCAATTATTATATGCCAGTCAGTGTCTTTTTTTTCATTTAGTTGTTTTTATTATTGTTTCCTATTTACCTTAACACTCATTTATTTAGTTACCAACACATTGAAGAATATATAAACTAAACCGATATCTAGACATACTTATACACAAGGATATGTTTTATAACAAGAAACGATTGAAGGGAAACGGAATTATTATAATGGAGAAAAACCGCTATGTATTACTGTATATTAATAATAAAAAAGTTCATATTTAGATAAAGTAACAAATTAAAAATTAGAGATTTATTATTATTCACGATCATAAGGGATGATATATTAATTTCTTCATTCCACATGTAACTTCAACAATATATCTTATAGAGTACTTATATTTCCGGTATAAATTAAATTTAAGTTTTTCAGAGACTGATCACATTAAAGTATCTTTTTGTTTTACTCTCCTTTGAACATACACCACCGCAAGTGGGGTGAAGGCGTATAAGAATTATCATTCTATGTGAAACGCTAAGAAGGAATCATCTAAAAGCCCATGAAGTGTATATATTCTTGCATCAAATCAAAATTTGAGAGGATTAAGCTGTGTTCTTCTGTCTGTTGGATGCATTCTCACACCTAAGCAGCTTCATTTTTAAGATGTACATAAATAACCACATACATTCATACATACATACATACATACCTACATACATCCATACGTACACACATACATACATACATACATACATACATACATACATACATACATACATACATAACCACATACATACATTCATACATACATACATACATACATACATACATACATACATACATACATACATACATACATACATACATAAATTCATACATACAAACATACATACACACATACACACATACACACATACATACATACATACATACATACATACATACATACATACATACATACATACATACATACAAACATACATACATGCATACATACATGCATACATACATACATGGATACATACGTACAAACACACATACATACATACAAACATACATACATGCATACATACATGCATACATACATACATGGATACATACGTACAAACACACATACATGTATACATACGTACATACATATTGCCACATATTTTTATTATTATACTAATATCATCCCAAAAAAAACTATATTTTCCTTGGACCATTATTTGACCTGGCTCCCAAATAAGGCCTCTTCCCAGATTATGGTTTTAAGCTTATAAAAGTCTTATATATAGAACATTTCTAAAAAAATTAATTAAAATTCGATACAATACTTTTTGTAACTCTCCCGAATTTGCAGTTAATGTGAGCAATATTGCTCCATGGTTTGCTGTTTCTAAGAACATAAATTTCCACCTACGCTTCCTTTTTTAATTTTAGCTCTGTTTCGTTTTAAGCATTAAGTTCTCCATTGGGTTTTAGTCCGGACTGTAGGCCGGTCGGTTCAAAACGAGTTATGCTGTATCGATTAAACCATGATTAAGGTTGCTTTGAACCGCAAAATTATCTTTCTAGAATACATTTTTATAAATTTTGGTAAATTTTTTTTATTTTGGGGCAAGTATGGACCCAACTGAATTTGGTCATGTTCGATGGATTATTTCAGGGAGCTTTTAAACAAATATCCTTCAAGAACAAAGATATTTTAATTAAATTTCCGTATCCAAGTTCAAAGTTTTAAGAGATGACTGTAGCTTCTTCCTTCACAAATTTTCGAGGATCGGTCTATAAATTCCAATAGACTTTATATAACACCCACATCCAAAAATTAACACAAAGTACAAAAATCTCTCATAAATGGGAGAATCACAAAAATACGTTTTCAACAAGCACAAATCATAAAATATGTTTCTACCAGGATCGGTCTATATTCTCTCATACCTCTCGTACTTGTTTTTAAATTTTATCGGTGTATAAATATATGGAAATTAAAAAAAAAAAAAAAAAAAAAAAAAAAAACTTCTTAGATTAAAGCTCATAAATGGAGCAAAATTTAAGTAAAAAATCTACTCTCCATGAATTTATGCTTTAAACAAAAAAAGAATGTACAGTGGATTCCCGGTATATTATTTTTTCTAACCCCCATTTAACCATCCAGAAAAAATCCTGTTTGAAACGCATAAATTTCACATAAATCTTAGTATCATAATAACCTATTGCACACACAAGCATAAATAATAAATGCAAATTATACAAACGTCAAATACATTTTTCGTAGCAGTCACTTACAACCAACAATGTAGTGTAGGGTATTTCATAGTTCGGCTTAACCAAATAACATTTTTACTTGTTAAGGTATTTTTTAAAAAATCGTTATATCGAGATCTAAATTATTTCTTTTGCTCGTAATGCATGTAATTCAATTATCATTAATTCGCAAAATTACTAATTCGTTAAACCGGGAAACTACTGTACTAAGAATTAAACATCAACATGTTAAGGAAAAGTTTTTCATTTTTAAAACAGTTTTTCTTGATTATTATGTGTTTTTATGTTTGGTTTTCTCTTCTTTATTTCTTTTACTTCTCTTTATATTTTTTTATTGTTATTATACAAAAGCGTCTATGTGTTAAATTGTTTATTGTGTACTGGTGTATTGTTTTTGCAAAAAAAAAAATAATAATAAAACAAAATAAAATTAACTTTGTATAAACAAAATACTAAAAATGCATTTTATGCATATGTATGTTAATATTTACATACATATATGTATGTATGTATGTATGTATGTATGTATGTATGTATGTATGTATGTATGTATGTATTTATAATACACAAGTGTTAGTTAGAGTGTGGAAAAATATTAATGGGTGTTAGTGCAAATACACCACATACTTTTTAGTTCAGACAAGTTAAGGTTTTTTCTTTTGTTAGAAGTTTTCGCTAAAAGCGTTAATATTTTTACACTTCGTTTGTTAAATTGTTGCTGCTGTTGTTGTAGTTGCTAGTTGGTGTTGCAATTGTTTCAAGCCAGCAAATAATTAAGAAATATAAAAAAGTTCTATTAAATTATATATAAAATATTTAAATATTTATTTAAGGTGATATTTACTTAAGAAAACGTTTTTATAATGCAAATCAATTTTATGTTTTAATTTGAAAAGAAGTAAAGAGTGAAAACGAAAAATTCTTAACAAACGTTTTTAGTTACAATTTTTAAACCAGATATTATTTGATTATTTTAAATAAGTTACCTATGTAAAACTTGTCTAATTTCAAATACACTGTTAATCTGATTAAAACGAGTGACAAGGAACAAGTGCTTGCCAAAAACATGGCAGGGAAATTGAAGTTAATGGATGGCGAAACGTATGTTCTGACAGATTTTTTACAACTTCCTGTTAAAAATTGTATATTGTTGATGGTCGACGGAATGTTTAGAAACATTTTAGAACCCAAAAGCAATCAAAATTTCCAAAAAGTTGTTGATATGGCAAGTAATATGCAGTTGCGGCAAAAGAAGCAAATCATTTGTTTCAACGGGCTCTTTAAATACCGATTATTACATCAAGGTATATTTAAAATAGAGGCTGATTCTGTTCATAAGACGCTATAAGGCGTCCACTTATTTCTGCCTGACTTTATGTCCTGTCACTATGGTAAACAAGCCCTTGAGTGGTACAACAACAATAATGTGTTATGGGATGAGAGAGGAAATTCCTCCAAACTGTTAGGAGCTAAGGGCTCTTATTAAAAAAGAATTAAAGAGCACACAAAAGCTTTTTAAAAGTATGGTGGATTTTAAAAGGAGATAGACTAGCAATGTGACAGAAAGCACTATAAAAACGATATTGGGAAGGTTTCCACAAAAGGTTCAACTATGATAAAAACTATGTATATATTTTCGTTTTTATTAGCATATATGTATGTTAAGAAGTTTTGAATCTCAATTTTTTAGTAGGAACTCATCATTTTTATGTCACTGTGTCCAAGTAGTCATCTGACCTCCAGAGAAGTAACACCATCGTTAACTATTTTCGCCTTAAAAAATTATAGAGAATTTCCCTATGTGTAATGATACACAGGTAAATATAATTTGGCGTCAAATCAAAATCGGATGGACATATGTTTTTGTTACGCTTAATTTTCTATTAATTCTATCAGTTAAAAAAATTTTAACATGAATATTTATTATTGTCCTGAAACATGACTTCCATTTTTTGATGGGCCGTATGAATTTGCAAGAAATTTAATATGTATATAGTATGGACTTCATTAGAACTCCACGGTCGGAGTTATACGTGCACAAGTTCGAGTAATTTGGATATTGAATTGGATATTAAAACGCCCTTGGTAAAACCCCCAAAACTTTTTTCTCACTTGTGATAATTTAATCATATAGTTTACTAGTTGTGTGTCCAAACTCTCTTGAAGTTGATTGTTTTTTAATCAACTAAAATCACAAAGCCTGAATTTCAGGCATTTTTTTTGAATTTTGGAGATATATCTTCTATTAACGATATCTTTCTTGTTTAAAGCTATCACCAGGTAATAGTTAGCACATTGAGCTTTCCAAATCTTCATTTAGCTCTGAAATTCAGGCTTTGGAATTTTTATAAATACAATTTTAAAATTTTAAGAACAACAGGAATTAGTTTTATATTACTGTATTAAGAATCCTTTTAGAGAAATATAAAATTATTATATGTTTTCAAAAAAAATTAATTTTAGATGCAAATGAATATTCACACTTTTTTACCCAAAAAATACAAAAGTTCGTAGTTTGCTAAAATAGGCCACCTCGGGTCTATACAGATTTTATACAACTGAAACAATTTTAAAAATGTTCATATTTTTGTGAAGACGTATAAAAACTTTGTGGTATGAGTAGGTTATCTCTTATAGTTTAAGAGATATATGACTGATCCTTACGAACTTTTATAATGTAGCGAATCGAAAATTTAATTTTTTTAGCTTGGTGTGTTGCGATATCGGTTTAAGATATATAAAAAAATTAACAATTTTTTGTGTATTAACCAACCGACTTTTATGAATTATGGTTTTTTAGGAAAAAGAAATACCAACATGAATATAACATCTTCACCAGCACAAGTGATAATGAGGGTATATAAACTTTGTTATTCTGCATGAAACATCAAGAAGAAATCATCTCAGATCCCATCATGTATATATATTCTTTCACCGAATCAAAATTTGGGTCGATATAACTGCGTCCTTCTGTCCGTCTATCTGCCTGCCTGTCTGCCCATCTGTCTATTCGTAATAAATGATAGAGCACAATGAAATTTAAACTGAGTATTTGTGAGAAGTTGCCTCAAATATTGGTCTTTATTTTCTAATATACTTATTCGATTTTGCTGCTTTTAAATAGGAAATTATTCTGGACTACAGTAAATACTTAGTCCGAAAGTCATTATGCTCTTTCAATTATTGTGGATGTGAGCGTGCCAACAACAGACAGATAGACAAAAATAACTAAATCGACTCAGATTTTTATTTGATGCCAGAATATATACGTTATGGGGTCTAAAATGATTCCTTCTTAGCATTATACACGAGATGACAAAGAGATGACGAGATGACCACATGCGGTGGTGGAGGATATAACAAACAGTATAACAACTATTAAATTACCTTTTCTGGTAAGAAAAGGTAAAACCTTGTCAAATACTTAAAAATAAAAAAGAAAATTTAATATTTGATTTTCCATAATTCCCAAGGAAATAAAAACACATTTTTTTTCTTTAAAGGAAAGAAACGAAGAAAAACTACATCCTGAAATATTGCTTTTTAACAGGAAGCTAGAATAATAATGGAAAAAGGGGGAAATTCTTTAAAAAAAATTATAACAAACTTGCAGCAAATAAATCAAAACACTTTAATGTTGTTGCCACATGGTAAATGTGGTTGTCGCGCACACTTTCGCCTGTTAATGGACAATTTCTGCAGCAGCAAAAATGTTACATTTTTTTTTGCTTGCTAAATCCTGCATCCCTTATGTTTGCTTCTGTTTGGATGTTTTTGAAGGAGTATTGGGTGGAGACGGGAAGTTCTGCTCTATATTTGTGGTTAACTGAAGAAAAATTATGTCACCAACAGATATTATTTTTGTTTTTGTTACTGCAGCTGTTGTGTTTGTATAAAACGGAAGAGAGAGAGAGAGAGAGAGAGAGAGAGAAAATAAATAAAAGTTTAAATAAATAAAACACATGTGTTTGCGCTTTTAATATATATTAAATATTTTATAGTGTTAAAGTTTCAGTTATTTTATGCTCCATTTTGTGGCAAATACGTGCAAAATCATTTTACAACAAATTTATAGCACTAAATGGACTAAGACTACTAAAAATCATAGAATAACAATGTTTAGTCATATACATAAGTACATTTCCATATAAATATTAAGTGATAAAGAACAGATTTTGGTCACTACATAATGTTCCAAATTCAGAGAAAACGAAAAAAATCAAGATTGTGATCGCCGATTTTTACTAGAATTCTTTCTTATTAATATAAGTGTTTTTTAATTTTCCTGCAAATATAGATAAAGTGATCATTCCGATATTTTTTTACGTGTCCAATATTTTCCCATGGTGATTTTTTGTTTCACAAAATTTGTATGTGTTCCTTTTGCGTAATATATGCAAATGATTTGTTAAATTTCAAACGCCCCTCTTGTGGTCTACCGAAAAGTTCATGACATCCACAAATCGTAATCATATTAGTCTAATGTAATTGCTAAAATAAAATATTGAAACTAAATACTTAAAAATATTATTCTATCTCTCAATTAGAACTGAAATAGAACTGAACTAGAACTGAACTATAAATGAACTAGAAATGAACTAGAAATAAACCAGAACTGAACTAGAACTGAGCTAGAACTCAAATAGTACTCAACTAGAACTGAATTAGAACTGAACTAAAACCTAAAAATAGAAGTAAATTACAAGTGAATTAGAATTGAACTAAATTAAAATGTATTTAAATTCAATAATTAAAATTCAACTCATTGTGCGTATGTGAAATTTCCTCCCAAACAACTTAAAATTAAAACATCACTCATACGCTGTGATGCCTTCAAACTTATTTTATTCTTTCGAAATGATTTCCTTATTGCAATTTCAGCTCTTCTTTGTTGTAGTTTTTGTTTTGTAGCATAAATACCTTCAATATATACAATAACAAAAATCTTTAGAAATTATTATAAAGTCGACAACAAAATATTTTCGTAGAATTACTTCATGTATTCTTGCATTTCTTTTGGAACTTTTGCTTTTGTTTTATTGCTGATTTCTTCCTACACAAATATATGAACTAAGTTGCATATAAGCAAGTTTTTAGATTTGTATGTGTGAAGTTTATTTGAAAATTATGCATCTTCATGAATGCGTATGTGTATATGTAACTAATATTTCCTTATTGCATCTGAATTCCTTTCTCAATTCTTCCTTTTTATTATTTTTTTTTACATAATAACAAAGAGAACAATAGAACAAACCTTCGCATACAACCATCATTATTATTTTGTTTGTAGTTGTTGAAATTTTGCAAATATTTTAATACAGAAAAAGGAAATTTGAAACATAAAAGTTCATACAAATATATGCATTTTAGTAGTATTTGTACTTTTGTTTGTATGTATGTATATTTAACTTTTTCACTGTTCTTTATATTTGTTCATTGTTATCTTATGACATATGAGTTACTTGTTCCATGACGTATTATCTTGATGAATGGCCTCAAAGTCATTGATGCGTTGCCTTTATTATTTCCCAAAAACTTTACAAATTAATAATCCAAAATTTCGTAAAGAGGATTTCGAAATACAGTTTCAATGGATTTTATTATTTGGGACTTAGCAACAATTACTAATATGCAGTTAACGTTATAAATGACTTAACTTTGCAAATAATATATTTATTATTTGGGGGTTCAATAGCAAAAATAATGAAGTGGAAAAATAGTCAAATTATTATAAAATTTAACATTTTGTATGTAGATCTTCGACTTTCTTCTTCGATTTACACCTTTTTCACCATTAAATAAAAATATCGCATTTTCATATTTCAACTTATTTACATTTATTTACATATTTTAAATTCAAACTCTATTTCTACATTTGAATATTTAAAACACTGCATTAGTCACTCTTCTAAGTCGGGCGAAAAAAACTATATCATAGTCGGTTTTTTATATCTCCGTCCCAATTCTCATTATTCCCTAAACGTAAAATGTCACACCCACCAATAACCTCTGCCACAGTTCTAACTCTGTTCTTGTTAAGTTCTACCTTAGTTCTGTTTCAGTTCCAGATCAGTTCTAGTTCCGTTCTTGTTTAGTTCTAGTTCCATTCTAGTTCAGTTCTAATTCTAGTTTAGTTCTTGTTCAGTTCTAGTTCATTTTTAGTTTATTTCTGGTTCAATTCTAGTGCAGTTCTAGTTCCGTTCCAGTTCTGTTCTAGTTCAGTTCCAGTTCAGTTCTAGTTCAGTCCTAATGCAGTTCTAGTTCAGTTCTAGTTCAATTCTAGTTCAGTTCTAGTTCCGTTCCAGTTCCGTTCTAGTTCATTTCTAGTTCATTTCTAGTTCCGTTCCAGTTCAGTTCTAGTTCAGTTCTAATTCAGTTCTAGTTCAGTTCTAGTTCCGTTCCAGTTCAGTTCTAGTTCAGTCCTAATGCAGTTCTAGTTCAGTTCTAATTCAATTCTAGTTCAGTTCTAGTTCCGTTCCAGTTCCGTTCTAGTTCATTTCTAGTTCAGTTCTAGTTCCGTTCCAGTTCAGTTCCAGTTCAGTTCTAGTTCAGTTCTAATTCAGTTCTAGTTCAGTTCTAGTTCCGTTCCAGTTCAGTTCTAGTTCAGTCCTAATGCAGTTCTAGTTCAGTTCTAGTTCAATTCTAGTTCAGTTCTAGTTCCGTTCCAGTTCCGTTCTAGTTCATTTCTAGTTCAGTTCTAGTTCCGTTCCAGTTCCGTTCCAGTTCAGATCTAGTTCAGTTCTAATTCAGTTCTAGTTCAGTCCTAATACAGTTCTAGTTCAGTTCTAGTTCAATTCTAGTTCAGTTCTAGTTCCGTTCCAGTTCAATTCTAGTTCAATTCTAGTTCAATTCTAGTTCCATTCTAGTTTAGTTTTATCATGCAAATATATACTTAAATTTATTTTCCTTAAATTATTCATTTAATTCCCTAAAATATCTTTAAATGGAATTTAAATTAATTTATTTCTCTTTCATGTAGTTAAATTATGTAATAAATTTAAATAATAATACTTACACGCCCTGTCATTTAAATTTACATAAAACATTTTTAGGTTTTAATGTTATTTCAATTTCTATTTTATACCAAAAATATTCAAAAGACATTTAAGTGAAATGAAATATCTAAAATGTTGCAACTTGTAAGGAATTGTTCAAATTGTGGAAAATACATTTAAATACAAACAGACAAAGTAGAAAAAGGGCATAATAAAATCCCTTAAACAATATAAATTCATGTTTCAAATGTCTTCTTGTTTAACAGTTAACAAGAATTATTTATCAAATTAATTTCAAATACAAACGAAAAATTGCTGAATCCAGACAAGAAAGAGAATAAAATCAGTATGAATTTTTTTATTCGACTGTCTCAGATAATCTTCCTTTAGTAGCACTTTAGAAATAATTTCATGAATAAAATGAGTTTATAATGTTGTTATGCAAATGGATGAAGTGTGTATAAGTACCAGATCTTGTCTTATGTAATTATTTCTAGCAAAGTGGTCAATTAAAAACATGGTTTCAGCAGATTTGCAATTGTCTGGTTTGCAGCAGTGCGGGCGTTCTAATTCATTTGATATTTTTCTTCAAAAATAAAGAATAGTAGTTCCCAAGGTATTTCTTGGCCTTTAAAAGTTATAGCCAATTCGACTCTTAAATAACTTCCACTTATACTATTTATATTCTGCACAGTGGTCCCAAAACGCCTTCTAAATTGTAAATGTAAAATTGGAAGAATTTTTTATGGAAATTTTACACGGACATTGTTAAGGTGTTTTCCAACTGATTTAGAGAAGATAGTGGATCCCGTGATAGGGAAGTGGATCTACAAAAATGGTCACAATATTCTTTTTATGATTTTATTTATGATTTTAAATATTTGTAATAATTTATTACGCTAATGAATATAGAGCAAATATGAGGATAATAAAGGAATTTCGTGAAATAAGTATAAAGTGTAATTGGAAAAGTAATTACTAGAGAAATAATATTTACATAATAAAGTACCTTATATAAAAATCTCTAATAAATCCTCTCATTTTCATTCGAAAATATCCAAAATTTCAATCTGGTGAAAACTTGATTAAAAAATTTACTATTTCCAGAAAATTGCTCTCCTTGCGTAACAAAAGGTTTGGCCCCCTACAGATTTCTTATGTAGCTTTATAGACAAGGTACTTTCTTAACGATTCTACCTTTGATAATTTTTTCTCCTTAAAAAACTAAATAAAATTAACAAAATTCCTCTAGAACTTAGAAGAAACTGCTTCCCATAGTGTCCTCAGATTTGCAGCCAAATAGAGATTACAAATTTCAAAAAAAGAAAAATCTTTACAAAAATTTGTCAAAATTTTACTTTTATCTCAATATCTCTTAAACTAAAGATATATTCCACACATGTAAACGTTTTTTTGTAGAAAATTATAATTGAATTTTAATTTAAAACGTGGTGAACGTGTTTGGAAGTTACGAGAAAGTTTATTTTTTTCTATATTTGTGTAGAATTCAGTTTGTTTGGTTTAACAAACACAGCGTACCACTGCTGACTTGCCGTTCGGACTTAAAACCAAAGTCCGTAAAGTTTATCTTAAAAAATTATTGGAATCAATGACAGACCATATTTATGAAGGAATCCACAATAAAGTATCACCACCATTATTCATAATGTTATGGAGATTGATAAGCTTAAGTGGCAGTAAAACTTTAGAATTAAGTTAAAAACAAGTAAGAATGTTATGCCGAATCTTCAATACACTCTACCATGAATGCGTGTGAAGTAAATTCATTGTGTTTCACACCAAGACACTAACGCATACGCTCACAAATGCATACAATATATGAAGGTTTTTCCTTTTAATGAGTCATAAAATTGTTTACATTTTTTACTATAACTTTTTTTACTACTGAAGCGATTTGGACTATTTTTTTAAATACCGTTTTTTTAACCTTTTTCCTACCAAACCAATTGGCGTTACTTATGAAATGACATAGCTAAGTTACCCAGTCATCACATGGATGCACAGTGGTCCAAAAACGCTTTTTTTAGAAATAATACTGTAACTTTGGAACTTTTGAATATTTTTAACAAAATTTTGCGTGGAGCTTCTTGAGGTATTTTTCAATTCATTTAAAGAAGGACATGTTTCTAGTGGGTCCTGGATCCTACAGACTTATGCTATTCCAAAACACTTCAAAAACTGAAATTTCTATTTTATTATTACATACAATACTGCAGCACATTACACATTTACACGAAAAAAATTGGAAATTTTTGGGAGGGGTCCAGTTTCAGTTAAATTTGTAAGGGTGATGCAAAACTGCTTCGTGAAGAAAAAATCTCTTTTTATATATTGCAATTTTTTAAAATTGTTTCACGTTGTTTTATAATCATTCTTGTTCAAATTAATTATTCTTCTTAATTAATAAATTTACAACAGAAATCAAATTTTTTTCGAGACTATAAGTATCAAATTTTAATTACATTAACGTTTTTCATAACATGTACTAAAAATAAATGTTTATTAAATATTGACATTTTGTTGACACAGTACTTGAAAAATGTATACACTTTTTTTAGGAATTTAAAGTCAACAATTTAATCATTTTCACATTAATGATTTTTATGTTATTAAAAAAAAATAATTTAACAATAACAAATTAAAACACATGAATGATGAAAATTTAAATAAAATAATTAATTAAAATAAATAAATTAATTAAATGAGTAATAATCACATATTTGCAATCAATTTATATCTTTATTATATCATATAGATACAGTGAAGGACATAAGTATGGGCACAAATATAAAAAATTATATAAAATTTAAAATTTTGATAAATTAATTAACTTAATAATGAATAATTAGAGAAGTTTAAGTAGAAGAAAAGGTTTATATGTATTTTCAAAAGTTACAAGAGGCTCTGTAAATACCGAAATTTATATTAAGGTTTTTTTTACAAAAAGACTGCTTTCATTCAAAAGATTTCAAAATATGTCCACTTATTTTTGACCTGACTTCCAAATCGGTCATTATGGTAAACGAGCCCTTGAATGGTGCAAGAACAATAATGTGATATTTGTACCAAGAGAGGTAAATGATCCAAACTGCCAGGAGCTTAGGCCAGTGGTGAAATATTTGGCTCTTGTTAAAAGATATTTGAAGAGCACAAAAAAGGTGTACACAAGTTTGGTAGATTTCAAACGGAGCAAAATGTCAGAAAAAAACGTTATCAGTTTCCACAAGTGTTAAAAAATTAAAAAAAATATTTTTTTTATTTAAAAATAATTTTATTTAAATAAAAAAATTAATCTGTAAATTTATTTGTTTCATTTTTATTAACAAATATGTATGTTAAGAATTTTTTGACATCATTCATAATCATTCCTAAATCCACATTTTGACATAATGATTTCTAAGATAAAACATGTAAGAATGTTTGAGTTGGTCATGCCCGACTATCTAATACCCTACAACATAATATTGATTATAAATGATAGTTAAGAAACAATAATGAATGACTCTCGTCAAAAATGAATTTAAAGAGCTTTAATGGTACCTAGAGGAACTTAGGGATCGACCATCGTTTTGCTAATATTTGCCTTATTAAGTACTTTAGCACTGGCATATATGTATGATTAATGGACCTTGAATGTGACTTCTGATTCTGAGTCGAACGGTATACTTAAAAGTTGGTGTTACACCATTTTTTGTATGTAAAAACATCAACACAAACGTATAATACCCCAATTATCTATGGTGGTGTAGAGTATAAAAATCATTGAATCGAAAAATAAATAAAATGTTTTCTTAAGAGAAACTAATTAAAATTCTTATTGAAAACCTCAATAAGTTTTATGTTCTTTATTCGTTATATTAATGAAATAAATGCTTGTTTTCTTCAATGATTTGACCTAATTTCATCTGCTGAAAACAGTTGACTAATTTGTACAAAGTTGAGATGTTGTAAATATTTCATCATATTTTATTTCACTTGCTTTTTGTCTGATACAGAAAAAGTTTTTTTCAGTTGAAATTATTTATTAATGAATAACATTTTCATGAAGTATCAAATAAAATTTATTACACTCTATTTGAAAAGTTAATCAAATAAAGTTGACACTAAAATTAAGGTACCATGTCGAATGAAAAGGAACAGAAAATGATGTAAATAAACAGCAAACACTATCACCACAATCACACTGTTTGACCAAATCAATTTTTATACACTTCACGATAGCAAGTGGTGAAGAGGGTAAAATAACTTTATAATTTCCTGTGTAACTCGAAAGGAGTCATCTCAAACCCCATAATGTATACTATCTTCGATCCTATTCGTCTGCTGTTGTTGAACTATGCTCCACATCAATAATAATTGACAGAGCTCAATGAATATTTATGCTTGAGTAATTATATATATAGTCTGAGCAACCTCTGTTATCTCCGGATTATAACATGCCTTTCGTTAAGATTCTACAAAAAATAAAACAATATATCAAACCGTCAAGCCCGATAGCAGATACTAACAATTCTGATGGTAACCTCGTATATTTGTTTTCTATTCGCCAACTATACATATTGTGATCAACATTTTATTATTTATTATTTATTTACTTGAAATTTTGGGTTGAAGTTATTTTTACGGGGAAATGAAAAAATATCATTAGTATTTATGGTATAAAACAGAAATTTGACGATATAACATTAATATCTTCGCTTAGCAAATAATAACATATCAAATTTCATAATACTAAAAAAATACAACCTGTAAGTAGTGTTTGCATGACAGCCAACCAGACGACTAACGGACGGAGTTTGTAAAATTGACTTAGAAAATGATCTGAGTCAAACAGTATATTAATGTATATAACAAAGATTCACACAAACGCAAACACCCCAACACACTACGATGGTGTAGAGTATACTTGTGAAGAACAGAACGAAAAATGGTTTTATAAGTGAATAAAGGTCACCACCTTTTTGTAAAAAAAATCCAAAATTCATAATTTTTTTTAATTCCAACTTGTTTTCCTTCAAACCAACTCAAAAACATTTCAGATCTGACTGTAAAATTTCATTAAGATTTCGAACGGTTCAAAAGTTACCGAATTATTTCCATAAAAATCACACTGGACACACTGTGAATTATAAGTTTAAGTCTTTTTCATGAGTTTCAAAACGATTTCTTAAATTAACATAACCGAAATGGCCTACTTTTAAGATCACCTACTAGTCACAGGTGGGGTCCTGTATACGAATATATCTTGCTACAAATCCATAATTTATATGTGAGTAAATTTAAATAATTTATTCTAATATTATAACACTTAAAACTTGTTCATATTATATAATGTTATGATATATAATATATTCACTTTAAAGATTATAAACTAACACCCACATTAACACTAATACAATTTTATTTAAGCGGGTCATATGACGAATACAAATAATTTTCAACTACCATTTGAGGGGGTTTTTATTCAGTATTTTGAGTAATTATTTATATAATTTGAATTAAGTCTATTATATGTTATAAGTGTATGTGAGATAAAAGCATATAAGAGTATTAATTGAATTTAATTAATATTACTAATACGCTCCATTTAACAAAAACATTTATTATACATTATACCTGTACAACCCTTTAATAATTGGTGTTGTGTTTGTGCAAATATTTGTAGTGCAAAGTCTTGCTCTGTAGCAATTATTATATACCTTATAATTTCCCCTTTTACCCTATCGCCTCTAAGTTTATACCTTTCACTATACTACATAATGTGCAACGCTAAGAATTAATGAAATTTTGAACCTTTTTTCGGAACCTTTCATTAACGTTTCTTATAGTGGTTTCTGTCACTTTGCTCGAACATATAGTCCATCTCCATTTAAAATCTTTTAACAGAAGCTTCGGGTAGTTTGAAGAATTTGGCTCTTGGTAAAAATATCACATTATTGTTCAATTTCCGTACTCTGTTTTTGTCCTCTAAATGTTTAGCAACGCGCCTATCAGGAAATATATTTTTGGACCTGCATAAGCTTTAACTTTTCTTACCAAATCGTCCGGGCCAACTTTGCTGCTTTCGTAACTGATGTGTTGGACGCTCTTTTGAAATCAGTTCTATTTGGTGGACCATTTCTTCCACCTAAAATTAAGTTTTCTATCAACGGACAAGTTCCTTCAGTATTGCTTAATAATATTGGACACAGTTTGACCACAGACCTTTCAATGCTTGACCAACTGTATATAGAACCGTGTTGGGTTTTGTTGATATTTTCTGTTCATTGATTTTAATCAGATTTACAATATATTTATCTGTTGAATAGAAAACATAATAATTGACATGTTTTACGAAGGTAAGCAAAATTTTGATACACCCCAAAACAAACATAAGATGTCACATATGTTTATTTACTTTTAGAATAAACCCAAACAAACTGACTCATGCTGGGAACATTATTTGATCTAGATCCGATATAGTGTTCCTTCCCGAAATAAGATTTCAAACTTATAAAATTATCATTATTATTTTTTAAATTTTCTTCCATTTGTGAAATAATTTTGATAAATGTTAGAACGTATTTGATTATAGGTCTAATATAAGACTCCTTCTTACAATAGGGGTTTAAAATTGTGAAACCCTTAAGTGTATAAATGACCTCAAATAACAGTACTCTTTTAGTTATAGCTCATCTTAATTATGATTGATTATTTATGTTTGATGATTTTTAGTTTAAAACAACTTTTTTTGGTCCATTAACAATTCAATCTCTATTTAGCACAAGGTTAACAACTGTTTCCTCTCATTTCTTATTGATTAATTAACATTTGCTTTGTATGGGACGTAACTGTCCCCTTGGTCCTATACCACCACTTGGAATAGCAAAATAATTGAGGAACTAATCCTTAACATTCTCGGATACAAAGTCATTTAATCTTTTAAGAAAATATTGAGAACATATTTTGAAAATATATTATTTATTTAAAATTCCATCTAAATGACAAAATCTTTTCATATAAAGTAAAAATGATAAAAATATCACCTTCAAGGAAAATTTTATTATTTTTAGGTTTGTAATTTTATGCACCAATAAGTTAATCAAAAAAATGTCAACACGTGCCACATTTTCACTCACCTTTAACGCCTACAACAAAATTTTAAGAAAATCATGTAGACTTTTTTATTACTAACAAGAAGAAACGTTATAGTCGAACAAACCCGAATATCTAATATCCTACACCTTATGGTAGTTACGAAAAACTTATCTGATTTTCTGATTTATTCTTAAAAGTGCTGTACATTATTGTGGCACTAATATTTATGTGAAACTTATGCGTTTTAAAATATGTTTTTTATGTAAGAGCTACTAGAAATTGTGAACCCTCGTATAATATTGTACTTCGACTTTTGCTTATATTTATCTTAATTTGACCAATTATTATTACAACAACAATGTGAGATTTATGCCCGTCAAAGTGTCATTTACAAGGGTCTTGTATGGACCGACAATTGCATCATTTTATCGTTTTAGAATATCATAGGACTTATTTTGGCCAAATTTTGCTTAAAACGCTTTATATTTAGAATTTTTTATGAGCTTAAAACCTCAATCCGTATGGGAGGTATAAAATATTGAGCCACAATAATATTATGTGCCAAATGTTATCCAGACATTTTAAAAAATTGTGACCTGCAAATTGTTAATTAAAAACGTTTACATAGACCGGTCAGATAAACAGAATCGACTTAGAAATTGATTCTAAGTATATAAAGGTGACTGCAAAACTATTCCTTCGGTATGTAACAAACATCGACACAAACGCATAATACCACCTATGGTGGTGAAGAATATAATTAAGATTCATAAGAATAACAAAAGAAAGCGATTTATTTTATTTATAATTAATACAAGTTAAAATATTATAGTCGGTAAAATCCGATTATATAATACCCTAAAGCACATTGTTGGTTTTAAATAACAGCTTCGAAAAATTTATGAACGACCCTCGTTTAAATTGCTTTGTGATTTACGATTAAGTATGAGTGTGTGTGTACTGACATTTATATGAAATTTATGCATTTGAAAATTATTTTTTCTGAAGGGTTATATTGGAGCTAGAAGAAATAATGGACCGACCCTTTTATACTTTCTAACTTCGATTTAAGAATAATTTTAATTTAATTTCATTTAATTTAATTTCATTTAATTTAATTAAATTTAATTTAATTTCACTTGTTTTTATTACAATACCAACGTATATGTGAGATTTATGCCCTTCAAAGTGATATTTAGGAGGCCGCTTGCATCAGACCTATGAGAAGTAATGGACCGACCTTCACATAATTTGGCACATCGGTTTAGAATGCTAAAAGATTTATTTCTATTGAAATGGCTTTATAAGTAGAGCTTTTATGTTCTCAAAATCATAAGCCAGGAGGACATTTGTATGGTCGCTACCTGAAATATTGAACCGGATATGACCATTTTCAAAAGATTTGCTCTTTAGACCAAAAATAAATAAATAAATAAATAAAATTTAATCAAGACATCTTAAAAATTGTGACCTGTAGAGTATTCAAAACATTTACATGAACAACCAGCCGGACAGTCTCAGAAAGTGATTCTGAGTCGAACAGTATACTTAAAAGTGGATCCTAAGAAATAAATAAAAAAAAATTCACAAATAAATATTAATTAAGAAAAAAAAATACGAATTATTATTGATTTAGATAAACTTTACGAAAAATTTTTAATTGAGAAAAAATTTGTGATGAGTTTTCGATGTAGAGAAAATTTACCATAAATTTTATAAGAAGAGAAAAATTACTATAAATTTAATATAAAGAGAAAAACTTTGATATATTTTCTTTTTAGAGAAAAATTACATAAAAATTTTCTATTTAGAAAAAATAAATTTGTATTCAGAGAAAATCAACGATAAATTTTCTAATTTATATACGATAAATTTTCTTCTTAAACAAAATCTACTAAAAATATTCTGTTCAGAGAATTTACGATAAATTTGTTTTTCAAAGAAAATTAACGATAACTGTTCTTTTTGGAGAAAATTTGCTATAAATGTTCTGTTAAGAGAATTTACGTTAACATTTTATTCAGAGAAAATTAACGATAATTTATTTACAAAAAAATATGATAAATTTTCAATTAAAATAAAATTTCGATTTAAAGAAAATTTACGATTAATTTTCGATTTGAACATTTTTATTAAGAAAGCTTTTACGATAAATGAAATAATGGACCGAAGATGGTCCATTTCAACAAGCTTCGTCCTTAGGCCAAAATAACAATAAAAAAAATATCTAAAAAATCGCAACCTGTAGAATTTTAACAACATTCACATGAACAGCCAGCCGGACAAACAGACGGACGGACTGACTTCGTTAAATTGAATTAGAAAATGATTTTGAGTCAAACGGTATACATAAAGGTGGGGGACCATTTTTTTGCTTATTACAAATATTAATACCCACACACATAATACCCTAATTACCTATGCTGGTATAGGGTTCGCCAAATAAAAGGCTTATATTAAAGGATAATGACTTTAATTATAAAAGGGCAATGCCGATATATTTCTTAATATAACATTCTATATTGTCTTGTATTCAATATAAATTATAATGAACAATTTTAGCATCTTTTTACTGTGCAGCACAATAAGTGAACTTCATGAAGTAAAATAACCTAAAACAATGAAAATAACAATTATTATGGAGTTTTTTGTAAAAAAAACTGTGTCATAAAACAAACGAAAATCTCATAAATTATTTTCAAAACAAAGACATCCTTATTAAGTGGAGTAATTTAGATAAAATTCCTCTAAAATAAAAGATTCCAAAAAAAAAAAAGATTCCTAATATTTAACGTCTACTAATACACTCACATTCATAGCACTAAGAACATTTATATTAGACAAGTTTTTTAAAGTGAATTATCTTAAATACCTTCGAGTGGTGGTTGGTTATTATTTTATTGTGAGGTTGTGAGTGAAAATACTGTGTCAGTGTGTTAGTAATACTTTACAGTGCAACTGTAAACATGAACTTAAACAAGTAAAAAAAAAACTTTATACGGCTATGCCGAAACTTCAATACCCTACACCACCATATTTAGAGCAAAGGGACCTTAAATGGGAACTTTAACAAAATATGGCCCGATTTTTGACAAATTGGTAACATATATTTAGATTAGTTATAGCAAAATGTTTAAAAATTTTATATGTTCCGTGAACGAGACTTTAAAGGCAGCTGTTTCAAAAAAGGACCGATAATTGCCAAGACAGTACCTCATATTTAAGACAGTTAGGAAAATAATCGTGATGGTTTAAAATGTTATTGGTTCATATTCATATAATAGTTTTATAAACCCGTTTTCTGGGTAGGAGCATCAAAAAAAAACTATAGGAAAATATGGACTGAAATGGATCAGAATAATTTATTCTCACAGTTAGAAAAATAATTTAGCCGAATTTCAACAGAATCCGTCATTATTTATTAGTTTTATAAGGTCCAAATTTTTTCCGAAAAGGAGCCTTATATAGGAACTGTAGCTGTATATGGACCGAAATTAGCCGAATTAATAATGCATATTAAATACTGTGAGAATTTTTTCTTTTTTCATGTCAAATTTCAACAGATTTATTTAGGAGTTTATCGAGTCAAAAGTGTTTTCCGGGAAGGTGCGTTATATGGAACGTAAAAAAAAATATGGAGCGAAATTGTTCAAATTAATATTAATAAGTTAAAACCTTTTCCAGGAACGGGGGTTATATGGGAGCAAAATATAGAGCGATTTTAATAAAATTAATAACACATATTCCAGATAGTTAGAAACTTAATTGTCTTTAATGTCAATAAAATTGGTTCAAATCTAGACGTTTTATAAGCTCAAAATCCTATTCTATAATGATGACCCCAGGACAGTCTTGTTATTTTGATCAAAATAAATATATGTAGCAAATTTCTGACTACTATCTTAAAAATTGCGACACATATGGCCCATTAGATTTTGGGGCGTATCAAAATTTTGCATATTTCAGCATACAACTTTTTTCCATTGATCCAATTTTGATAATTTTTTGTACAATGATGAAGAACGTATAACCATATATTATAGTTAAATTTTTATTTTAACCTAATTACCTCTTGCTGAAAAAAACAGAAAAGTTCCTTTTCGGAATTTTGAAGTTGTCTCAGATATCTGTCTATAACTTTTTTTGTCAATGAACCAGCTATGGTTTTAAATAGGACAATAGCAAATAATGTGGTCGAATTTCATTGGATTCGGACATTTTTACTATGCATGAAAATGTTTCCAACAAACAGACGGGCAGACAGACATAGCTAAATCGACTCAGATTTTGATATAATGCAAGAATATATATACTTTATGGCCCGAGATGATCTTGGTGTTACACAAGAAATGACTAAGTTAATATACCCTTATCATCACTTGTAGTGGTGGAGGGTATAAAACATGAAACACTTTATTGTGGGAGAAGTCGGAAATGATAAAATGAAATTGGTGTTAAAGTAGCATTATGTTTATTAACAGAGTTTCCTTCTTCCTTTATTATCTTGTGTAGTTTTCTTTTATTTTTTCAATGGAAAAAAATCTCTTATTTGCCTTCTAGTGTTTTGGAACAGTTTAGACATTTTCTGTTCTTTCTTTTGAAGAGCGGATGTTGATTAATGCAAAAACGTGGTGCAGGTTATCAGGAAGAGAATTAAATAAAAATTATTTAAAAGTTTAGGATTTAGAAATATAACGGAAATTTTTTCTTTAGAAAAATTTCACGATAAATTTTCGTTTATAGAAAATTTTTCATAATTTTTTAATTAAAAGAAAACTAGTGAAAATTTTTCGATTAACAGAAAAATTTGGTTAAATTTTGGTTAAGAAAATAACTTCTTTAAATTTCCAAATCCTAAAAAATTTCCATCGAAAATTTTCGAGAAGTAATTTAACTTAAGAAGTTAAGTGTATGACTTCATAAGAAATCATCTAAAAATTCAATGAAATTTGGCCAGATTGTTTGTTAATTTTCTAATCAGATTAATATTTAGAACCTGCTATATCTCTTCAAAAGAAAAACAATTATAGACTGATATCTGTGCCTGAATTTAATAGAAAAATATCATTTCATATTCATCTAAAAAGTATAAAATGATCGCAACTTAAGAGAAGATTTTCTGATTTTTTTGCCATAAATATTCGTTTCAATAAAATAACAAAACCATTTTTCTATAAAAAAATTATCATAAATATTTGATAAATTTTCTATTCAAAGAAAATTTCTGATTATTTTTTTTTCTAAAAATATTTATAGAATTTAAATTAAGGAAAAATTTCTCATAAAATTTATATTAAGAGAACATTTATGATAAATTTTCTATTAAGAGAAATTTTCTTAAACATTTTTTATTAAGAGGAATTTTCTGAGAAATTTTTTAAGAGAAATTTTTTGAAAAATTTTCTATTAAGAGAAAACATCGGAGAAATTTTTTAGAAAGAAAAAATTTGTGAAATTTTTTTTTACAAAGAGAAAATTTATCACAAATTTCCTATTAAGAGAAAATTTCTGATAAATTTTCTAGTTAGAGAAAATTGCTGATAATTTTTCTTAAGGAAATAAATATGTAATTTTCTATTAAGAGAAATATTATATTTAATTTTCTTTTTTCTATAAATAAACGATAAATTTTGCATTAAAGGAAAATTTCTGATAAATTTTGTATTAAAATAAAAAAAATCTGATGAATTTCATTTTAAGAGAACCTTTCTGATGAAATTTGCATTAAGAAAAAATTTTTGATAATTTTTCTATTAAGTGAAAATTTTTTTCATTAAAAAAAAGTTCACAATATTTTTTCTTAACTTTACAAACAAATCGCCTTAAATTTCCCATTTCGCCATGGAACTTCATGAAGCTTTTCCTGTAAATTTATTACAGTTTTGTTTCAAAAACAAATTTTTGAAATTGTTGATGAATTTTCTTTAAATAATTTTAATTAATTTAATTTTTTCCTCCATTTTTTCTTTCTTATTTCTATTCGACAATCATCTACTTTAATTTTATTTACGTTATTTTTCTTCTCATTTTGCCTTCAGACTCTATTAACGAAATTGATCGCAAAAGTTTTGAATTTTTTTTTCTATACAACTTAACATACTGACATTAAATTAAAATTCTTTTAACGTTTTTTCCATATATTTTATCTTTGGACCGCTATTGAACAAAAAAAATCATCGTAAAAAAAATTTGTAAAAGTAAAGCAAAATAAAGAGGAAGAATGTTAAATTACATTAAAACTCCTTTGGCAAAGTGCCAATATATTTCTATAGCTACACATACAAACACATATTTATAAACGTACTTAGAACTTAGAAGTACTACACTTCCCTTTTTTTATATATCGACTGCAGAATTTTTACCTTGACAATAGACTTTTATACTGCGTCTTTTTTCTCTTTGCCAAAAAAAGGAAAAAAAACGCTAAAGGAAGGCAAACAAATTTCATTTAAGGTGAAAAATTAAACGTTTATTGATAAGGTTCAATACACTTTCCGGATGAAATTGTGGAAAATATTTGAATTTTTTATATTGACAATTATTGTGAATTATTCAACATATTAATTTTTAACATAAATTTAACAAGGAAGACATCTAAACTTACCTGCATTTTTATACCCACTACCACCATAAGTGGTGAATTTGGCTTCAAATGGTTACAAATCACATACATTTTCATTATGTTGGAACCATTATTTCAACTTCATTCCATAAATAAGTCACTTCACTGTATTATATTTAATATTAATATTTTCCGATTTTTCGACATAAAATCGTATTCGAAATCGGTTTATTTGAAAAGCACATCTTTGGCATTACTCGTAATTGTCGGTTTTTAATACACTATAATTTACTATAAAATATTTTATTTAAATTAAATTACGCTACATTTTCGATCTCGTAGATACTTGTAATCAATTTTCGATTTAAAAAAATACTGCAATAAATTTATTATAATTTTCGATTTAGAGAAAATTTAATTTTTTTCCATTAAAAGAAATTGGCATTTCCATTAAGAGAAAATTTACAATAATTTCTTCATTTAGTGGAAATGAGCAGCATATATTTTTTGCGCAAATTTACAATAATTTTTTTATTTCGATAAAATTTACGATAATTTTGCTTATTTCCTATGAATTTTCTACAAATAGACAATTTCCGAAAAAGAATGGATTTAAAATCAAATTTTTTATTAAGAGGAAATTTGATATCAATTTTATATTAAAAGAAATATTGTGGCAAATTTTCTACCAAGAGAAAATTATTAATAGAACTGTTAAATTTTTAAGATAATTTTTTTGTTGAGAAAAAAGTTCCAGTAAAAAATTTCGGAGATATTTTTTCAAATTTTCTATTAAGAGAAAATTGCGATGAATTTTATTAAAATAAAATTTTTGAAAAGTTTTTATTAAGAGAAATTTTCGATTAAGAGAAAATTTTCGATTAAGAGAAAATTTCCGATAAAATTTCTATTAAGAGAAAATTTCCGATAAATTTTCTATTAAGAGAAAATTTCCGATAAATTTTCTATAAGAGAAAACTTCCGATAAATTTTCTATTAAGAGAAAATTTCCGATAAATTTTCTATTAAGAGAAAATTTCCGATAAATTTTCTATTAAGAGAAAATTTCCGATAAATTTTCTATTAAGAGAAAATTTCCGATAAATTTTCTATTAAGAGAAAATTTCCGATAAATTTCTATTAAGAGAAAATTTCCGATAAATTTTCTATTAAGAGAAAATTTCCGATAAATTTTCTATTAAGAGAAAATTTCCGATAAATTTTCTATTAATTGAAAATTTCGATAAATTTTCTATTAAGAGAAAATTTCCGATAAATTTTCTATTAAGAGAAAATTTCCGATAAATTTTCTATTAAGAGAAAATTTCCGATAAATTTCTATAGAGAAAATTTCCGAAAATTTTCTATTAAGAGAAAATTTCCGAAAAATTATCTATTAAGAGAAATTTCCGAAAAATTTTCTATTAAGAGAAAATTTCCGAAAAATTTTCTATTAAGAGAAAATTTCCGAAAAATTTTCTATTAAGAGAAAATTTCCGAAAAATTTTCTATTAAGAGAAAATTTCCGATAAATTTTCTATTAAGAGAAATTTCCGATAAATTTTCTATTAAGAGAAAATTTCCGATAAATTTTCTATTAAGAGAAAATTTCCGATAAATTTTCTATTAAGAGAAAATTTCCGATAAATTTTCTATTAAGAGAAAATTTCCGATAAATTTTCTATTAAGAGAAAATTTCCGATAAATTTTCTATTAAGAGAAATTTCCGATAAATTTTCTATTAAGAGAAAATTTCCGATAAATTTTCTATTAAGAGAAAATTTCCGATAAATTTTCTATTAAGAGAAAATTTCCGATAAATTTTCTATTAAGAGAAAATTTCCGATAATTTTCTATTAATTGAAAATTTCCGATAAATTTTCTATTAAGAGAAAATTTCCGATAAATTTTCTATTAAGAGAAAATTTCCGATAAATTTTCTATTAAGAGAAAATTTCCGATAAATTTTCTATTAAGAGAAAATTTCCGATAAATTTTCTATTAAGAGAAAATTTCCGATAAATTTTCTATTAAGAGAAAATTTCCGATAAATTTTCTATTAAGAGAAAATTTCCGATAATTAAAATTTCTAATTTAAGAGAAAATTTCCGAAAAATTTTCTATTAAGAGAAAATTTCCGAAAAATTATCTATTAAGAGAAAATTTCCGAAAAATTTTCTATTAAGAGAAAATTTCCGAAAAATTTTCTATTAAGAGAAAATTTCCGATAAATTTTCTATTAAGAGAAAATTTCCGATAAATTTTCTATTAAGAGAAAATTTCCGAAAAATTTTCTATTAAGAGAAAATTTCCGAAAAATTTTCTATTAAGAGAAAATTTCCGAAAAATTTTCTATTAAGAGAAAATTTCCGAAAAATTTTCTATTAAGAGAAAATTTCCGAAAAATTTTCTATTAAGAGAAAATTTCCGAAAAATTTTCTATTAAGAGAAAATTTCCGAAAAATTTTCTATTAAGAGAAAATTTCCGATAAATTTTCTATTAAGAGAAAATTTCCGATAAATTTTCTATTAAGAGAAAATTTCCGATAAATTTTCTATTAGGAGAAAATTTCCTATAAATTTTCTATTAGGAGAAAATTTCCGATAAATTTTCTATTAGGAGAAAATTTTTGATAAATTTTCTATTAAGAGAAAATTTCCGAAAAATTTTCTATTAAGAGAAAATTTCCGAAAAATTTTCTATTAAGAGAAAATTTCCGAAAAATTTTCTATTAAGAGAAAATTTCCGAAAAATTTTCTATTTAAAAAAAAAATTTTGAGAAATTTTCTAATAAGAAAATTTCCGATAAATTTACGTAAAATTCTTTGTAAAAAGGAAACTTTAGCATTTTCTTTTTCAAAATTTCAGATAAATTTTCTTTATTTTTTTTTAATTTTAAATATTTAATGATTTTTATATTTAAATTTTAGTGCAAAAATTATTTAAATATATTCAAATTATTTTTTAATATTTTTTCCTCCTAGAAAAAAATCAAGAAGAAAAATATAATTTTTAATAAACGTCTTGTTTATCCTTCGATTTTCTATATTTTTTTCTTCTTCATTTATGACTAAAATAAATTGAAAAATTTCCACTTGAATACCTCCTTTAAGGATACACTCAGATTATAAATATTTTTTGGATTAAAAGAAATAATGAAGATTTCTTTCGTTTACCCTCTATTTTAATAAATTTCCTTTAAACAGTTCTTATGTAAAAAAAGTAATGTAAAGTAAACAATGTACAAAGCAGTAAAGAGTAAAGTAAAGTTTTGGTAAAAATGTTTTTGGTCAGTAAAAATTTGAAATTAAAAATAGTTTTAATGATAAAAATATTTGTTAATGTTGGAATTAAAAAAAAAATTGAAATAAATTTATTTTAAATAATGAAATTATTTTAAATAATGAAATAACTAATTTTTAATTCTGAGTGTTGAAATATTTTTCTAGAATATTTATCAGTTTTTGTTGTTGTTGTAAATTTGAACGTTACAATATTTTAAATTTTAAACAGAATAATTTTCTGCATTATTATTTCTTTTATACATACATAAGTATATGTATGTGTATGTGTTTGTAAATAAATATTTTTCCAATTACATGTATACATATGTAAATATACAGCATTTCTTTTTGCAATTTACACTTACTCGTACTTAAATAAATAGAAAATTTATTATAAATTTATTGTTGTTTTATTTTTATACCCTCCACTACCACAACAAGTGGTGAAGTGTTTTGTCATTCCATGTGTAACGCTAAGAAGGAAAAGTTTCAGACTCCATAATGTGTATATTATAGGTACGCACACATCCACAATAATTGAGAGATCTCAATGAATTTTGGCCTGCAGAAGTTTCTTATGTAGAACCAGCAAAATCAGTTTAGTATAATAAACGATATAAACCGATATCTAATGCAACCTTTAAATTCATGTAAAAGCTTTCATAAAATTATCAATTAAAAATCGACAAATTAGAATAAAATTTGCAAAATATTCCAAAAATTATAAAAATCGGTTCGGCAGAAAAAGTATAAAGTTATAGCCAAAATATAACTAATTTTGTGACTCTTTAAGTGTTCCGTGTTATATTTAATGAAAACTTTTTTTACGTTGTATATGTCTGTAAGTGTGATTGTGTGTGTAAAAATCATAACGTATTACCTTCACACGCATTTGTGGTGGAGGGAACTAAAGATTCGGCATAGCCGAATGTTGCATTCTTACTTGTTTGTATTTCAGTTATTTTTAAAACATCGTTAGTTGAAAACGACTATTAAAAAAGAAAAAAAAACAAATAAATAAAGAAAATGTGTAAAATATATTGTTATTTTTTTAATAAAATAAATGTTTTATCTCTCTCCAATAACAAAAAAAATAAACATTTAATAGATGCAAGGACTTACACTGCACAGTGGTGTAAAAACAAAACAAAATATTCTATAATAAAAACAAATGAGAATGTTATGGTTCAACTATGTAATACTCTATACCACAATGTAGGTTGTAAATGGTAGCAACAAAAGAGATATGAACTCGTATAATTTTATTTTCTGAATTATTCATAAGTGTGCAGTATCTATTGTGAAACTAATATTCATGTGAAATTTATGGACTTTTGTCGATTTAGAATATTACGATATTTATTTTTGTCACATTTCGTTAACAAGCTGTTACTGTTACTTTTATAAGCTTAAAAGGACATTTGTATGGAAGGAACTTGAAATATTGGGTCGAATATGGCTAATTTCAATACGCTTCATTGAAAATAATAACATGTATAAAATTTCATCAATACATCTTAAAAATTCCAACCTGTAGAGCATTCACAACGTGTACATGAAAAGCCGGACGGACAGACAGATTTTGAGTCGAACAGTATACTTAATGCAATTTTTTGTATGTTACAAACATCAGCATAACTGCATAATAACCCAGCCACCTACAGTGGTGTAGGGAGTTACAAATATCAAATACTATGGCCGATAATTCCATGATTCTTCTTCGCATGTAATACACTTCCATCATAATATTTACATGTACGTGATTTACACTGTTTTAGGCAATAACCCCCAATCTGGCTGTCCAGGTTATAAACATTAAAGGGATTTTCGTTAGGGTATCCACATGTTTGGAAATTCTCGATATTTGTCCTGATTTAGACTAAAAGATCTTATTTGTATCAAATATTTAAACTGCAACCTACAGAGTATTCACAGTTGTCACATTTGCAGACCAATAGCCTAATAGATACAGGGGTAGGAGAAATAGAGGAGCTTTATCTGAAATTAAAACCCTATACGGAAAAGCTAAAACCAAATTTGTGTCTAATATACGTCAAATAAATAATGTCCACTAAGAATAGAAAAGTAATTGTGCAGAACATCAATAAATTGATTCAAATTAAAGTGTTTGTCTTATATGGGAAAAGGCTAATAATTGGTCGCAGCATAATTGGTTTTTTATCTTTATTATCATATTCTGAAAAATTTCAGTTCAATTCTGAAAATTATCTTTAACATTGCCACATTTATGTTATACTGATTTTGGGTTTTCATATTTATCATACAACTTTATTTCTGTTTATCAGATTTCTATAATTATTGGTAGTGTGATTAGGTAGTATGATCGATTTTAACACACGTTCTTCATTAATATCCAAATCCAAAATTGTCCGTTGATAAACAAGCTGGTTCCAATAGAAGGAATTGTCCACATGTCGTTTCTAAAGCTAAAAAATAAATAGCAGTTTTAAAAAAGCTTCCAACATATCCGCTCGGATTATTTGGTACGAAAACTTAAAGACAATGCAAGTTCAAAAACGTATAAGAATCAAAAATTTCCTGACAGGAAAGCTGCTCAAAATTTAGAGGCCAAAAAAGAGCACGGAAATTGAAGTCAAGTTTTCAAAAAAAGTATTCTTGCTGTATAAAGGAGAACGAAATGTTTGTTCGGGCAGATTTTTCGCAACTTTTCTGGTAAAAATTTTATGCTGCTGATGATCGAAGGTATGTTGCAGAAAATTTTTAAGCCCCAATAGCAGTCAAAATTTCCCACAAAGTTTTTGATTTTATAAGCAATTTGAAGTTGCAGCAAAAGAACCCAATCATTTGTTACGATCGAAATTTACACAAAGTTATGTACACACAAAATGCTGCTTCAATTTATAAGACTTCGTATTGTGTCTATTTATTTTTGGCCTGACTTAGCATTCTATCACTATGATAAACAAACCCTTGTATGATTACTTATGCAATAAGAAACGCGGGGCTAAAGCCGATGGAGGGATATTGAAGTTTTCTTAAAAGAGAATTGAAGAACAGAAGACAGGTGTCCAAAAGTGTATTAGATTTTAAACGGAAATACACTGCCTATGCGAAGTGACAAAACGTCAATGGAAGGGTTTTTGAAGAAGTAATAATAATATCAATCAAAATGGTGTTAAAATGGTGTGCCAAAGGTAATATATCCCCTTCACAGAGAGTGTTGAAGCTATTTTTGTATCACTCAAACATCACAATTCTTCTTAAGTCAATCTCTTTGAAATATTCTGACGTCTAGACTATTTTTCGGAATAAAATCTAAGTAGTTGAAAAGCCGATACCTGAAACAGTCTCTGAAACCTATACATCTAAAGAAGTCATTCATGACGTTCAGTTTAATGGATTTGAGAAAATGAAAATTAACATTAAAGCAATATGAACAACTGACAGATTTCAATATTTGAAAAGATCCATATAAATAATTAAAAAAAATATTTAAAAGCCCTACAAATGATTGAAGAAGGGTCAGTTTTATTATATCCTAAAATTGGTCATTTGGAAAGATTAAAATTGTCGTTTTTATATCATCAAAAAAGAAAGTGCAATATCTCGACCACTACAAAAGGTGATTGTAAAACACAGAAAATAGTAATTCTAACTTTGCATTAAATTATAGCGTTCGACTCAAAATTACTTCCTTAGCCGATTTACTATTGGTTCTTCTTACAATTGTGGGTAATAATTTCCATATGTCAGAAACTAGAAATAGAATTATGATTTCCGGAAACGATATTAAATGCTGAAATTAAATATGTTCTGATATTAATAAAATTTCTTACAAATTTTGATTAAGAGCCAAAATTGTCATTGCTGAATTTGTTAAAATATTTTTAGTTTTAAAACAGTTATGAGCTTAAGGATACCATTTTCTGAGAAGAAGTACTACTTCGGAGAAACAGCTTAATGCGGTCCGGTAATTAAGACATTGGCCGCACTTTTTTGTGGAAACAAATAATTATTAGTGTATTCAGAAGCTCTTTTAGCTTAAAAAATATTTCTGGAATGTGTGCTCATATATGGGAACTATAGTTTAATTTCCACTAATATTTACACGTGAATAGTTTAGGCTATATGTTTTTATTCAGCCGATTTTTCATGACGATCCGACCAATTATTTTTTATTAAAAAGAAAGGAACAGTTAACACTTTAAGGTTGCTTTACTATTGGATCAATAAATAGAAATAAAATAGGAAATTGCTAACAAATAATCTGGTAAAAAATCATATTATTCGAGAATGTCTTTTAGATAGTCCCCTTTTGGCATTCCACACGGAATGACAAAATTAATATATTTTCATCACACATTGTAGTAGTGATGGGTATAAACATTTTTAATTTTTATTTCAAATTTATTCCTCATATGAAACACTGTGCGACAGTACTGTACCAACAATATCTGTCTTCTTGCTATTTTGAATTTGATTTTTTTATTTTAAATCCACTGTAAATTGTAAAATGTTGAGATTCCTGTGTTCAATAATGTTGGTTCAGTAGATGCAAACATTTAAAGTGAAAATTGAAATAGGATGAACATTTTTTTTTTTTTTTTGAAAAATTTTATATTAAAATCGTAATTGAAAAATATATATAAATATTCATAACAAATAGGAAATAATGCGTTCCAAAGGCTTAAGTATTGTTATAATAATCTTACGCATACATGATGTAATTTTTATGTAAATTATATGAGCATTAAATTTACTGTTATTTACATAAAATGGAATCGAATTGAAAATTTTTAAATAACTTCTTACAGGGTAAAATGCACTTGTTTTTACAGGGTATAATGCATTTGTAATGGGCAGAAGAAATATTGCTTTTTAGCCGGTTGGTTTTCTGGCAGCCTGTTCACTTCCAAACGCTTAATCTGCTTTCAATAAAATTTTACATAGTAATATCAGAGGAAATGGTGAGTTTAAGTTTTGAGTTTGTAAACCTAATCGGAGCAGTTTCACAGGGCTGCAAATTTGGGCACTTCAGATCATAAATATATTTTAAACGATCCAGCTTCCTTATATCTGAAACGATTTTAAAGATTTTTATAGGTGTGAATTCTGCTAGTGTAGATTTAGATAAAAACTCGTTTAAATTTTCATCTTTTTTATACTTTACCGGATCCAAATTTTATCCGATTTTTTCAGTTATCTTATTATATTATTCTTATCAAAATTATTATACATTTTTGGAAATAAGACAAAGAAAACCATCTCTAGTGCTGATAGAGGGATAATAACTTGGTCATTCCTTTCGTAAAACCATGAAGGATTCATCTAAGTTCTCATAAAATATATATTTTTTTGCATCATCTGGAGTGTTTAAGACATGTATGTCTGTCCGTTTATCGGTCTGAAACATTATTATGGTCACAATAATAATCCAAATTTAATAATATGTATCCAGAATGATTTTTTTTGTGCCAAAGTTATTTTTAACCAGAAAAATCGGTTCAGTTATAAAAAAGTGAGTGAAAAGTTATTTTTAATTTATAGCAAAATACATTCGATAACTATTCAAAGAATCATCAAAATTTGATAAGTAGGAAACATCAAATATCAAATTTAATGACTCCCAATAAGCTCTACTACTACTCCACCAAGAGAAGATGTAAACAATTCTTTCAAGATGGCATAAAGTATATATATTCTAGCATCACATCAATTTAACTATGTCCATTTGTCTGTCTGTTGTTGGCGCGTTCACAATGAGATTTGCCAGAAACCAGCAAATTCGGTTCATTACAAAAAAGGTTAAAGGTCGATATCTGAGATAACATCATAATTCTTGTTTTAATCATAATTATAATACCTTCATGACGCTCCTTAATAAGTACGTTGGCTTTAAAAAACCAGTATATGTGTCTGTTAATATATGTATTTATATAACAGTATAAATATGTGATGTACTATGTTACTACCCAGTGACATGTGGTCTGATCGTTCTGAACCTTTTAACGGATACAATTACAACCAATATTATACCCACAAAAAAAAAGACCACAAAATCGTTTTCGAATTTTTAAAAAATCCAGATAAACGAGTTAGACTAATTGAACGCACTATATGTAGTTGATTAAAGCTTTCGCATAAGTTCCCATATCGAAGTTGGTGTTTAAGCTGATACAATCTTAAATATAATGTCTGTTATGACATTAAAATAATGACATTTAGTGGTAACAATAATAGATTTTTTTAACCGATAAAATTAATTTCCAAACCACCTTGGGATATGTCAAACGGTACTTAAATTTATTTTACAGCTTAAATCGAAACTTTGTATATTTGTAATTAAAACCAACATGTCTCCCAAGTATATTTCAAAAATTGCCCATTTTGAAAGCTGTCACAAACACTGGACCATTAATCAAAGATTGTTGAATTCACTTATCTAAATTTTCTAACAAGAGCCTGTCAAAATCTCCAACTTTTTAATATACTTCCCACTACTCTTCTTCTTACAAATTATAATGTTCCGTATAACAATTATTCATTTAAATAAAATAAAGAAATAAACTTAAACATACATAAGTATTTCCTTCCAACCTTTTGTATAACCTCAAAAAGAAAACTAATGTTTACAGTTATAAGAAGTAGAAGAAGTTTTTCGTTTAAAAAAAAGAAAAACTTTTTATGAATATTTAAGAAAATTCTTTTACAAAACAAACAACACATGGATGCCATCACACACTTTTACCACAATTTAATCTCATCACTTATTTTCTCTACACCCTACACTAACATAAGTATTAAATGGAAATAAACTATAATCGTCATTTTCTCGGAGATACTAAGAAAACAAATTTTAAGATAATATAGGAGAACTTACTTTCGGTGTGTTCTTTGATAGTCTACTGAACCACAAAGCAGAGATGTGGCTTCATAACATTGAAAGTTTAATCCAGTGTTATAGCTCCTCTAAGGATTATCTGGGATTGTACAAAATAAATGTAACGAGAGCACATTTTGTCTAACAACTTTTCACTTCAACGATTCGAGAGTAGAGTAAGTCGGTATCGTGAAGCATAAAAGTTTAGTTCCAAAGTTATAAAGGGGTTTATGGGACCAGTTCTAGAAGCTCTAAAATAGTATTTCGGGCCACGTAGAACAAATTCAACGTTTTTGTACATTTTGTTGCATTTTCTATTCGTCCCATTATTTTCTACTTCAACAATATGAGACCGGTGTTATGACTAATCTAGAAGAGTATCTGGGACTGAGGAGGAACATTTTGTCTAACTACTTTATAGTTTACCGATGTGACTTTAAAGCAAAAAAGTGTAGTTTGGAAGTTTAGTTCCCATGGGGAGTTCGCAGACACAGCTAAAGGACCTCTTAAATAGTATCTCGGAATGCGTAAATTAAATACAACTAGAGTACATTTCGTTGCATTTTACACTCGTCCACCATCACAAAATTGATGGTTAGGAAAGGTTTCAGTGCCATAATTATCCAATTTATTTCCATATAAATGGAATTACATTACATGGTAAAACATAAACAGTGATTTTGTTGCTTTTACATCCTTCCCTGTCTTTCTCATTGGAAGATAACCTGAACACTATTGGTTATGGTGCAAAACATTTGTAATGATTCTCCATTATGTCCCCATTTGCTAAATAATATGCAATGAAACATTATATATTTCTTAGTGCTTTCCAGAGACTGTAATCAGTTTTGTTTGAGGACTCTAATTTTATAAGATTGTAACTCAGGTTATATTCCTTATTCATTTTAACGATAATGTGAAGTGATTAAATATAACTTTGAACTGAAGTCTGAAGACATTCCTATCTTTTATAAAAGTTAGGTATCCAAAAATGTTCTCAGAGTAAAACACGTGTGATTGGTTTCAGTGTAACCAAAAAAACTGAAAAACATTTATTTCACACTCACCATATTTACAAATATATTTTACTCACATTTTACTTAAATAGTGATGCTAAACAATATAGTTATTCGATTCACAACAGAAATTAATTAAAATTGGTCATTTCATTTCTTGTTGTTTTAAGCAGTTTCCTACTATAATCCAAAGAAGTAGATTGTCCATGAACATGAATTGTCAATGAACAATTATTTAACGTAGCTCCCTTTTAGGTCTCCTTTCTTTTTGTAGCTGTCTCAAATATATGCTTTTAGTTTGAACAATATCAGTCTATATTTTGCTATAGCTTCCATATAAGGTCCCTTCCCAGAAAATGGATTTAACATATAAAACTCTCAAATATAGACGGATTTTGCTGAAATTCAGATATTATGAAGGTAAATATTAATTATCTAAGGATCAAATACAGTTCCAAATTTACAATTTTTAGCGGTAATGTCTGGGAGAGGTTCATCCTATACTGTTTCATTTAGATTATCTAAAAAAACTTTACAGTCCTAACTATTCCTTAATGAAAATGACTATATAGATCTTATTATTGGACGGATAGGGTCATGCAAAATGGTGATTCCCATACAAGGTTAATTTAATTTTGAAGTATATAAAGATCTTGTACAGCTAAAATTTTATCTTAAATTATTTTATATAGCAAAAATTCTTTAATATGACACTAGAAGATCAGGGTTAGCCATCTCCGTCAAGTCCGACTATGTAAAACCCTGTACCTGGGAGATGCGACAAATTTTTGAACGATCCCCGTATAATTTACTTTACTTATTTATGTTAAATTTGCAGTAGAATATTTTCATACTAACATTTTTGTAAAATTTATGCGTTTTAAAACGATTTTTTTCTGGGAATTATATGGAAGCTAGAAGAAATTATTGAACAACCCCTATTAATACTCGCATAATTTTGCACAATATTTGGTGAAAATAGTTTTATATTTAGGAATTTTATGGGGCATATAAAATAATGTTCTAATCATAACCAATTTAAACAGACATCATCCTTGGGCCAAAATAATATCACGCATAAAGTTCCATTAAGTTACCTCCAAAACTGCGACCAGTACTTTGCAAAAAACTTTATATTGACAGTCAGTCGGACAGACATGCGGATATGGTTAAATAAACTCTGGAAATGATTACTAATCGAACGGTATAATAAAGTGTGGTGGTAGGACCATTTTTTCTGCCCTTCACAAACATCTGCTCAAATGCATAAAACCCCAACCACCTATTTTGGTTTAGAGTATAAATACCAAGTGCACAAAAGGCATCAGCAATTTTTAAGTTTAAAATTGCAAACCGTGGGGAACATTTATACGGAAGCTAAAAGAAATAATGGACCCATTATCACCACAAACATCGTCATTGAACCTAAATAATGATCAATGTCATTAAGATACAATTGAAATAATGACTTGCAGTTTATTCAGAAGATTTACTCAATAAGCCGATCGCCCAGATGGATGGACATTGTTAAATAGACAAATATAGTGATCCTGAGTCGAACGGTTTATTTTCTGTCCATAACAAATATATGCACAAATGCATAATACTTTAACCATCTATGGTATCTTTTTATAGAGCTTTGGGTAGCGAGTTCGAGACAATCGCTAAAGTCTTCCAGAGTAATTTGTGTTAAAAGGTTTTCAAAATTCGTCATGGCGGATTATAATATTTTCATTAGATTTTTTAGCTTCCACACCACAAGTGGTGAAGAGAGTATATTAACTTTGTCATGTCCCACGCATCACAGGCCCCATAACGCATATCTATTCTATCTGTCTGTCAATCACACAATAATTCGCAGAACTCAATGCAATTTGACCTGATTATTTGTTTTAGTTCTAAGAAGTTTCGTATTTATAACCAGTAAAATCGCTTAAGTATATTTTAAGATATAGACCGATATCTGAGGCAACCTCTAAGCTCAAGCGAAGAACTTTCGTAAAATTTGCAATTATAAGTCGATAAAATTGAATACATTTCGCCATGATATTAAGTTAAGTGTATTTCATTACCAAAATCGGTAAAGTAGAGAAAAAGTTATAGCCAAAAATATAATTATTTTTTTTCTCATTTGGTGTTCCAGTTTTTTATTTAAGAAAAACTTTTTATATATACGTCGGTGAATGTATATGTGAGTGAGCATGTATGAAACATAACATATATATTTCACACGCATTTGATATGGAGGGTATTAAAGATTCTATATAGCCGAATGTAGCACTTTAACTGGTTTTTTTTTCTCCCACCACCACTTTTCAGGCGAATTATGCACAGTCATAATAGAGATTTTGAAAAATATTTAAAACAAAACTTTCTTTTGTTTTTTTTTCTTTTCTCCATCTTCATCAAACTTTCAAATGGTTAAATCACAAACAAAAGAACAAAAGTTGTACTAAGAAATACAAAAATAAAAAATCCAAAAAAACAACACAAGTTAAGGAAAATGTGGGGAAAAACATCTTGAAGGGATTAAACAATTTTTAAGTATAATCTTTTAGGATTAAATCTACTTATGTTGTATTAAAGAAGGTAAGAAAAATCCGGATACAAAATGAAAAGCTAAATTATATAAAATTTATGCATATTTTTGGAAGAATTACAAACGATTAACTTTTAAAATGTTGCATTTGGATTCTTTTAAATTCTAAGTAAAACGTAATTTTGATACCCTACACCACTATAGATAGTTGGGGTATTATGCGTTTGTTTAGAAGTTTGTAACGGGCAGAGAAAATATTGCTATCACCACTTTTAAGTAGACGGTTCGACTCAGAATCACTTTCTAAAGCAATTTTTTCGATGCCCGTCCGCCCTTTTGGCAAGCCCGTTTGTAAGCCTTCTGAACAAAATACTGGTGGCAACTCTAAAGATGTTTTGATGAAGCTTGGCAATATGGTACTATGCTTATTGAAATATGTGATGTTGAATTCATTATTTCACCCCCATACAAATCTTCCTCCTGGAATAAGATTTTAAAGTTATAAAATACTTAAAGCGATTTTAGGGAGAATTGGCATAAATAAGTCTTATAGCATTATACAAAGATGAACCTGATTATACGAAGATCGGTTTCATAAAAGGAAATATTTGCTGACATATACATTGGTATTATAATAACAATTGTTCAAATTAAAATAAACATTTGTTAAATCTTGTATTTATATATTGAATCTGCCACTATTTTGAGGCCTCACAATAAACTAAATTTATTTATTTTTTTGTCAAGGAAGACCTGATTTCCCCTTTCCATTGCCCATTGCTCTCATATTAAGTTGGCGGCTAATCATTCCGTCTAAGATGTCTGCATGCGGGTTAGGATGAGTCCTTAGCATTGTTGTATATCATTCGTAAACTTTTCCAAACTCTTGCTTTACTAATGGCATATCCAAGTCTCTAAGAATGTCTAAGTCTGTAGAATTGTAGATTGTGCCCCCTGTAAATTATCAATATTCATTTGTCAAGCCGTAATTTATAATTGGAAACCATATGTTCATATAGATTTCAAAACGGTTTTATACAGAATAATTTTATTGTCAAGTCTAAATTTGGCTGATGGTTAATGATTAAGTAACACTGGCTTTTAACCTGATATGAAGACTCTTGGTTTCTACATGGCGATGTCATGTAAGTCTTCTATCAAAATAAATAACGAAATATGTAACATAATCATCTTGAGGGATGTTAACACCGTTTGGAGAAACTGGTGGACAGTTTCCTCTTCTAAAAGCAAAGAAGATGTGCTTTAATTTTATTTCTTTAATTTTTATTTTATTCTCCAATTAGTCAATCATGTTTCCAAGCATCTCAAATAGATGACCAGAGTACGATTCCTCATGTCAACTAGAAATTGCCGTATAATCTGCGAATGTTGAAACTATCAGATCATTGCATAGAGGCAAGTCAGACATATATATTAAGTAAAGAACCGGTCCTAGAACACTATCCTAAGTAATACCAGCCCTTATGCTGAATTCTTCAGTTACATTTTACCCTGAAATGACAATCGTCCAAATAGGATTCTAACAATCTGTGAGTACATGTTTGGTTACAAATTTGTATTGCAGACCCTTATGCCAAACCTTATCAAAGGCTTTCGCTACATCCAAGAATATTGCTTTTTTAATTCAAACGGTTTTCTTATCTTTCCAGTTAATCGTTTTATTTTTTCAATGGTTCCATGATTTTCCCAAACTCTTTTAACAAATAGGGTGGTAGACTAATAGGTCTGTAGGATTTCCAGGTTACGGTAACATTATAATTTGCGAAAATTTTCTTATTCAGGATAAAATTCTCACTCGTGTTAATGCGTTGAAAATTATCGACTGCACTATTATTGCCACATTAGGTAGGTTTTTACTCATAATCGGTTTTACTAAATCATATCCGGGAGATTTTCTTACACTTACTTAATGTTTAGTAACTGAATTAATATTCTCTGAACTAATGACAATTTTGTCATTATATTCCAATATTTGTTCTGGTATTTCTACAATTTCAAAGTGACTTGTAGGAGAATTCGGTTGAAAAACTTTTCTTAAATAATAGCAATCGTACGAGGATAGATCCATAATAGATTTTAGATCTCTTATAAAAATCCCCACAAAAAATCCCTTTCAAAAGCTTGATATAATGTTAATGTAATGTATATCGCACTTAAGTATAAATCAGAAAAAAATTATACGAGTGTCCCTCATAAATTTACAATGATATATTTGGTGCAGGGTATTACAAAGTCGGGCTTGACTGACTATAACATTTTGACTTTTCATACATCTTGAACTTTTGAAGTAAAGATTTTTATTGCATAAAATTGTTTATAAATTTATTATTTTATAAAAAAATATTTGTTATTTTTGCCAAATCAACAGATTACCTTAATAAAATTTTGTTTTTATTTTTTTTATTTTTATATAAAAACAATGACTTATGCCCCCAAAAGATTTCAGTTAATTCAATTTCAAACAATTGAATATTTTTCTATCTAAAAATTTGTGTTTTCTTTCTTTTTTACAGTTTTTTGTTCTTTGAATTATTTAAATTTGCATAAAACAAGCATTTAGAACAAAAGAAAACAAAATGACACTCTTTTTGTTGTTGTTGTTGTTTTAAAAATATTTTAAAACCGAGATGGGCAATTTTTAAGGTATATGGGGCCAATTTAGATTTTAAATTTGATTTTATTACAAACCTTTTCTTTAAAACGTTCTTTATTTAATGATGAATCTGTTTAGGCCTCACAATATGTAGTTTAAATATTAAAACTAATAATTAAATTCTCTAATGATGGCTATAATTCTGGTAATTTTCCTCTTAAAGTCGTATTGGAGTGTCCAATCTAGGAAGCCTAAAACTACTTTGCACTTCGCCAGATGTCCTGCCAAAGGGTTGTATGGTGGAGGAGTTTTGACAAATACATTTGACGAACTTTTTCAAATTATTTTTTCACCATTAGTTTGCAAATATCTCTGTATTATGTTCTCGTTGCTGACATATCAAGGTGCACCTACCATATTTCTCCCAATTATTAATTGAGCCCTCTGTATAAGATCGATACTAATATTACAGTGCCCCATAGTTGTCTGCAATACAACCACACTGCTTTCAACACTGTATTATACCGGATGATTTTGTTGTCAATGCTAAATTTTGATCTTTGATTTATCAACTTTTACTTTACTTTTAACTTCATATGAAGTCTCTTGGATTAAATATGATGACGCCAAGCAAAACGCCTGAGGGTGTTACAACAATATTGTTGAGAGTAACTGGTTGAAAAATTTCCCTTTCTCTTTAGTTTATTTACTCTTATACGCCAATATTTTAATCATGTCTCCAGACTTCGAAGATAAGTGTTCAGTTGTATTGAAGTAAACTCTTTTTAGAGCTTAAGATTGCCATGTCACCGGTAAATGTGGAGATAATCACGTTGTTACATACGAACAAATCAGAAGTATAAATTAAATATCATTAAGGTCCCAGCACACTACCCTGAGGAACACCAGCTTTTATTACAATGTCCTTTTACTTGAATCCTTCCTATACAGGATTCAAGTAGTTCATGAATAAATGGTGACCAAATTTTATCAACAACATCTCAAGATTCATCAACACTGCAGAACAGTATTTCTTTTATTCAAAAGATTTTCGTATCTCTTCAGTTAGCCGATCCAAAATGGTATACTGGAATGATATTTCTGTCACTCAAGATTGTTACAATTATCTTAAAAATCTTTTAAAGCCAGGAGTGTAAACTTATTAGTCTGTAATCTGAAGGTTAGGTCAGATCCTTACCTGATTTAGGAATCACTATGATCTAAATAATTTTTCATTTCCTTGAAAAAGCTCCCAATTTGAAAGGTCCGTTAAAAAAACACATTAGTCGCACGGACTATCGTTAATAACCTTTTTAATTTCCTCAGGACTAAGGATTAATTCATTGTAGTCTGCTACAATGTCTCGTCAAAACAAACAAACAAAGAAACAAACAAACAAAGAAACAAACAAACAAACAATATCAGTATTTTCTTTGGCATTTTGATCCCAAGAGTCGTCAGACTTACGTAGGGGTCTTTTTCAAACTTATTGTTTGACATACTTACGATGTAGTTACCACACTGTCGATCCTTTTCTGCTTGAAGGGCTTGTTTCAACTTTCTATTTGCAGTACAAAGTCTCAACTTAGCAACTGATGATCTAGTTTGTTGCCACTCTCTTCTTAATCTTCTTTTTTTAACGTGCTCTTCAGTGTCGGTATTCGTCCATATTTTCGATCAGTTTAATTGAATGTTCAACCGCCAGAGTAATTAAAGATGTAAATTTGACCCCATAAAGTATAACTATTTTTGGACAAAATGAAAACTACAGTCAATTGAGCTATCAGCGTCTTTAGATTTGTCCCTTGGAATTATTTCTACAAAAGAGGAAATCAAGTTTAGGTAAGATTTTGAACAAAGTTGTCAAATTTTTATTCAAGTGTTTGATTTTTAACATTACGTTTGAAAATGGAGATTTACGATTTAAAAAGAGAATGAGAATGCTATATTCAGCTATAACGAATCTCCATCCCAAAATTATGTAGTCTGTAATATTTTGCCACTATTGCTTCATTTATGCGCCAATATTAACAATTAAGAATGCTCTATTCGTTTACGACAAATTTTCAATACCCTCCACTACAAATGCGAGTAAGTAAATACGTTATGTTTCCTATATACACACTAACAAATACACTCACAAATATATATATAATATACAACCGTTTTTTTAACAACACAGTAACACTTAATACAAATATAACATTTTTGGCTAAACTTTTTTCTACTGATTCATTTTTGATAATTTTTGGAGTGATGATGAAGCACGTATAGTCCATATCTTTTTATATATAGTAAACCGACTTTACTGATTTCAAACAAAAGACTTGTCAGGACTATAGCAAATAATCAGATCACATTCCATTGAGCTCAGTCAATTATTGTGGATGTGAGGGTGCCAAAAACAGACAGACGAGCAGACAGACGGACATAGTTAAATCGACTCAGATTTCGATTTTATGCAAGAATATATATACATTATGGTATCTGAGATGATTCCTTTTTAGTGTTACACAGGGAACATTTTGTGCAGGTGGAGGTTATAATAATGAGTTTTAAATTAATGATTTAATAAAAATATTATTTTCCCACTTAATATTTTCTTGTTTATTTTTTAATTCTTTTAAAACATAACGATGTGCATTTACAAGAATATGCACCTGTGTATAATATTTTATCTATGTTATTATTAACATATTGACTTTTTAACTTAACCTAAAGATTGTACTTCTCTGCTTCAAATAATTTGCATAAACTCTCGTTTTTTTTCTTTTGTCAGTGTTAGTAAAAATTGAAAATAAAAGATTATAAATATGTATTAAAAACAATACATATACATATACAAGTATATATTTTTTATATTTTTAAAATTTAATATTGTCAAGTTTTTCCCCATTTATTTTTAACAAAAAAAAAAAGTAAAAACAAAATCAAATAAAAACAATTTTGTTAAACAACAAGTTCATTGAGAAAAATTTGCATAGAATTTAGTACGTTTATTGATTATTTCGTTACCATGTTCCTTTTATCTAGTTCCTTGATAACCTAGTTAAATTTCAAATGATGGAAGACAAAATTTGAAAAATAAAAATATATATAAATATTCAAAATTTTAATATTATATAATAAAGATGACATAAATGTTTTATGCATAAAATGAAAGTAAAATTTTTGTGAAACAAGAGAGAGAGAAAAAATTAAATAATTTTGTTAAAACATTAAAATATGTTACGACATTAAAATGTTTTTTCGAATGCGACTGTTAAAAGTAAATAGACTGTGCCAAATCTTAAATACCCTTCACCACTACAATGAAGACAATTATCTTTTTATCTGGAATTATTTTATATTTTGTTCCGGTAAATGGGATTATAAAGGAGTAATATCCAAATATGGCCGATGATTGTCAAACTAGTTTCATATGCTAAAGACTGTTGAAAATTTGAATTGAGTGATATAACAATTTTAAAATCTCAATCCCGTTTTCCAGGAAGGCCCGTTATGTGGACCAATATTTGTCAGATTAATAACATAAAAGAGAGTTAGAAAATAATTAAGCCCAATTGCAATAGAATTGGCCATTATTTACTAGTTTTATAAGTACAAAAAAGAGGCCTTATATGGGAGCTGAGCAATAAAAGGACCGAGATTGTATAAATTATTTTTTTATATTACATACAATTAAAAAAATAATTTTGTCGAATCTCAATAGAATTAAACTTTATTAACAAGTTTTATAAACTCAATACCCCTTTTCAGGGGGGCCTGATATGGAAGCTTTATCAAAATATAGACCGATGTTAATAAAAATAATAACATATATTTAAGAGAGTCAGAAAATTAATTGTGCTAAATTTCATGATAATTCATATTTAAGAGTTTTATAAGCTATAAATCATATTCCGGGAAGGGGCGTTTTACGGGACCTACGTCAAATAATGACCCTAGCACAATTTTGTCTTTTTGGGTTTATTATTGCATCTAAATAAATGTATAAGGAAAATGTTAGTAAATTATCTTAAAAATTGCAACACATATCAGACTGGGATTCTTTTTCTATTGATACCAATTTGATCAATTTTTGTTTAAATCCATTTATATTTCGTTGAAAAATTAGAAATATTCTTTTTTGGAACTTTGAGATTGTCTCAGATATCGATCTTTAATTTTTCTGCTGATGACCCGATATAATGGTTTTGAATAGAAAACTGCTTAGGACAACAACAAATAATGTGTTCGAATTTTATTGAATTCGGAAAATTATTCTAGGCGTGAGGATGTTACCAACAGACAGACACTTGTGGTAATGAGGGTATATTAACTTTGTCAAAATAACAAATATGATTACAATGAGTTACAAATATGAATAAAACATGGACCTACAAAATATTGATGAAAGTTCTGCCATTAAATTGTTTCCAATGTTATTAAGCAATACAGGCAGAACTTGTCAGTTAAAAGAAAACCTGGATCAGCTTTTGTCTACATAATGTTTCTAGAGACAACAAATAGAAAGCATTTTCAAAAGACCTACCAACACACCTGATAGGAAAGCAGCCCTGTGAGCTCAGTACTTGCACTATTAGGTAAGAAGGGTTAAAGTTAATACAGGTTAACAAATATACAAGGCTCACAAAGTTTCTGACACTAACACTGCTAAAAATTTAGAGGCCAAAAACAGAGTACGGAAATTAAAGTCAAGTTTTCTAGAAAAAAATATTATTTCAAAATGATAAGACATTTGTTCTAGCAGATATTTTGTAATCTTCTGGTCCAAAAAGCTGCCAAAAGAGCTGTTACCATTCATTAGACTTCATAGTGTGTTCACTTATTTATGGTCTAATATGGCACCTTGTCACTATGGAAGATAAAATTCTCAAAGCATAAATCAAAAAATGTTGGTGTTGTGATAAAATTCTTTCCATGTAAAAAATTAATTTTGATACGATCGAATTTCCTATAGCCCTCATATTGTCCCCACTTCCGGAAATCACCTCAAATGATCTAAATCTTTCATAAATGTGGGTGTAGCTTATTACATAGTCGATCTTTATTGACAATTACTTGTTTTTATTTTTATACTTAACCGCAATCTTTAACACCAAAAGTCATTTATTACAGAAAATAGAATGTGTGAGTGTGTGTTAGTGAAAAACAAATACATATATACTGCAAATATAAATTTATATTCATATATAAACATACAATGCACAGTGGGTAATGGTATATGTTGATTTCTAAAAAAAAGTTAACTTCCATACAGATGGTTTAACGTTTTTGAAAGATGAACCTTGAGGTCTTGCAATTAGATTTCTCTAATGTACAGAGGGGTTCAATTGCTTTTTTTGGAAATAAATCTTTTGATTTATTACGATTTAAATGGATTATCGTGGAATTTAATATAATGATGAATAAAAATGAGTGATGAATTATTGCTTTGGTAGCTTTAAACTCAAATTGAATTCTACACCATGAGCAAAGTTATTAAGGTGCAATTTAAGTAATTATCATCCTAGAGCTCTGCACGAGCCCTTTAAAAACATGCATTATTTATTTCTTACACTTTTCGAGAAATATGCATTTAAATGTTTTACTTTTAAAATCCTAAGTTATTAGTTTTAAATATAAACTGGTGCATATACCTATAAAATCACTTAACCTTTTGTTTGAGAATAAAATTAATAAAGTAAATTAAAATTAATAAATTAAACAAAAAAATTATTAAATTAACTAAAAATTTATTTTTTTAACTAAATTTTAGATCAAAACTACCATTTTTATTAGTACTTTTCTATAAACGCACTTAAGTCTCTATTGCATTATTAATATTGGGTGGATTATTCTTTGCTTCGGATTACCTCATTAATACTGCATGGCATTGGCTTTGTATATTCCTTGAAAGGTAATTATTCTGTTTCTTAAAAAAACATTACGCACCACACTTTTGGATCGTTTGATTTTACGACCGGTTTCTCTATTGTAACAATCTTCAATATGAAAAAAATTTTTTGGATCTTCTGTCAGTCGGACAGAAAAGTTCCATTGAACATCTTTCAACGTTGTGAAATTTAAAAAAAAATAAAAACATAAACAAAATTTTAGTCGGTCTAGCCCGAATGTGTAATAACCTACATCACATTGTTGGTTTTAAATGATTGCTATCGAAAAATTTACGAACATCCCTCGTAAGTTACAAACATTTGCAGAAACATATAACACCCCAAATACCTTCGGTGGTAGAGGGTATATCAAAAAATTAAATGCGTTTTAATGAATATGCATCAGTGTATTTCTGAAAAATATATAGCCGATCAAAAGTTACAAATTTATCAAAAAAAAATATTATCTGCTCCACTGTGTGTTAAGCACTATAAAATGAAGCAAGTCCATTAGGGGTTAAAAAGTTATTTTCAAAATTATTTAAAAAATTGTTTTATTGTTTTAAAAAATGAAACATATTGTTTTATTAAATTTCTAACGCCAATTTTAGAATGCCTTAAATGAAAATTGTTAATGATTTTTTCTTAAAAATGTGTAAGTTTCTCCATTTGAACCCCCTTAATGTTTTATAAATTTACTTTTATGAATGCCAGCATTTGAGGTTGCAAAATTCATTTACAAAATAAATATGTAAATGAATTATAGTCGAAAATGCATTTTCTACTATTTTAACACGCACACATTCACTTTGTAAACCTCTGTTGTTGTATGAAATGTAATTTGTCTTATATTCAATGTGGTTAAATTCTATATAATAGAAACAAGTAAAAATGTTATAGTCGATCAAGTCCGACTATGTGTTAACCTACGCCACATTGTTGTAAATATAAATGACTACTACGAAAAAAGTATGAACGGCCCTCGCATAATTTGTTTTTCTTATTTATGCTAATGTGTGTAATAGATTATTATGATTTAATGATTTATTTGAAATTTATACGTTTTAAAAAGATTTTTTCTGGAGAATTATATGGGAGTTAGAACAAATTGTGAACCGATCCTCGTATAATTTTAATCGACTCAGGAAGTGATTCTGAGTCGAACGGTATACTTAAAAGTAGTGGTAGGATTATTTTTCCCCGTTAAAAACCTTTGCACAAACGCATACTACCACCACCAGCTATGTTGGTGTAGGGTATAATAAATATGTATATGTTCATATCTATGGAATCAACACATAATGTTACTATTCCTATAACGGCTGTAAAATTCATAGAATATAAAAAAAATATATATTTTATGAAATTATTCTAAATACAAGAAGAAATCCGCTCCTTCAGACAAGTTTGAATATGAGGAGTTGGGAGCATTACTCGACAACGATTGCTGAATAACTTTGAACGAACTTACATTATTATTTGGATCATACAGTATGACATTAACGTTTAAGATATAAAGATATAAATGGAAAGAAATGAAATGAATGGAAACTTAGAAAATTTAAAACGCAGTTTTTTTCGGAATTGATGATTGAACTTTACAAAAGACTAAAAAGTTTAATTTTTGTTGGAATCCACATGCAGGATACACAAATAGCTAACGATGGGAAGATCTGAATTAAATATACTTAATTCAGATGAAGTATGTCATATGAGCAGAATGAAGAAAGTGTGACTACATCAAAGGTCTAACAAAGATTTATCAAAATTACTTTCTTTTGGAACTGGTTTCTGTATAAAAAGTGGAACGAATAGGGGGAGAGGTAGCATGGATACCTCGAATATCTTAGGTACATTAAAAGTGAGATTCCAGGGACTTTCTCAAGTAAACACTTTTGCTGGACAAAATTTAGGACTGTCAGGATCAGAGGAAGGGGTTGCCTCCGTGCTATGCAAAAAAAAAAAAAATAGCTCAAATCAATTTCTAAAAGAATTGTTATTGTAAAAATAGGACAAATAGGAATATGATGGGTAAACACTAGCATTTAATAAAAGACGATGTCTGTCTGAAAATTTCATAAAGTATTTCTTATGCGATTCTTAATAAAATCGAGGAAAAATATTGTTGATGAAAAAGTTAAGAAAAATCCCAAAATTTTGAAGTTTTGTGATTTGGCCTACATCATCTATCTATAAACACTCTGTGGTTTCCAAAACTACATTCCATTTGAAAATTTAAGTTTTGAGATTTACGAACAATTAAGTTAAAATTAACATTTTAATTGAAAAGGTTGAAATTCGACAGGCCTGAACTTAGTCTTATAGGATTTGCGGAAGCAAAATTAAAACAAAAACCGATCATAACCAATTTCAGTAGTTTCATTTTATCATTTCGTCTAAATATCCCTAAAAATTGCATCGTAAAAAGTGCTCACGAACGACGAACAAGGTTATGAGTTGAACGGTATACTTAATCTATATTTTTTTCTGCTCGTTAAAATACTTCGAACATGCGTCTTACATCCCAACCATCTCTGGTGGTATTGAATATCATAATTGATTTGGAAACCTTTTTCAGGAAAATTGGGATTTTTATATGGGAACTAAATTGTAATAAGGAACGGCATATATGATATTTTGTTGAAAATAACCGGAAGAAGATTTGTGTTAAGCTCCGGTGGAACTAGACCATATTAAAGAGTTTTTAAGGCTTAAAACTGTATTCTGGGCTGTGGTTTTATATAGGAGTTATAATCATATATGGAGCGATATTTGAAAAATTGATAAATACACTAATAAAAAATTGTCCTTAGAGTTTAATAGGCCTACACCTTATTCCGGAAAAAGCCTTATATGGACCTATAACAATTATATTATATTCAATTATTATATTCAAATATAAATATAAAAAATAGTTAGTAAAATAGTTCTTCCAAATTTTTAGGAATTTAGAGCGTGTTCCAGGGTTTAATAAGTCTATTCCGAGTATTGGTATTATATGGAAAATAAATCTAATAATAGTTCTTTTATAATATATTGGGTTTATTATATCAAAATAAATGCATGCGACAAAGATTCGAAAAATATCTACAGAATTTTGAGCTAAATGATACACTGATTTTAAGGTGTATCAAAATATTCTTAAGACGCGGATCATTATTGTGGACGTGAAAATGTTTCCAACAGATAGACAAATGGACAGAAATACCGCAGACAGATGAACTGTCTTCAAAGTAATTTTTAAAATCATGACATGTATTAAAAAATATATGCAACGAACATTTTCCAGGGGAAAATTATTGATTTATATTTTTGTTTAGTAGTTTTATTGCATGTGGGCTACCCCTTTTCCTGGTCCTAACTGTTTTTCATTTTGTGCAATAAAAAGCATCCTCAACGAAATAATTGCGAACAAATTTGAGAACTCTCGCTGTTACAGTTTTTTAAATATTCAATAATCAATATTTGTCCTGTGGGAAGGGTACCTTCCCCTTGATCCCATCCATCCTATATTTTGCCTAATAAAAGAGATCTTTAAGAAAGTGATTAAAACCAAGTTGAAAACTCTCGCTGTTATAGTTTTTTAAATATTCGATAATAAAAATAACTTTTGTATGGGGTATTTTCGGATATGTTGGGGTCAAACCAACCGACAAACACTGATTCATTTTTATATACACATATTACTTATACCCATGTAAATTGAAACATTAATCTTATTTTTATTTCAAATACAAGCAAATATTAATTAATAAAATATTTCCATTAAAAATAACTTAACAGTGATGAACAAAACTAAAAAAACTGTTCAAATTATTTGCAATTAAGATTAAATAGAAAATCTTTTATGTATAGAAAAGAAATGATAACATTCTCCATTTAAAGTTATTAGTGATACATAAATATAAACTTTTAACTGCTTTCATTTTGTTCACCACTGTACATTGCAAAATAAATGAAATATGTGATTAATTGTATAAAAATATTTAGCATTAATTAAAATTATACAAATACACAAACATGTCTCATAAATTGTCTGCATTAGACATTAAATTATGGTTACAGATAAACGAGTCTTCATTTCATATTTCTTTTTTTTTCTTCTTTTTTGTTTCGACCAGACACGAGCCAAAAAGTCAAGTGTCATTAATGAAAATAAATATAATATAACATTTACACTTGTATCTATGGTATATCAGAATTATACACACACATACATACACATCTGTTGGATATCTAAAAACTGTCTGTGTGTGTTACTTTGGTTACAAACAGACTTTTGCAAAAAAAAAAAAATGAAAGAGAAAATTAATAAATTTAATATAAAATATTATGAGGGAAATTTCATATTTATAACGGTATTTAAAAAGAAAAATATTAAAATGATTTATGTGTTTTAGGTAATATTTAGCGATTCAAAGATAAATTAATACAATTTCTAGGCATTTATTTTTTTGTAAGTATCCAAGGGATTACATAAAACTTGTCTAATTTTTCATCTGTTAATTCCATTTTAAGAAGTCAAATCAAGAGTTTTTACTCGAAATATGTAACTGTAAAGAAAAAAATAATATTTAGAACTTATAATTTTCTTAATTTAGTAACAGACTTTTAATCTAAAATTGAAAACAAGTGACAATTTATTATCGACAGGGCCGGATCTTCCACCACTTGTGTTTTAATTGAATATAATGCTCCCGAAAACATCAAATTAAACCCCGATTCCCCAAAAAAAAACTCATATAAGAATTATAGTGAAATATGATAACATATTCGTGAAATTACTTATAAACAATTCACACAAAAAATATAAAAGAAAGAAATTGGAATTTTTGTGAATTTAAGGAGGCGTAACTCTAAAACCCTGTTCCAGAATGGGATAAGGAAAAGACATTATACCGATTAGGCCCCGATGATTATTAAAGAAGATACATATACTAATTATACCCCGTTTCAACGAAATTGGTTGAAATATATATAATAAGATCAAATAATTCCTAACATACACACATGTTAATAAAAAACGAAATCACCAAACTTATAGTTATTTTTTAATACTACAATTAACAGAAGTAGATTTTTTATGGTTTTAATCACTAATGATGAAATTTCAAACCTTTTCAAGAAATCCTTCCATTAACGTCTTTATAGTGCTTTCCTGCACTTTACTCCTTCCACGTTTATAATTTTTTAACATGCTTTTGTGCTCTTCAATTGTTATTATTTATCCACTGGCCTTAGTTCCGGGCAGCTTGGAGACTTTGCTTCTCTTGGTACAAATACCTAATTATTGTTTTTGTACCACTCCAGGGATTATTTGCCATACTGACAGAATGCTAAGTCAAGACAAAATTAAGTAGACACATTATGAATTCTTCTAAATGGAAGCAGTCTTCTTTGTAAACATCCCTTAATGCTTGACATACCAAAAACTTTTTGGGAAATTGACTGCTTTTGGATCCTACTTATTTAAAGTTGTATCAGCAATATAATTGTTTGATCAGGAAGTTGGGAAAAATCTGCCAGAACATACGTTTTGTAATCCACTATGCAGCAGGAATATTTTTTAGAAAATTGGACTTTTATTGATTTGTCCAGTAAATTGTTAACAACATTCCTGTCAGTAACTTTTTAGCTTTGTATGCTTTTAAAACTGCGTTAGCTTTAACTTTTCGTACCATTTTTCGATTTTTCTGAACTTTAGGGTCAAACATTTTAGGTTACTGATACTTGAGAGATTGTTGAAGAAAAGAAAAGAACCCAAAAGCTGATAAAATGACCAAAAAGTTCTTCTTATAGCAAGCAATATGCAGTTGCGCCAAAAGAAGCCAATCATTCATTACAACGGACTCTATAAAACCGAAATTTATATCAAGAATTTTTTACAAAAAAGGAAGCTCTTATTCATAAGACTTTATAATTAGGTGCAGGAAAGCACTATAAAAACTTTAATGGAAGAGTTTCCGAAAAAGATTCAAAATTTCATCACTAGTGATTAAAACTATAAAATATATATTTATTTTTTGTTGTAAATTGTAATAACAAATTCCATCAAATAAAAAAATTGAAGCTGTTAGTCAAGAATTTTTCGATCTCACACCTTTAATACTCACTCCTTAAATACTTTCCAAAATCTTGATATACGCGAATTATTTAAAATTTCTAATTTGAAGATATTAAAAACGACATATGGACGTATAAAGCATTAGTTGTGCCAAAAAATAATAAATTACCATCAATTGTTAAAACTGAATAAGTCGCTTTCGTGAATAAAAATTATGAAGTCTATTTTTGAGGGAAAATTTAGTGTTGTAATGAATGCGTATGATTAATAATAAATCTTCATTTATTTAGTATACGTCCTCTGTAAATTCTGTTAATAAAGGAAAAATAACTTTCACCACACCTGCACAGTGATGCAGATATTTTTAAATAAATCTGTAACTTTTGATTGCAGGACACAGTGTGACATTTTCTTTAGGAAAAGATTTTTAACATTTTATCAACTTGGTGGATTTGCATGACCGGAGAGAGTATGTTTTTATATTTTTTTTACTTTCGGCCCCATAAAGAATTCATGAGCGGAGTTATAGGGGTGCAAATTGGGATACCTTGGCACTTTTTTGGCGCGTGTAAAAGTTTGCTTCTCATCAAACCTAATTTTGCTACCACCACCTTAAGTATACCGTTCCACTCAGAAATGGAGGTCGCAATTTTAAATAAAGACTTTGGTAAATTTTAATACTTTGTCCCAAGGGAAATACTTATTGAAATTTGTGATGATGGATTCATTACTACATCTACCTCCCATACATAAACTCTTGCCGGAACTTATTTTTAAGTTCGTGAAATTTCTAACTTAAAAAAATGGTACAAATAAGTCTCATGATATTTCAAAACTATATGTTAAATTATACGAGGATCGGTTTATTATTTTTAATTGGTTCTATATAACCACCTTTTCGAATATCACTCTTTAGTGCTTAATTCTAAAATACATGTTGTTATTGTAAGGAATGTATAAACAAAAATCGGTGTAAGAAACTTAACTTGGATCTGTGTATAATTTTTTCTAGCTTCCATCCTTGTAAAAAGGATTTATTTGACTTTAGTGTTGGTGCCAAAATAATCTGCTGCATAATTCCGGAAATACGAACATATTTTTTTTGTAACAAAAGATTCTAATTCAAAGTTTGTTTCCAAAAACCCCATCGCCCAAACATCCATGTATATGATTTTGACATTGACTTAAACGCCTCAGTTTTTAAAAGGAATGATGACTTGAAAATTACAATATATATTTGAAACCATGTGGTAGAAATTCTTTCAGGCCTTAAAAAATATGTGGACTCTATAAAAACAAAATCCCAATTTTGGTATGAAAACTACAATAAATATCACTACCACAAGCTACGAAGAGGGTATATTAATTTTGGCATTCCATGGGTAATGTAAAGAAGGAATCACTTATGACCGCATTATTTATGCTCATTGCTGCATAAAATCAAAATCTGTCTGTCTGTATGGCCTGGGGATTTATAATTATCCTTAAAACCATCAAAATCGGTGCAGTACATTCAAAAATAAAGACTGATACATGAAGCAGACTCTTAATTCAAGCGAACATCTTTCGTAAAATGATCAATTATTAATCCACAAATTACAATCACATTTATGGTGGAGGGTATTGTAGATTCGAAATAACCGAATGTAGCATTAATACCTGTTCCAATTAAAAAGAAAGCATACAAACAAATGTTTCAATTATACACAACATTTATTCAACACTCACACATTTAAATTATTTACAACTTTTACTACAATGCAAATATTAAATGTATTTTCACACAAATACAATTATTGATATGTATAGGTATATGTATTATAATTTGAATGTGTATGTATATATTTAAGTATTTATTTGCATTCATTTGAGATGTATAATTAAATTACAAAGAACATTAATTCCAATAATGATAAGGACAAAGTCCATAATGATGTTGAAGATGATGATGTCTACGTCGATGGTGATAATGATGATAATGATAATGGTCATGTGAAGATAATTATAATAAAAAGGAGAAGTAAATAACAATTTACATATAGTAAATCATATAGCAAATGTAATTCTTATTACAAATGTTATACACACATACTTACAAAATGCGTATCTTAAGGATTAACATATTTATTTACACATTCATCATTTTATTTGCTTGTAATTATGTCTGGATATATATAAAAATTATATATCTACGAGAAAAGAACAATGTCTACCACATATGATCTCATATAAAATTAATTTTATAATTAAATACACAAAACGATATAAGATTACAAGGTTATTCGATTCGATGCAGAATATTAAATATTCTACAGTGTATTGACCCTGTAGTGTATTTTGATTTAAGTAATGTTTTTTCATATTATACATAAACACTGGTGCATATTCCTTTAAAGGCACATAACTTTTTTTTAAAGAATTAGAAGAAATTAAACAAAACGTGTTAAATTCGGCCATGTCGATTTTTTATACCCCTTCACCTTTGCTTATATGGATTTTTTTGTGTTTTTTTAAATTACAGACTTAACACTTAAGTTCTTTTAATTATATCTGATCTGCTAAAAAAATATAATCAATCAGTGCCATAACCAAGTCCAGAGATCTCATTGGAGGTACAAAATATCAAAAAATGTGTTTTTGCCTATAACCCCGAAATTAATGGCCTGATTTATTTCATGTCTTCATTGCGTAAATCCAATAAATTATTTTAAATCTAACTGTGGACAAATTAAGTCTTCAACTCTTATAGATTGTCTGAAAAACAGAAAAAGAGATTGAGGTAACTTCAGTTTTTTACTTATATCTGCACCATTTATGAACCAATTTCCCTGGATTTCAATAGCAAAACTCTCATTTCCAGTTGTCTGATAAATATATCATATATGTCAACTGTAGGTCGGCCTCATAAACTTCATTTCAAATGTTTTTCATTTGATTTTATTTAACTTAATTTTAGAATTTAATGCCATTTTGAGTGACACTTTCCTATAAATGAACATAAGTTTATTAATCTCTATAGCATTATGAATAGTGGATGAATAACGTCAAAAATAAGGTCTTTCATTGATTCCGCAAAATTTTTAAGAATCAATTTCTTCCTAAACTTGTTTTATTATACCCTGCAGAACCACAGCTGGTTGGGGTATTATGCGTTTGTGCATATGTTTCTAACGGGCAGAATAGATAGTCCTACTACCACTTTTAAACATACCGTTTGACTCAAAATCACTTCCATAGTCGATTTAACCATGACCATCCATCCGGCTTGCTATCCATGTAAAGATTACATTACTATTTTCTTTGCCTAAGGACGATGCCTATTGAAATTAGTTATCATCGGGCAATTATTTTATATAGGCCAATTTACTAATGTCTGTCTGGACCAAACCAAATTTTGAAAAATAATTTCTATGATATTCTAAGCGATGGATCGGTTAAACATAATCCTAAATCGCTGTGCGAAAATATACGTAGGTCGAACAAAATTTCGCATAAATGTTAATATCATAATAATTTATTGCACACACAAGCATAAATAATAAAATCAAATTTTACGAAAGCCGTTCATAAATCATTCATAGCAATCATTTACAACCAACAATATGATATGAGGTATTACATTGAAGGGCTGGAACGATCATAACTGTTTTACTTGTTTTAGATCTGTTAAAGACATTATACGTTCGCTTTGGGAATTATTTGTATAAAACTTAAGATGCATGTATGTTCACAAGATCTCCATTGGAATTAAGTCCGCATGAAAGCCGGCCAGGCCAACAGAGACCTCCCGTGATGATTTAGAATGCTACCGCCACATTATCTTGCTGGAAAGTGAAATCTTCATCCATTTTTCTTTCAAAGAAGAGAGGTAAACCTCTTCTAGCAATTCGTTATATATTAAATAGTTGATTTTTGTTGGAACAAAACATATTTTAGATTTTTCAATTGCAGAAAATGATGATGAGACTTCCACTGCCACAGTTTCGTTTTGACATTCGAATAATGTTTGATGTTAAATCGAGCAATAACATAATTATTAGTTAGGACATTCACCGAAACATCCGTGGACATAAAAAGAAATTTATTTAGTTCTTTTCTTGATTAGACAGAAAATTTCCCTTGATCATCTATAAACGCATGGAATTTGTCTATCGAATTAGAAAATTCTGCAGTAAAATTGCGATATTGTAATTTATTATATTAAATTTTTGAAAAAATTTTTAAAACAGTTTTTAGTTCTGCATTAATAGAAATATTCCACATTATATAGCATCAAGAAAAAATCTTTTTTACATTTTAAAGTACTGTAAAGTTGCGTATCATTTAAAAACTTTAACTTTGAATGAGAACAACAATGATAAAACAAAAATAGAGAAAAAACTAAATGCACTTATAGAAATGTGCATAAGTGTATAATAAATAGCTTCAATATTTCACTCATATCTAACGTTAAATCCCTTAAGTGCTTAATGATTTTTACAATAATTTACCCATATTCTGTAGATCTCACATAACCCTCATTTCCGAAAATCACTTGAAATGTCATTTATCCTTCAAATATGTGAGTGTAATGTTGTAGCGATGACAGGATCACAATATTTCATAACTGCCCCATGTTGTAGGATATTTTAAAGTCAGACTTAACCAACTATTACTTTTACACTCTAACTTGATTCAAAATAAATTGAAAGTGGATTCACATTTATTGGGTGTTCGAGATATTAAATTTGAAGCCTCTCAAATTGTATACACGGACCAGCAATTCGTCCATACTTTTGTTCTGCTATTGCTGGTTAAAGTTCTTATGTAAGAAAATTATATTCAAAATTTCTGATAAAACCTTTTATCTTAACTAATAAAGAATAAAGTAGTGAAGTCAAACTTGTCCTTAACTGCTTGTTATGTATGTGTGAAAGTATGTACATACTTACATTAATGTCTGTCAACATGTTTCTTATTCAGCACTTTCATCTTTACAAAAAATTTTCCTTTATTTATTTCATTTTAAATTTAATAATTTTTTTTCTTTAAACTTTTACATCATGATGTCTAACAGATCATAAATGCCTGTCTTTTGGTCTTTCATTCATTCATCCACTTGTTCATGTTTTGTTTTACTATGCATAGTGGAACAGAAACGAATATTTTTAAAAAGAAATAAGTGAATATATACACAGTTCGACTTTGAAATTACATCGCATATTTATATCCAATACACTGATGAATATTCCCATAAATGCGTTAAATTTTTTTCTATCAAATGTTATTGGTGTTATTTTATGTGGAATATTATTATAAACGCAAAAGTGAAAATTATCACAAATAAATTATTATAAATTTTTGTCTCTAATAAATAAAAGGTATTTGATCGATAAATTTCATAACGTTTAAAGATGCCTAAAATCACTTTTCTGTCCGACTAAGAAAAAATCCAAATTAAAATTTTCATTGGCCAAGGATGTTACAATGGAGAAATTAGCCATAAAATTAAATGCTCTGCAACAATGCGTAATTTCTTTTCAGACGAAAAAAATTTTGATTGAAATGGTCTTGACTCATATTTTAATTCTGGGGACGATCTGATATCAAACGATATTCGGATGTTAAACGCAGTTTTGGCGGTGAAGATATTCTTCCGTCTTTTATGTAAATGTTCAATGCATAAGGTTATTTTAATGTAACCAATCTTAGACCCTTTACCACTTTAATTCCTGAAATGTGTACATTGCCCTTCTCCTTCCGCATATAATTTCAAATGTTCTAATAATCTTCTTTCCTGCTGAATTTGTATTTAGCGATGTAGCAAACGTAAGCCTTAGCTCTAGGCCTGTTTTTGCTACTTTTGGTACAAATACCAAATTATTGTTTTTGTACCTGGGAATTGTTTTTGTGAAATTGCCTGCTTCTGAGTCCTAAAATATTTTTAATATTCCCTCGAGCATCTGCAACATACAATTTTTGAGCCGGAAATATCTGCCAGAACATATGTTTCATCATCCTTTATGCAGCAAGAATAATGTTTTCGAAAACTTGACTTAAATTTTCATACTCTGTTTTTGGTTTCTGAATTTCATCCTCTTCCTCTTTATGATGATAAAACCAAAAACAGGGACCATTATTTGGCCTAGCTTCCATATAAGACCCCTGTTCATGGGAGAGTTTTAAGTTTACAAAGCTCTCAAATATACAAACAAATTTTTGAAATTCCACACGATTATTTTTCTTATTATCATTTATATGCGTAACTTATTTACAGAATATCGGTCCATATTTAGTTATAGCATCTCATGTTTCATCCAATAAAAATATAAGAACTTAAGAATTTTCAAAAACTTTTTTCTAATTGTTCCAATGTAAAATGTTCGGTTATTATTGTCATTTAACAGTTGTTATTGTTGTTATTCTTATCTTATTGTTTTTTTATTGCTTGTATTAATGTGTAAGTTTGTATGTATGTATTATATATTTTTGTTCTGGATGTTGTTATTGTTGTCTGTAACATTTGCAACACTTTTGATTTTATTTAATTTTCCTTGTGGCTGCCTTTTGGCAAATAAATAATTTTCATTCATACTCATCACATACACTTTCATCGTCATCAGAACACACGCACTTACACATACATACATTCATACATACATTCATTTATATATATATTCATATATAAGTGTATTGTAAGGACATGCAAATTTATATATATATAAATCCTTATTTATATTTTTCTTTCCGTCGGTCTATTTATCTTTACTATTCTTAATATTTATGTAAGTGTGTATGTATCTATGTAAGTATCTTTACATCTATAGTACATTAAGAATATGTTTATTGTATGTAAATTCAAACATATTCATATACACATTCATACTTGATGTCATCATAAGACAAATTTGTTTATATTCTTATGATTTTTATATTCGAATTATTAAATTTACTTTTCATAAATTTTCATCATGTCAGCTTATGGACACATACAAACATACTGGGATCAACAATTTATATCCATATCTATCCATTCGACTTGTAATGCTAGAGATTGAAATCTATCTATTTATATAAAATAGAATGTGTGTATATATGTAAGTATGTAACGTATAGACTTCAAAACGGCTGGGCTAATTTACAAGAATAATCCCAATATACCCGAAAATAAAATAGACTATAGAAAATTCCGATGGGACCAATGGGAGGTGTACCTTCATATTAATCGAATATCTAAAAATCTATATCAGCGGAAGTTTTCAAATTTGATCTCAACTACTTTCTCTACGAACTGTTCTACTGGACAAAATATAGGATGATCAATGGGAGGATTATTTCCCATAAGAATCAAATATTGATTATCGTATATCGAAAGAACTATAAAAATTTCGTCCCAATTTTTTTCGAGACCTGGACCTGAGGAAAATTTTTGTGCAGCAAAACGCACCGGGTAAAAGCTAGTATATGTATTTAAGTGCATGAAGTAGACTTAAATGCAAATAATATTGAGTGACTCCTTATAAATACTGTTGACATGAAATTGAAAACATCTTTTATTAGTCATTTTGAGGTCAAAAGGAATATAACTTCTTTGAAGAATATTTATTCTAAATTTTGAAATTAAAGAAAATTTTCACAAATTTTTCGGTTTATAGAAAATTGACACTAAAAAAATGCGATAAAATTTTCTTCCATATGAATAATTAACTACAAGCTTTTATGATAAACTTTTGATTTATAAAAAATTTACGAAAAATTTTCGATTTATAGAAAATTTACGATAAATTTTCGATTTATAGAAAATTTACGAAAAATTTTGGATTTATAGAAAATTTACGATAAATTTTCAATTTTTAGAAAATTTGCGATAAAATTTAGATTTTTAGAAAATTTACGATAAAATTTAGATTTATAGAAAATTTACGATAAGATTTCGATTAAAAAAATACGATAAATTTTCGATTTATAGAAAATTGAAGAAAACTTTTCGCTTTAAAGAAAATTTACGATAAATTTTTGATTTTTAGAAAATTTACGATAAATTTTCGATTTTTAGAAAATTTACTAGAAATTTTCTTATTAAAAAAATGCCGCTGCTATAGCCAAGTATGTAGCGATAGTCGTCAAGTTAATTTTTAAGAACATTTTAAAAAATTACTGTAAAGAATTTCAATAAAATTGGTTCACATGCTTAAACCCTTCTCTCGGGAAAGAGCTTCATGTGAGAGTTATAGCAAATTTCAGTTATATTTATACTTTATTTTTCCATTTCCAATACTAAGAAAGAATCATCTCAGACCTCATAATGTGCGTTATCAATGTGCGTCAGTCTATTGTAGGCAATGTCACATCTACATTTATTGAAAGAGTTCAATAAAATTTGGCCTGTGTATTTGCTATAATATATCTGAGGTAACTTCTAAGCTCAGTAAGAAAGAATGTTATATTAAGCTATATCGTAGTTTGTAGATTCAGTATAACTGAATGTTGTAGTCTTTCTTACTAAATTATAATACCATCAAAGAAAATTTGCTTTTTATTTATATCAAAGGAAACAAGGTACTGAGGTATGACGTACTAAGTCATACCTCAGCTGGAACCTCGGGTATGTTAATTTTTTAAAAATTCTTCAAAAAGCCATTTATGAATTGAAAGAAAAGAATATGTGTATAAAGATATATATAAAGATGTAAATGTCTTAAAAAAATACTTTCATGTTAAGGTTATCTCTCACAGTTCCGGAAATGTTCAAGTTGAAATAAATTTTTTTCAAGTTGAAATAATTTTTCCCTTCTAAATCTTACTTCGAAGGCCAAAAATCTCATTTATACGTCAGTAAAGTAATAATTATTGGTCAAATTAAGATTAAAAAAAAAAACAAAAATCTATGTAAAGAATTAAACGAGGGTTGGTTTACAACTTCTTCTAGCTTTCATATATTCCGCCAGAAAAAATCGTTTTAAAACGCATAATTTTCGTATAAATAATGTACTGCTCACTTAAGAATAAATAAAAAAATATAATTAAACGAGGGTTGTTCATTACTTTTTGGTAACTAACTTTTAGAACCAACATTAAAATTTAAAACTAACATTAAATTTTTGATGTTAGTGGTAATGTACCAGTTGTTTCATCTAGGCCGCATACAAATTTTCCTTCCGGAATGGGAACTTAAGGTTACAAAAGTCTGAAATTTAAAGAAAATTATGTGCCCAATTATACGAGGATCGGTCCATTATTCTCATTATCTCACATATACGTTGGTATTGTTATAAGCGAAATTTAACGAAGGTCGGTCTGTAATTTCTTCTAGCTGTCATACATCCCTCCCAGAAAAAAATCGTTTTAAAGCGCATAAATTTCACATAAATGTTACTTTCACAATAGTGTACTGCACACTTAAAAATAAATAAAAAAATAAAATTATACGAGGGTTGTTCCCTACTTTTTGGTAACTACCATTTATAAACAACATTGTACTGCAGGGTATTACAAAGTCTGGGCTTAACCGACTGTAACCTTTTTGTTATACCCTACACCAACGTTGGTGGTTGGGATATTATGTGTTTGTACAAAAGTTTGTAAGGGGCAGAAAAAAATATTACTTCACCGCTTTTAAGTATACCGTTCAACTCAGAATCACTTTCTAAGTGAATTTAACAATGTCCGTTTGTCCGACCGTCCATCTGATCAAATCTAATGATTTTCTTCATTAGTTTGCAGGTTGCAATTTTAGAGATATTTTAGGCACAAATTAGAAAATAGATTTATACGAGGATCGATTATTAATTTTTTGTAGCTGCCATTAATAACCAACAATGTGGTGTAGGATATTAAATAGTCGGGTTTGAACTGTTACAATTTTCTATATATTTTTTTAATATTTTATCGATAATCCTATTTAAATTTAGAGTTTAAATAAAAAATTAAAATACAATAATAATTTAATATATTGGAAAAAATTGAAATCATGTATTAATAAAATAAACAAAATATGTTTATTTAAAAGCAGATCAATAATAATAGTTATTTCAACTGATTTTTTATTTATCTACTTACATACACACATACATACATGTATATACTTCTGTATGTGTATACGTTTATATACATTTTTTAAAACAGATGTAAATTTGTTAACAAACTAAACAAATATAATTTATTTACATATTTTTTTTTAATTTTTATTAAACAATTTAATTTCATTTATAGATTGTAAACCGTTTGACAGGACTAAAGGAAAAAAAATGGATCTGCCAACAAAATAATGCAAATGATAAAATTGTCAAAAACTTGTAATAAAATCTAGAAAAATAAATGCAAATTTATTTCTCCAAAATATCTTTAGTATTTTAGTATTTTGGCAACTATTTCATGCTGTCTTCACTGGTGACATTATTTTCCAACAAATTTGAAACACTTAGGAATTCAGTCACATAACTAAAGAAAAAACAAAAAAATCCTCAACATTAAACACAAAAAATCTATAAAATAAAAAAAGAAATATTATTTTTAATCAAAAACTTTTCCGAAACACTACTAATTTTTGCATTTTCATTCCAATCAATTGCCACCGAAAAACCAACAGAATTCAACTGAGAAAAAACACAGAAAAACTATCACTGTTTTATGCTTTCTAACTGGAGACTTTTGATACCCTACACTGTAATTGTGGTATTATTGATTTGATTTGGTTTTAATAACTACATTATCTCTGTTTCGTTAAAGATGAACGCTTTTTGGCTGTAATTCTGTAACTTGAATATTTCTAGGAGGTCCTGGGGTCGGGAAGTAGTTTCCAAGGTTGGCTACTTCGTATATGATAATTTTTTTGAATCGCCAAAATTTTATTTATGATTTCATTGGAAATATGCATCTTTGTATGAAATATCTCTTATAGTTTAGGAGTCGACCCATTTTTTACCCTACACCATCATAAGTGGTAGGGGTATTATGTTTTCGTGCAAAAAAGTGGCAAATAGAAAAAATTGTGCTAGCACCACTTTTTAGCATACCTTTCGACTCTTGGTTGCTATTTGAGTCAATTTAACGATGTCCGTTTGGCCGACTGGTTAGAGGGCTGGTCGTGCATGCAAACCTTGTGAACAAAATGCAGGCCGCAGTCTTAAGGATTTTTTGTTGAAATGTGTAATTTCATCAAGATATTTGTCTCAAGTGCGATACATTTTCATATAAGTGATGATGGCCCTATTATGTCAACTAGTCCCCATACAAATTTTCCTCACGGAATAAGGATTTTAGATAAAAAAGTCCTTATTATGAAGAAAATTATGTGCCAAATTATATGAGGATCGGTCCATTATTTCTTATAGTTCACAGACAACCATCAGCCAAATAGAATTTTAAAGGGTTTAAATCTCATATATACGTTGGTATTGTAATAAGAATTGGTCAAGTCATTTTAAGCATAAATTAAAAATAACTTTATACGTGGGTAGTTTATTAATTTTTCATAGTTACCACTTATAACTAACAATATGGTGTAGGGTATTAACAACAATAATATCTTGAACAACAATAATATCTTGTATGTTTTTTGAATTCTTGAGTTCAAAATAATTCTTAAATATTGTCTTAATTTTCGACAAAATTATAAATAATGTTTTTGCTAGAATCATATACATATGTGGACTCAATAAAAAGTTATATATCTTGAAATATAAATTTATATCGTTCGTTCAGAATAACTTTTACGGTTTCCATTCGTCTGTCTGGCTGGCTGGAAATCCACATAAACGTTATGAAAACTCCACAGGTCTTGATGAAATTTATTACATATTGTTATTTTGGTCCATGGATGAATTCTATTGAAATTGACCATGTTCGGTTTAATATTTGTCCTCCCTGAATGAGGTTTTAAGTTCATAACTATTCTAAATATTTTAACAAACTATAAACAAGAGCTACAGGATAAAGTAATTTGATAATTAATATTTACCTTATGTAATGTAAATTCAACCGGAAAGGATACCTTATACGGTCTAAATCTTATCAACTAAATTATGTTCATTAGTAAATAGTTGGAATAAAAATTTCAAATCTCTCACAGAGAAGGTAAGGCAGAGGAGATAGAATATAAACCTGACGATACTTAATCCAAATTCAGCCTCTCATGTACCAGTTTTTTCCAGTATGTTCATCGCAACATTTTTATTTTCTTGACAAACATTTAATGCAATCGCCAACTGGCCAATTAAGGAACGATATTTATTTTGAGAATAATTTTGTTGTTACAATAAAATTATTATCAATAAATTAACAATAACATGTTGGTCTTAATATGTTAACAAATATGTTGAACTGACCAGCACGATTTTGTGACAAATATAAACATTTATTGGGAATTTCACCAAAACTATACAATCATATTATGGTCAACAACATGTCTCTATTGTCAGCATTCACAACCATATTATGGCTAACTGGTGAGGTTCCGGAGGATATTGTCCATTTTCTATTGTTGTAGTACTTTGCCTCTCACCCTTGCTAACTTGCTGCCCTGGTTTGTTATTAGGCATACAATTTATAGTAGTTTTTTACACTGATGGCTGTTTGATCTTCGTCTGCACTTACTGTTTCAATTCTGCTTCTGTTGTCTTCGTTTTGGTACTTTGCCTCTCTTTTCCTTGTTGTTCCAGTCGCTCGTCATCGCCCCTGTCTACCTTGCTACGATGATAAACTTAATTCTGGTACCACAAGAGTCAGGTGCCTTGTAACTTCGGATCCAGCCTGATATTAGATGCGGTCTACTACGGGAAGGGACTAAGTCTTTAGGATCTTATGCAATGAGCTGATAATTTTCACATTTGCCAAGGAGATGACGATACTCAGTTCACAAAAGGTTTCTAACTAAGCACTTCGTACCTAAAAACGATTGGACAAATGACTGAAAATTTAAGACTAATTTATTATTAGCACTACAAGTACTGAAAGCATAGTCTAAAATACGGACTATGGATATATAGGTTTAAATGTACCTCTAGGTATTCTAAAATCGTTCATTACCATTTCTAATTTTTCCTTTTTTACTTATTTCTATGGTACAAATCAAAATTATAGTGGCAAGAAACGAATTGCAAAACTAAAGTTTTGAATCTTTATTTTTATCTTTTTTTATTCTCTTCGTTTTTGAATAGTTTATTTTGCTTAGTTTTTTTCTTCTTATTCAGCAAAAAAGCAAAAAGGAAAGAAAATTTGTTCAGAACTAAAGACCAGCATGAAATCATTAATATTTTGTAAAAATTCAATAGAGAAGTTTTAAGAGCTGTTGTTTTCCATTAGGTTTTGTCAGTGAAAGATGAAAAATAAATCTATTTTCTGCTGATGGCAGATTCAGTAAAATACGTTAACGTATATATATTCTTTTGGTTTAAATTACATAAAACTATTTTTTATTGATTTCAAAGGATTTTAGTTAACATCAACTCATTTAAAATAGAGTAAATTATGTACATGAATACTCAGGCGTATGATTATTTTTCAGAAAATATTAATCATACATATAGTGGCGACTACCTAAGACTGGAGATCCGACAGTATTTAAGGAGACTATGAGGTTACATACTGTCTTTTCTATAGTTTTTTTACGATAGATTTACTGTCTCGCTACGATACATCTTGTAGCAATAAACAACCACAAAAGTTTTCACTTTTCTCTTACAAAACAATTGGTGGCCAATGAAATGTACTTTTTAAGCACTCACAAGTTGTTCAGCATTCCCCTACTAAGCAGCTGATGGTGATGAAATGGACAACGCATTTAAGAGTGCCATTTGGATATATCTTTTCAGATTTCAGATAACCCTACAATAAAAACTCTTACACCATATTATTGTTATAGAATGACACCCTATAATTTCATTTTCTGATTTCTGGTTAAAAGTTCAATTCATTTCATGATACTGATATTTGATTTAACCGTTTTAAAAAGAATTTTTCTAGAGCAGCGGTTATATGGATGCAGTATGAAACTACGGAACGATGCTCGTAAAATTTCGCATATCAATTCCTATTTTTTATAGTATTCAAACCAAAAAACAAGTAAGGATGTTTAAGTCGGTTAAGCCCGACTATAAATAGTAGTTACGAAAAATTTATGAACGACCCTCATATAATTTCATTTTCTGATATATTTATAACTGTACTGTACATTATTTTGACACTAACATTTATTTGAAATTTATGCGTTTTAATATGAATTTTGCAGGAGGGTTATATGAGATCAAGAAAAAAATTATGGACGGACCCTCGTATAATTTTATACTGATATTTTTAATTATATTTATCTTAATTTGACCAATTATGATTACAATACCAACGTAAATTACGAGATTTATGTCCCTAAAAGCGACATTTGGAAGGAGGTTTGTATGGGATCTATGAGAAATAGTGGAGTGACCCACGCATATTTTTGCACATCGTTTTAAAATATTGTAAGACTTACTTGTGCTAAAAGATCTCTTTATATTTAGTACTTTTATGATCTTAAAACACCATCCGAGGAACATTTACATGTGAAAAATATTGGACCGAACATGGCCAATTTCAAAGGGCTTCATTCATTATCATTATGAATCTAACGGTATAATTAAAGGTGGAGGTAACAGCATTTTTTATGTTAGAAATATCAGCACTAACGCAACCCACACCACACGGTGTAGGTATAAATGAAGTAATACTGAGGTATAATAAACCGAATCTCGCCAACACTTTTTTGAGCCACAAATTCGTTAAAGTCATTTTAAATTTTTACTAAAAAATTCTACATTTTCAGGAAACTGGTTTTCGAATTAAAACAAAAAAATCTACCTTTTCAGAAAACCCGTCTCGAATATTTTTTCATGTAAATGAAGCGCTTTACCGGTTTTAATTAATTATAAATTTATAACTTTATAAACGTTCAAAAAGCTATTTCTAAGCTACTTTTTTAGCATTTTGGAAGAGCAATAGTTGCAAGGTCGTCTTGGTGCCTAGAAGGTACCCGCGAAAATAGTAACATTCGTACCACCTTCTCAGATATCAGAGAAAATGGTTACACTTCCCTCGGCCCGAGAGAAGCTACAAACATATGCTCTCCCAAAACACTGTGCAAAATTTCACTATAACTTTAATACTGTAACGGTTATAAAATTATGCAACATATTGCAGGACATATTTTCAAGAGAAATATCCAAATTTCTATGAAGGGAACCAAATTTCAGATAATTTTAAAAGGTGGTATAAAACTTTTACTTATGTGGTAAGTATCATGCGAAAGGCAATTACCTGATAAATAGAATGTACATAATAAAATACTTTAACTAAATAACTTTAACAATTTTTTCAAAAAGATCTAAAATATAATTTTCAGATCACGTTTTGTAAAATGTGTAATAATTTTGATATAATGAAATTTGAATATAATATGGAACATTTTTCTTAATGTTGCACCACAAAAGGATTCCCAATTTTTTCATTCCAAAATACCCAAAATTACCATCCGTTTAAACCGAGTTGAAAATATTGACTTTTTCCAGTATATTGCTCACTCTGCCGTCATAAGAGGGTTGTCCCATTACAGATTTCCAAAAAGAATAGATATTCATGCAACTATATAAAGGTACCTTCTTTTATAATTTTAGCTTTGATATATTTTCTAATGTTCCTCGAGAAAAAACAAAAAACAGACGAAAGCGTTTCTCCTAACGCACTTGGATCAGGGAAAAATAGTTAATTTTAAAATGAAAAAAGGTTTGTAAAAAATTGGAAACAAAAGTTCCATTTTTTACTTTTTCAATTAACTTTTTATTGACTTCAAAACATTTTGGCGGTTTTTTCTCACTCTGGAGATCACTTTCGCAGTTTATCCATCCGCCTGTCTGCACAGTGTGTTTAATTAGTTATTTCATCTTAATGAAATTTTACTTAATGAGAGCTGAAGTACTTTCAAGTATAATTATGGTACAGGCTCTAATCCAGTCAGGGTCATAATTGGGGACCCCCTCAAACTGGCCCACTCGAGTCTAACAATGTTTAAAAAATTCACCGAAAATTTATTTATTAACTGAGACAAAATATAGACTCATCAGTATACAAAATATCTCATTCAGTTGCAGATTAATTCAAGTCAAAAACAATTTTTAACCTATAAATCATTTTAGTAATTAACATAATGAACTCATTTCTGTTCAGTTTTATAACATTTTAAAAATAAATAAAAGTCCCCAAACATACTGCGTATGAATAATATTTGAATTAACAAAAATATTGCTCATACGTTATAATGATTTTACATATAAAATAGTTATATTATTTAAGTCCATATTATAACTAAATATATATTCCTTTATATACTTATTTGTATTTGAGTTGATTTTAAATTATTTATTTTCTTTTGTTATTCATTTATTATCAATATTTTATTACGCGTTTTGATATTTCAACAAAAATTTATATATTAAAAATTTACATGACCTCAGTGGTTAATAAACACACAATTAGAGGTTTTGATAAACTAACACTTGCAAAACGTGCTTACACGCATACATATTTAAATATAATTTACACATAAATAAAGTGAAATAGTGTTTGTTCCTTTGTTGGCATTGAAATATTGTTAATTTTAAACAATTCTGATGTTTACACCCTACACTCCACAAAATAATATTTATTTGAATTAACCACCAGCGTAGGTGGTTGGGGTATTATGCGTTTTTAAGTAAAAATTCGACTCAGAATCGTTTTCTGAGTCAATTTAACGGTATGTCTGTCTATCTATCCGGTTGAGTGTCCATGTAAATGTTGCGAAATTTGGTACACATTATTATTTTGGCCTAAGGACGAAATCTATTAAAATTGGCCATATTCGGTCTAACATACAAAGATATTATTCCTGCAATGAAGTTTTATGGTCATAAAATTCCTAAATATATATTTTTCAAATATATCACATACATTTATTTCAACATAAGAATATATCTGAAAAATTGCATAACGCTAGGACCATGATTTCACTTAACTCCCATATAAGGCTCCTTTCCCGGAATATGATTTTAAGCTTAGAAAACTCTTAAATATTGAACTTGCGCATAATTACTATACAAATTTGACGAATATCAGTTCATATATAATTAAAGCTCCCACATCAGGTCCCTTCCCGTAAAGTTTCTTCAATATAAATATTTATCGTAATACGAGTAAGTAACTTTAACTACAAACCGATTCTAAGAAATTCGGCACAATTCTTTTTTGATTGTCTTTAATACTAATATCGGATCTTTTTTTCTACAGCTACTTTCAGGAAAAAAGTGTGAACTTGTGAATCTCTTGAATTATTATGAAATCTAACAAAATTATTTCTTTTTACGGCATTTAATGTATTAAACTTATTTCACGACTATCAGATCATATTTGGTAATAACATCCATATATGGCTTCCTTCCAGAAGCCTAAAAGGCTCAAACAATTGGAATAAACTTGTATACAATACAGACAATTATGTCTGCATATAAAATAATTAGTTTCATTAATATCGAGCCACATTTCACTATATCTCCCATATATGGACACGGAATGGGGTAGTGGGAGTGTTATGACTTTGTAAAGATATATGTATACCGTTCGATTCAAAATCACTTTCTGAGTCGATTTAAGCTTGTCCATCCATCCAACTGGCTGTTCATGTAAAGGCTGTTCGTAAAGTACTGTTCACAGTTGCGAAGATATCTCAATGAAATTTGGAACTAACTATTATTTTGGCCTAAAAACGATGTCTATTGAAATTGGTTATGATCGGTCCATTGTTTCATATAGGCCCCATACAACTGTTCCCCTGGAATGGGGTTTTTAGTCCATGAAAATCATAAATATAAAACGATTTTATTAAAAATTGTGTTATTTTTGTTATATTCTAAAACAATGTGCCAAATTATACGAGGAGCGGTATAGGTCTCATATAACTATACTTCCAAATATTACCTTGAATTTACGTGGGTATTGTAAAAATATTTAGTAAAATTAAGAAAAACTGCAGTGCGAAATTACGAGGGTCGGTACATAACTTTTATAAAAATCTGACTCGATTTAGCTATGTCCGTCTGTCCATTTTTTGGCACGCCTACATCCGTAATAATGTACAGAGTTCAATAGTATTTGGCTCGAGTTTTTATTATAATCCTGAGAAGTTTCCCATTTAAAACTTATCTATTTTATTATAAGATATAGACCGATATCTGGAACAACTTCATAAATCGACAAATTAGAATAATATTATTAGAATATTATTATTAGAATAATTTACCATATTGTCAGAAAATATGTACCTCATTATTTTTTCCAAAAATCATCAAAATCGGTTGAGTAGAAAAAAAGTTGCAGCCATAAAGATAACATATTTCATGACTAATTAAGGTTTCCTTGTTGTGTGAAAGAAAAATATTCATATATTGTACGCGTTTGTAAGTGTAATTGTGAGATTGTATATATGCCTAATATGCATGTTCGAAATAAAATTTATTTATTTATTTCTTACGCATTTGTGTTGGAAGGTATTGAAGATTCGGCACAGCCAAATAAAGCATTCTAACTTGTTTCTAACTTCCATATAAACCACCAGAAAGAAAATCTTTTTAAAACGCATGAATTGCACATAAGTGTTAGTATCATAATAATCTACTGCACACAAGCATTAATAAGGAAAGCAAATTATACGAGGGCCGTTCATAAATTTTTCGTTGAAGTTATTTACAACCAACAATTTCTCGGGCTTTAACCACTTTTATAGCTTTCACGCAAGACATTTCATTCCTGAATTTAATTATAACATCCCAAATATAAGACTTTAATTTATAGTCACCAAAACATACCTGTTATAGACTCAACTAAAAAATGTTTTAAAATATTTTATATATAAAATGAGGATTGTGGAGAATTTTATTTGAAAATGTGAAAAGTTTTCCATGAAAATGTAATAATAGTTGTTTTCAAAATATTACATTTCATTATTTTGAAATTTAAATTGGTAACTAAAAACTAATAATTTTTCGTAATAATAAAAATATAATGAACTATTTTTAATATGTATGTATGTATGTGTATGTGTATGTATGTATGTATGTATGTATGTATGTATGTATGTATGTATGTATGTATGTATGTATGTATGTATGTATGTATGGAAATATGTAAAAGCAAACTAAAATATATTAGCGAAATAGGAGTTTTATGTTATGTTGCATTGCACAGTGTTTCAAATGAAAAATGAAATAGAAATAAATTTGCAACTTTCGAACGAAAGTCTAACTTCACCTTTCCATGAAAGAATGATCGAAATATTATAGTTCTTAGTAAATTATAGCTATTTTTTGCATACAAATAGATCTTATGATACTTTACCGGAAACTATTAAAGTTATTTTATTTCTCTTAAACAAACTCCCGTTATTCGAAAAAATTACAAAAATGGGGTTTTCACATTTTTTGCTACATCTTTCTAACCAATATCGAGGCGCTAAAATATTAGAATATATATTCCAGCACTCCGATTTGAGAAATTAAGACCTAAAAGGATTGAAACTAATTTTTTGGCATAAAATCGGCGAAAATATTTTTTCTTTATAAAATCTTATCATTAGTGCTTAATAAAATCAAAAATATTTGACAAAAATCGTTTAAAATTTGGACTCGCTATAGCATAAAATCTTCGCCAAGATCGACTGTGTTTTTTTAGTTCTTTGATAGAAAAATCCACTTATATAAAAATCATTAAAATCGGTATTTTTAAGCCGAAGTGACCAACTTTGGGACCTTTTGGACCGACTCCCGTTAGGTGCATAAAGTCTACGCTCAAAACATAAACTCACCTACACTTCGTTACATTTCAGTTTTCATTTGAAATACTATGACATTTGTTGTATAAATCTCGTATATGCTGAATATTTCCTTATATATGCAATATCGCTTTAATATTCATTACTTTAAAAAATATTTAAAAATATGTTCATTAATCGTCTTAAGTACTTTACTAATCAAAGGAAGACCGATCTATATAACTTTTCTTTCAATAAATCACTTTATATACTGAAAGCTATACAAATAATTACATATAATCGACTTTAACACTGATATTAATTATTATGCATTTTGGACATAATAGAAAAATTACATTCAATAATGTGAGAATATGAGTTCACATTCATTCATATGTACGTGTTTACGTATTAAGAATAATTTTTTAGTCTGATTTCAACAGAGTAGTTGTCAAGGTATAGGCGAGTTAATTCTTTCAGGTTAGGATTTGTGAACCTAAATGGGGCCACAGAGAGTCTGAACTGGTTACGTCGCGTCATAATATTTAAACGATCCATATTTTTAAATCTGAACCGATTTTAAGAAAATTGGAGTGTTGTTCAAAAATAGATACAATTCGGGTTCTCTCAAAATTCAAAATATTTTTTTTAGAATTAAAATTTAAAATTTATGAATTTTGATTTCATGAAGATGTTTTTAAAAGTTTTCTTTACAAAATGTCATTAGTTCTTAATGAAATAAAAGATATTTGAAACATATTTGGATTAAATTTGGACATGCTTAAGCACAAAAACTTAGCGATGGTCGATTAAAAATTTAATTAAAAATTTTTGAAACGAAATTTCATTGAAATTCATTTTCATTTGAAACTCTGTGCATCGTTATTTTATTTGTGAGCGAAAAGTTAATAATCAAACGCATAGTGAATATGAATGAAATAGTAAAGTTTTCACTTCAATTTTAAAAATATTCATTATTTAATTGTTTTCATAAACTTTATGAATTTACGAACAGAATATTAAAATTATTAGAAATACATTTTTATTAGTTAAATCTAAAAAAATAAGACTAATTATTTATGTGTTAAATGAACTAATATTATATCAATAAACAGTGGGACGGAATCAATTCGAAAATAAATAAAAAGTCTGAAGTTTGAACAACTTAAAGATAGACACATACACTAACACACCTTTTACACATACACACTTTTAAAAACCAACTGTTTTATATGTAAAATGAAAGTATATACACGCAGAAAAAGTAGTAATCCAAATATGTTCATCGCAATACTAATATATTTGCAGCAAACATTGTTGTATTGTTATAGCCAACATGTTAATTGTTGAATTAATTAAATTTTGTTGAAGTAAAAATGTTATAGTCGGTCAAGCCTGACTATGTAATTCCCTACCATATTGTTGGTTCAAAGTATACTTTTTGAACGGCCCTCGCTTTATTTGTTTTTTTTATGCCAAAGTGTGCAATAGATTATTTTGATACTTACTTTCATGTGATTGTGATGCGCTTTAAAGGGTTGTTTTTCTGGAGGGTTAAAAAAATTAATTTCTCACACCAGTTTTCTCACATCAGTTTTTGCTTATATTTATCTTAATATGTGAGTTTTTTGCGTTTCAAAGTGATATTTGGAAGGGGTTTGGTATGAGACCTATGAGAAATAATAGATCGATTCTCTTATAATTTGACACACCATTTTAGATTGTCGTAGGTATAAATTTTGCGAAACTTGGTTAAAATTGTTTTATATTTAGGATTTTTTGGGCCAAAAACCCCATTTCGAGGGTACGTTTAAACTGCACCTTTTTGAAACAATTAACGGATAATCACAAATTTCAATAAGCGTTGTCCTTGGTCCGAAGTTATACTACGTGCTAAATTTCATTAGGATACCTTCCAAACTGCAACCTGGTTTTTGCGTTAAAGCTTTTTATGGACAGCCATCCGGACGAAAGTCTGGAAGTGAGCCTGAGTACACTTTAAAGTGGTTGTAGAACTTTTCTTGTCATTTTAAATATCTGCACAAACACATAATATCCAAACCACCCATGGTGGTGGAAATAGTATTCAAAAGTGATAATTTCTATTAGAAGCAAAGTTACGTAGTTTTGCTGAAAATATTGATGATGAAACAATGGCAGCACAACTCAAATGCACTAAAATTTAAAGGCGATTTTTCATATTGAAATTGATTATCGAATCCCATAAAAAGAATATCGTATTTATACAGGTTATGAAAGAGAAATATGCGACGATAACTCCAAGACCAATTATAATTGAAAAAGTCGCACCGTATAATAACTTGCTGACACGTATTGCAAGACCAGAAAAAAACTTACTGGAAAACACAGTATTATAACACAGACCACCATTGAATTACTCCCTTATGTGGAAGTTGGGTTATTCATAACAAACAGTGCCATCTAGATTATCTATGGCAACAACAATTAATGCACTTTACATGTGATGTTTCTACATTCTGTTAAAAGTTTCTGAAACTTACTAACCCGCTGCTAAACTTTAAATTTAAACTCGATTAACATTTCGAAAATTTATAATAGAAGGAGTCATATTACATTATTTGGCCTCCTGCCAAATTTCAATTATCTCCCTTGCTTTCATACTCTTTATCAGCGTAGGTGGCAGAAGTATTATGCGTTTTTAGCAGATGTTTGTAACGGACAGAAAAAATAGTTCTACCACCACTTTTAAGAATCACTTCCTTGAACTAGCTATGCATATCCGTCCGCCTGGCTGACTGTCCATGTAAACCATGTTCTCAAATTATATAATTTTCAAAATATCTTAATGAAATTTGGCATGTACTATTGTTTTGGCCCAAGTACGATGCCTATTGGTTATGATCGTTCCATTATTTCATATTGGTGTCATACAAATGTCCTCCCGGAATGAGTTTTTTATTCCATAAAATCCTTAATGTTAAAACGATATTAACCAAATTTGGCAAGAAGAAGTCTTGTTATATTCTACAAAGATGTAGAGCAGTTTATCATTTTTCATAGGATCCATACATCCACCCTTCCGAATACCATCTTGAAACTCATCGCACATATAAGTGGATATTTTAAAAAATATGTAGTCAAATTGAGATAAATACAAAACAAAACCACTGTGAGAAATTATACGAGGGTCGGTTCATAATTTTTCTAACCCCCATATTACCCTCCAGAAATAAATCCTTTTAAGACGTATAAATTTCAAATAATTAGTATCATTTTATTCAGTCAAGCAGTCATTTTCAATCAACAAAGTGGTGTAGGATATTTCACAGTCGGGCTTGACCAACCATAATATTTTTACTTGTTATATTATTAAAATTAAACTCATAACACAGGAATTTTATGAAACCTAAATAATTATCTATGAATAAATGCATTTGTACATTATTTCATCATCATAGAAACCATTTTTAATCTAAAGATTTTAGAATTAAAAAACAAATTTTAATTACTTAATAGAATGCTAAGATAGTAGTTGTATTAAATTCTAAAATCCATGTTTAATAATAAAATAACTAATACATTTATTATTATTTAATATTTTAATTAAGTACAGTTTTGTTGAAAATTCATATTAATATAATTAAAGTAGAAATATTTTTATTTGACCATAAATATTGATATAATAGAGGAGAAATGGTGTTGTAATTAAAGGTGTTATTTCATAATCTCTTAGCTGTGTTGAGAAATGAGTTCATATGTTGGATCAAGGCTAATGCACTTTCTAAAAATATGACTATTTACTTGATTCGGTCCTACATGATATCTATATTGGTTATCATGTTGAACCGAATCAAGTATATATTTTATAAACAGATATGGATATAAAGTTATTATATCCTTATCTCTCTGCTAAATTTTTGTAGATAACTTGATTAAAATAAAATTAATATCCCTTTTTGTTATACCATATTCACAGGATCTTCTCAAACATTAGATAGTTTTTCATTAAAATATTCTCTATTGTTTTATTTAATTTTGTAAAAATATCTACTGTTTTATAAGGATTCAAAAATAATTTGAAAATTTCCATAACACTCTTATAAGCTAGTAATTTCGGAGGCAAAGCTTTGGGGTATTTAATAAATTAATTAAATTTATTAGGGTGCACAATGTGTTCAAATAAATGTTTTTAGAAAATAGTTTTGCATTTGAACCGTTTAAGATATTTTAATGAACACGGTTAAAGCTGAGATCTCTGATTGGATTCGCCGCATTGTCCTTCTCGGGAAAAATTGGAAATAATTACTGAGTATTTTAATTGATTAGTAGAACATAGAACTTCCAACTCGTTTTGAAACCGGGTCCATATCATTTTGTTAAGGAAATAGTTCTGCATTTTTTGAACCGTTTACGATATCTAAATAAACATAGTTAAAGCTGATATGTATTTTATTTGATTCGGAAAAGAATAGGGCCGTACTGTCCCTCTCGGGAATAATTGGAAGTATTTCTGCTTCTTTGGCACTACTGAATATTTTAAAAAATTCTTGATTTTTTTGCAATTGATTAAGTAGAATAAAGAACTTCTAGTTCATTTTGGGGTCGAGAAGTAGGGAAAGTATTCTAAGAGAAGGTGGTTAAGTTATAAACATATCCAAGATGACCAATTTTGATCCACACACCGACCTCATGACCCACTAGAAATATGTCCTTCTTCAAATCAATTGAAAAATATCTGGAGAATATTTGAAAAATGAGCGTAAATTGCAATTATTTTCAAAATCTAATGCACATTATAGTTTCCATACCAATCTGGATAACCCTAATGTAAATAGTGTTATATTCGATTAATCATAATTTAAAAGATTTAAAGGATTAAAAAGTAAGAAAGTAAGATTCAGCTATGCCGAATCTACTCTCTATTCATTGTATATTTCTATGAGGTTTTGATAACTTTAAGATTAAAAATACGTGTGTTGGGAATCATGAAGTTTGTTATATTTTTGACTACAGTTTGAGGACGATAACAAATATTTTGACCAAATTTTTATGAATACGGACTATTCTTGTGTCTGTGACAGTAGGTATCAAATGAGATATATATTCTTGCACTAAATCAAATTCCGATTTTTTTAGCTGTATCCATCTTGCCCGGGTATTAATCAAATTTCGCCTGGTTCCATGAAAATTTTATAGACCGATATCTGAAAAACATTCTAAATTTACAACTTTTTCTTATCAAAAAATTAATTTATCAATTTTGTATTTTTATTTCCCAAAAATTAAAGCAGCTGAAACCTACAAAATGTTTGTAAAATAAATTCAGGGAAAAAATTTTATTAATAGAAAAACACTTATCAAAAACTATGCTTGTAGAACTATTTGAAGCACATAGAAACTGAGGCTGCGCCATAAATAAAACACGTTCATAAAGCTGGAAAATTGTTGACAAATTAACATTATTTTTTTTTTTGTTATCAAAAATATGAAATGAATAACAACAACTATTGCAGAATTCATAACACATAACAAGGATTTTTCTTCTAAGTCGAATTTTTGTTACCGTCCACAAATTCACAGTAGTTTCAAAATAATAATTTAAGATAATTTTGTTACAACAATTAGTTGGAGGTCTTAATGAAATTTAACATGGTCATGTTATTGGTGTCTCAAATTGATTTGAAAGGTAACAGGCTTCCAACTGGACAGGGGGAAGAAGGTAGCATTTCAGATATGGCCGTGTAAAACTTAATTTATAATATGAGAAAAATGACACCCATATATCTCTATATAATGTATACTTATCCCTTATAGTTTTAGAGGTATCTAATTCCAAAATATATATTTTTTTAATATGACCCTACATTTTTGTTGTTGCCTGCAGTTTATTTTAGAGTTTCGTCTTCTCTTTTCTCTTTAGTGAATTCCATATCTATAAAATTTTATATATATCGTTTTCTTTATGGACTGGTCTATAGTTTTCCTAATAATATTCTCTGTAATTTACTCTTTAGACTTGTGTATCGTTTTCTTTATAGTCTGGTCTACAGTTTCCACAATAGTCTTCCTTGCAGTTACCCTATACTCTTGTCTATAGAATTTCCTATAGGTGTCCTCTCTATAGTTTTCCATATAGTAGTCTTGTCTGTATTTTTAAGTCTATAGTCTCGTCTTTAGTTAACTCGATTTATAGTTTACTCTATAGCATCGCCTTTAGTTTACTCTTTAGTCTCTTCTATCGTTCAGTCTTTAGTTTCGTATAGTTTTCTCCATACTTTCGTCTATAGCATATGTACTCTATAGTTTTTGCTATAGTTTTCACTTAAGTCTGGTCCATAGTTTTCTCTGTAGCCTTTTCTGCAGTTCACCCTTAAATTGTTTATAGTATTCTCTATAGTTCATAGTTTACTCAACAGCCTCTCCTTTAGCTTTCTCTATAGTCTCGTCTGTAATTAACTCCATAGTCTTACTATAGATTACAGAGTTAGTTAAACTCTATAGTTTAGTTTTATTTATAGTCCTGTCTATATTTTATATTATATTCAAGCCGACAGTTTTTTCTACAGTTTTCTATGTAGACTTCTCTATATAATTTACTGTATAGTCCAGTCTACAGTTTACTATTTAGTCTTGTCTGTAGTTTCCTCGATAGCTACACCTTAAGTTTACTCTAAAGACTCGTCTATAATTCACTCTTAAGTCTCGTTTGTAGTTTACTTATAGTTTTCTGTATAGTCTCATCTGTAGTTGGTTCTGCACTCTCGTCTATAGTTTTCTCTTAAGTCTCCTAAAATGACTCCAGTTCACAAATGACACCCAGAAATATAAAATAGTTTTAAAAAGTTAAATTCGATTTATTACTCAATTACTTCCACATATACGAAAGTGTTTCTATTCCTCTGATTCAATTCAGTGTAATTTTCCTTCTATTCAAACATTTAACATTAAACGATATATATTTTTGAGAACTTTTACTTTTTGTCATTTTTTTCTTTTACATATATATTCAAATATCAGTGTATATATATTTATGATTGCGTACAATTTTCATATTTACCTGTTTGTGGAACATCAACAAAAAAAAATTTGAAATCAAATTGATTCTGTTGGCAAAAAAAATGGAACGTTAAAAAAAATAAAAAGAATTTTTATATTTTCATACAAACATTTATTTATTTGTAGTAAAAATGTTTTTCATATATTTTGTTACTGAAACGTTTGTGTACCCGTCATTATTACAAAGGAATAACGATGGTATATTAAGTTTATCATTATGAGTGTAACATCGAAGAAGAATGTTAAATTTGGTGGTTTTAAAACGTACTTTTACATTTTATATATTTCTTACAGCTATCGAGTTATATGAGTTGGTTTCAAATATGTCAAGTAACTCCTTCACATATATTCTCTCAGAATAATTATTCTCACCCTGAAGTATAATATTTAACCCAGAATAATATTCCTTCGTCTGTTTGATTGCCCTTCAATACAATTCCACACAGTTAGGTAAAAATTTAAATTAAGTGTAAATGTTGAATTTGGATTTGTTGGAGTTAACGGTGGCTGATCTATATGATGACAAATTAGCATCTTGGATCATAGAAAAATTTAAAATGATTCAGATTCATTATATCAAAATTTATTTGAAAAGGTTTTGTATCTGCTAGTTGAGTCCTATAAAAACCTTTACCGACCAATATTGGCGTATATTGTTGGGTATATTAAATGCATCATTTTATATGTCGCACTAAAAAGGAATTATCTAAAACTGCATAAAGTTTATTTATTTGTGCATCAAATCAAAATCTGAGTCGATTTAGCTAATAATTATCCGAATTCAATTAAAATTACTCACATTCTTTTTTGTTGTCCTAAACAGTTTTCTATTTGAAAACAGCTATATTGGTCAATAAGAAAAAAAGTTGTAGACCGATATCTGCGACAACCTCAATATTTGAAAAAGTCTCTACTTAAGCTTGTTGAAAGCTTATAAAACACAGTTATCTGTTCCTCATCATCAAAAAAAATCAAAATTAAAACAATAGAAAAGTTTTAATAGGCTTAAATATGTAAAATTTTGATACACCCTAAAATAGTTCGAGATATAGGTCGAAATTTTAAAGATAACTTTCTGAACTTTGCCTCACATATGCATTTTGGTATTATAATGACCCAATATGTAATAAGTAATTCAAATTAGATTTGTATGGGGATACCTCTCCACTTGGCCTTAACTGTTTTACGTTTAGTCTGGTAAAACCGAGCTTTAAGAAAATAAGAAGGACCGAATTTGAAAACTCCCATTGTTATAGTGCCTTAAATATTCTATAATTAATATTTGCTTTGTATGGGCGATATCCGTCCGTTATCCAGTTAAACAGTTTCTGGGGAAACTTGGTACCAAATAAGAGAACTCTATAGTTCTCTATTATAGTTCTTTATATATTCGACAATTAAGGTTAACTTTGTTGGGGTGATACCTCTCACCATGGTTTTATTACTCTCACGTTTTTTTCTGGTAAAACAGTTTCTTGAAAAAGTTCTTAGGACCAAATTTGAGAATCCTCGTTGTTACAGTTCTTTAAATATTTGATAATCAATTTTGTATGAGAGTACCTCTCCTCCTGATACTATCGGATTTTTTATAGCCTAAATTACTTACGGGTATACTGGAATCATTCTGTGAAAATTTCTTCAAAATTGGTCCAGTTGTTTTAGAGCCTATATCTTACATACATACATACATACATACATACATACATACATACATACATACATACATACATACATACATACATACATACATACTTACATACATACACATACATACATGCACATACGTAAGCACGTAAGCACATATACGAAAGATTTATTTAAGGTCCATTAGCTTGTAAAAAATGTCGGCACACGGATAATAAAAAAGGAGTGAAAAAAGGTATCCCATTTTGCACTCCTACAACTCCGCTCGTAGAACGGAGTAATAGTTAAAAAGTTTCGACTTTAAACTTTAGGAGTTTGGGCTCATCTTTTCTACTATTTATGTAAAATTTCATGAAAATCTAGATTTATTTTTCAAAAAAAATTATTCTATAAAATTAGTCGCTAACAGACCCGGTGACCTTCTTATAAAAAAAGCTATTTATTGATATATAAAAACATCATATCCAATTTTATCCTATCTTATCCTATCCTATTTATCATTAATACTGATCCAATCCTAATACTGATTCTAACTATCCAACATTTTGTCCAGTAAAACTCTTCTTTGGGTAAGAAGTTACGATGTAATATTAATTCTCTCACTTCAATAGTTCTTCATATATTCGATAAATAATATTTACATTAAATGGTGCTACCTCTCCCCCAGTAAATCTTTTCTTTAGTAAAATAATTGAACTGCCATATTAATACTATCACTGCAATAGTTCTAGATATTAAGCAATTAATTTCATCTTTGTATTGGGTGTATCTCTCCCCTAGATCCCATCGAAACTTTTTATAGTCTATATAACTTTTGGATATTTTGTGCTCATTGTGTGACGACTTCAACAAAATCGGTCAAGTAGTTTCAAACAAATACAAATAACTGTTACTGTAAAAAGTGCGACATTGTTTCATATAACCGGACCCCCGACTAAGGTATTCAAAATCTCTAAAATTTAATTTTAATTCGTACAAATTTTTTTAAATATAATTGATGGAGAGTATAAATGATTCGGTTCAGCCGAATATTGTATTCCCATTTGTTAAAATTTTACAAAAACATAAATAAAAATTGTGTATATATTTTTAGGTAGAAATCGTTAAATTCTACATGACTCTAAGTGAGCGTGTCTATTCTTGCAGTGTTCAAAGATTTATTTGTAAAAAAACTCATTTTTGTGTTGGATTTTATAGAAACACGTTTGCACTCACTTTACATACGATTCAGAACTATCGGGTAACTTTTGTACAAATATTCGTATGATAAACGAATGAATATTATTGCACACCACTACATTTGCTAACATACATACAAACATATACATATGTAAATTGCATTGAAAGATGTAATTTGACATTGTGATTTTATTACAAAATTCCTTGAATTTTGTAGTTTTTTTAAATTTATTGCTCAGGAAAATACTATTTTTTTACAAAATGCAATTTCTTTCCCAGAAATGTAATAAAATGCACAAATATATATTTATCACAACTATAAAATGGAGAAAAAAATAAATAAATAAATTGTGGAAGGGGGGGGGGGGACAAATTCTTCGATTGGTGGAATTTATATATTAAATTATTTGTGTTTGTTTAAAGCCTAAACGAGTTTCGTTGAACATTTAAGAGTGTATGCGTAGATCAAGAATTAGCATTAGGAACAGTGCTTTCCATCATATAAAGAAAATATTTGTTTTCAAATTTTATGAAAAATTTTACAGGAGGAATTCAGAAATCAAATATATTTTCAAAATTATCTGGAAATCTGTTAAAGTCTAATAAATTTCATCTAAGATTTGCAGAAAGTAGGATCAGGGGAAGAAATACTCCCCACATAAAGTATTAATATCTGAAGAGCACTTTTTAGCCTAATCACACTTCCAAGAATATTTTCAAATAAAACAATAAAATTTCGGACAGTGTTACTCTGCGTAATTATAGAATATCGGAAAAGCTGTCATTATCCTATGAAACTAAATCTTGGTGAAAAATTTAAGGTAGATAGAGTCAATATGCAGGATGTTTCTTTAACCAAAGAACGGGTTTCAAAAATTTTCGTATTCAATTTATATAAAAAATGAATCAGTGTTTGTTTGGGACAACTGGACCAATTTTACAGAATAATTCCAATATACCCGAAAGAGGAAGGGTACCTTCCATACAAAGCAAATATTGATCATTGAATATCTAAAGAACTACATCAGCGAAAGTTCTCAAATTTGATCCCAATCACTTTTTCTAGTAACTGTTTTAGAGGAAGAATGTAGGACGGAGAGGGCCACGGTGAAGGGTATCCCCTTACAAAGCAAATATTAGTGAAAATCTAAAGAACTTTTATTTTAAATCACTTTCTCAAGGATCTGTTTTACTAAATAAAATCACTTTCAAATGAATCTGTTTTATATGACAAAATGTTGATCGAAGGGGACCAGGGAAGGGTGAACCCCTCATACAAAGAAATTATTGATTATTGAATATCTGAAGATCTAATATAGCGAGAAGTTTTAGATTTGATTCCAACCACTTTCTCAAGGAATTGTTTAAGAGGGCAAAATAGAGGACGGAAAGGACTAGGGGGAAGGGTGCTCCATACAAAGCAAATATTGTTTATTAAATATTTACTAAGAGAGAGAGAGAGAGAGTTGGTCCTAATCACTTTCTAAAAAATCTCTTTACACGGCAAAACGTAGGACGGATAGAAAAGGTGGGAGTTGCGCCCTTCATATTACGGAAATATTGATTATTGAATATCAAAAGTAGTTTTTTGGAGAACTAGAAAATTTTCAAATTGGTCCCAATCACTTCTTCAAAAAACTGTCTTAATGGACAAATTGTAGGACGGATAACATCAGGGAGAGAAGCAACCGACATACAAATAAATTTTAAATTACCGAATTTCTAGAGCTATTGAAATGAGGATATAAAGATTTCATCCCTTTTACTTTTTCAATAGGATCAGGGAAGAAATAGCCCCGATAAAAATCAATAATTATATAATTAAATAATAATTTTAAATAATTATATAATTTATTATATCCAATCACATGCTTATATAATTACTGAGGTGAAAAAATATAGGACGGATAGATCAATGGCACTGTTCATACACCTTTTGCTCTACGTGAAAAATTTATGAAAGATACGGTCATACAAAAAAAGAGAGCCGACTCTTTATGTACCACTTATGAATAATCGTATATCTCAACTATTTCACTTAGAGGTTCAAACTATTTGATTTTTAATGAAAATTTGCTTTTAGAAAAAAATTTAATTAATAATATTATTTTCAATAGAAGACTTCAATTTCAGAAAAAATATATATTTTCTAAGAAAAACTTTAACTTCAGTGAAAATTTTAATAATTTAAAATTCGTTCAAAATTTAATTTCGGTGAAAAAAATTTTGGTGGAAAAATTAATTTTCTATAAAGAAATTTATTTTAATTAACATTTGCATTTAGTGTAAAAAATATATTCCTTTTAATGGCAAAATAGTGAAAATTATTTTTTTTTTTTTTTTCTGAAAAAATTTCATTATTTCGGAACTTTTATCAAAATGTGAACATTTTGTCTTTAATTTTCATGGAATTGAATTCCTTGTTTTAACATTGCATTTTTTTAATTTCGAACTCTCGCAAAAAGTTTATATTTTCATGCATTTAGGAGCAGCAGTACATTTTTAGTTTTAAATGAAAAATGAATTTCTATTACAAAAATGCATTTTATAGTAAAAAGTGTAAAAAATGGGTTTTTTAAGAAAATTTTTATAAAAATGCCTTTTTTGTGAAAAATTACACTTATTTTTATATAAAATAACATTTATTTTCAAAAGTTTAATTTTTCATTAGAATGCAATATTTGCAAAAAAATGCAAAGAGTAAATTCTTAGTAGATGAATTTTGGTGATAAGTAAAATGTTTGCCAAAAGATATTTAAAAATACTGCGTTATTTATGCATATTCGCATTTTTAGGATAAAATGGAACTAATTGTAAAAAAACTACATTCTTTAAAAAATGAAATTTTTCTTTAAATGTGAATTGTAAAGAAAAGTCATTGCAAAAAAATATGTAATCTTTGTGAAAAAGTCTTATTTTAATGAAAATGTGCATTTTTGTAAAAATTGCATTCATGAAAAAAATCCATTTACATGTCATTCTGTATGTAAAGTCATCTATTTTTATTTCAATTTAGTAATAATGAACGGATTCTTGCATATTTTTGCCAAATTTCATTAAAAACGCTTTATATTCAGGACTTTTATGACCTTTAAACCTCATTCAGCAATATTTGCATGGGAACTAGGTAAAGTAATGGACCCATGATCACCAGGCATTGTACTTGTATCAAAATAATGACAAGTGCAAAATTTCATCAAGATTTTTCTAAAATTGGGACTTATATTTTATTCACAAGATTTAGATAGTTAGCAGTGTTACCGTTGGTGCGACTTTAGATGCAATTTGTGACTTTTTCAACTGCATGTTACTTTTTGTGTACTTTCTAAAATTTCCTTTTTTTCCCCCTTTTTTCGGCATAAAAATTCATGAAATTTCATTTAATTGGCTTAACAAAGGACATATCAATTATTTTTATATAAATTGAGGTCGAGATATATTAAAATTAAGAACGATTGAATTTAAGAATTCATTCACGGTACTTGGATGAAATCACTTTATTTTCCAAAAATCCCCTTTTTATGCGGCTTTTCGAAAAATCTCAACGTAACGCTGGTAGTTAGTGAGCCAGACGGATGGAAGAACAGACAGACGGATATCGCTAAATCAACCCGAACGATAATAGTAGTGATAGCACAAACACATGATTCCCCAACCACCTACAGTTGGTGTAGGGTATAAAAATGCCATTTAAAGACCTTTTAGAAGAAAGAACTTTTAATATACATCGAAATAAGTTTTAAACGCTTATAAAACCATATTCACAATATTCACATTGAAGATATTACGACAGATAACTTATTGGATCTCTAAAATGAGCTTTTTTGTCTTCTTTTAGCTCAAAATGCCACACATTGATGCATGCAACTTATTGCATTTTAAGAAACAATGTTCAACAAGAATTGTACATATTGTTAAACATCATGTCATCATGTTCAAATTCAGACCATTTTTTACACCATAATGTTATTTTTGTATTACTTATTCTCCCTTTCTCCTTTTAGTTTTGTTCCTCCTTTGCTGAAAGTACTAAAAACTGATAATAATTTTCCATATACATAAATCCATTCTTGTTTGCACACAAGTAAAGAAAAACGGAGCAAAAAAAAAATGGATGAAGAAACCAAAGAAACTAAGAGGATATAAACATCTGCTAAAAAGGGAAAAACTTTTGTAATAGAAAAATCTCTACGATACAAAATGTTATTTATTTCCCGGAAAAAGATGTTACACAATTTTCTAGAAAATACAAAGAAAAGTAAAGAAAGTCTATGAAACGACTAAATAAATGCAAAATTTCCCATTTGTTTTATGCCACGAAAAAGCAAAAATATACTTTTTTTATTATTATTTTAAGCTTAATTGAATGCCTTATAGCCACAACAACAATAAAAGTTTATATTTTACATAAGACTATAATTTCGTTGTAATCTGACTCTAATAAGATCTGAACTAAAACTGAATTTGAACTGGAAATGAACTAGAAATGAACTACAATTGAACTAGAACTTAACTTGAACTGAACTAGAACTGAACTAAAACTAAACTAAAACTGAACTAGAAATGAACTAGAACTGAACTTGAACTGGAAAGAACTAGAAATGAACTAAAACTGAACAAGAACTGAACCAAACTAGAACTGAACTTGAACCAAACTAGAACTGAACTTAAGCTGAACTAGAACTGAACCAAAACTAAACTAAAACTGAACTAGAAATGAACTAGAACTGAACATGAGCTGGAAATGAACTAGAAATGAACTAAAAATGGACTAAAACTGATCTAGAACTGAACTAGAACTGAATTAGAACTGAACTAGAACTGAATTAGAACTGAACTAGAACTGAACTAGAACTGAACTAGAACTGAACTGGAATTGAACTAAAACTGAACTAGAACTATAGTAGAACTGAACTAGAACTAATCTAGAACTGAACTAAAACTGAACTAGAACTGAACTAGAACTGTAATACAACTGAATTAGAATTGAACTAAAACTGAACTAGAACTAAACTAGAACTACAGTAGAACTGAACTAGAACTAATCTAGAACTGCACGAAAACTGAACCAGAAATGAACTAGAACTATAGTAGAATTGAACTAGAACTAAACTATAACTGAACTAAAACTGAACTAGAAATGAACTAGAACTGAATTAGTACTGAACTGGAACTAAGCTAGAACTAAATTAGAATTTGAACTAGACTCTTAACTGAAATCCAAATCCTAACTATAATCTGGTCTGGAAATGATGTAGAATTAAACAATAACTGAACCAGAACATCATCAATTGCTATATATTAATCATACGTTTACGTATGATTAATAACAATCTATTAAATTAAGTATACGTCAACTATATACATTACAAACTTAACAAAACAACCAAGAAAAAGAAACATTTAAAATACTAAAGCAATTTTAATGAAGTTTCTTGAGATAATAAAAGAGTGTTACTAAATTGATTCTTTTCTAAGATCCTTCCAAATATATTACATTCTGAATAAATTAATAATTTTGTTTGCCTAATTTTCCAATTATGTTAACCTTCATTTCGGGGAGATAAGTACTATTTCAGTATTAAAACTCTTCCGGAAAGATGTACACAAGTTTTTGCATTTTATACTTAAAAATAATGGTTTAATATAATTATGAATAATTTTATGTTATGACAATTAAACCTACAATGAATTCCACTCAGAAAATCACTTGAAATTATTTATAAATCCTGCACAACAACCATTGCAATACAACAGATACTTATGGAAAGATATTAAATAGAAAAAAACATAAAGTTGCTTAACCATATTTTCACAAATATTATGAAATAAATCCCTGAAGTTTTAAAGATGAGATTAATTACAAATGTTGTCATTAAAATAACTTTATTTATAATCAGGTAACTTTAATATTAATTAGTCAAATCCGACTGAAATTAATTATTTCATTCAGCTAAGACATTAACTTCAAGAAACCATTTTTATCTGAAAGTACTTTAAGTTACAAAACTGCTGGGTCAAAGTAACATAAATGTATACCAATACAACTATATGGATTCTGAAAACTTTAATACGTATAGCATTCAATCTAAACGATATAATGAAGGTCCGTTTATATGGTTAGTTATGACCATATGGCTGTATTAGTGTATATATATAAATAGAATGATTACAGCAAACTGTAAAAAACTTATATCGAGAAGATAAATGTATGGAACATGTAAAGGACATATAAGGAGATTGAAAAATATGCAATTATATTCAAATAAATGTATCCCTTAAGGCAAATAGAAATGCATAGAAATTGAACATAGCAAATCATTTCACTAAATGTGCTTATTTATATAGTTCTATATACAGTATATGATACATCAGGTTCTTAAGGGAAATAGAACGATTTCAGAGATTATCAAAAATGCCTATTAAGATATTTTAAAAATCCTGGCTTTCAAAATGATCACATATATCACATAAATTGTTAATTTATTGCTATTCAGCTAGCTGAATAAGGTAAAAATAAATTTTGTTTAGTAAAGGTATAGTTATGAAAACATTAACGTTATTCAGCAAGCTGTATATGCAGGAAAATATGAACATTTAAAACAAAAATTTAATTTTTATATATTATTCAGCTAGCTGAATAATGTAAAATATTTTTTATATTGGGAAATAAATATTTTCCACTACATTAGTATTATTCAGCTGGTTGCTTATTAAGTCAATAAGAGCATTTAATTGTAAATCTAAGTATTAATTTTTTAGGAATTCAGCAAACTCTATTACAACTCATCAACAATTAGAATTATGTACAACTATACTTCATATTGCAAGCATGACTATTTTTCACTATTTAAAAATTATTCAGCTGTACATAAAAATATGTTATAGATTGCTGTTTTTTTTGTCAGCTGAATTAAAGTAATATTTTTTCTTTTTCCATATAATAAAAAAAATTCAGCAAAATTACAAATCGAAAATGTATGTCATAATTTCCAGATAATTATAAACTTTGTTATTCAGCTAGCAGATAATTTATTGTAACTTATTAGCATGCTGAATATAATTCAGCAAGTTGAATATAAATTCAATAATAATTTTTCTACTTAAATTTTAAATTTCCATGAAAATTATGTAATTCAGCTAGCTGAGTATCAATTAAATCACAAATATTAATTTTGTTAGTATTTTTCATTGTTGTTCACTTCGCTGAAACAAATCTATTGTAAATAAATCGTCTATTCAACTTTACAAAATACATTTAATTTCAAATTTCCATTGAAATTTTATAATTCAGTCAGCTGAATATCAATTAAATTTTAAGTTTTCGTTTTCTTATTATGAGTCATTTCCATTCAGCTTGCTGAATGCAATACACCTATTTTTTAATGAATTTGTTATGTAATTCAGCTAATTGATATGTCAAAAAAAGAACAAGATAAATATATAATAATGAATTATGTTCTTGATTTTATATTGTAGCTGAATATCAGCTATTTAGTGTGCTGAATAGTAAAAATCCTTAAAATTGTAAAAAAAGTAAGAAACACTTTACTTACAAAAGCATTTCTCTTGTTCTTCCTTCTCTTCACTCCTTCTCAGCCAAAAGAAGTTTTTCTTCTTTGGGAGATGCAGGAGTATGATTATATTATAGTTATTTTTCGTCAACCTCTTTTTCAAATGAGTGACTGAATATCATACTTATTGCCATTGTCCTTGGGTCTCCCTCTTTCTCACATCCAAATAGAAATAGTACGGAATTCTACAATTCTAATGTAACAGTTTGTTTTAAAGAATACAAACAATATCGCTCTCCCTCTCTTTCTTGTAAAAGAGATCAAAGAGAATTTTTTGAGGCAAAAGGAATACAAGATTTCTTTAGTGTTATTGAAGCCATTTTTCTGTCATTTTTTTTCTTTCTCAACTCACAAAATAAGTGAAATCGGATTAAGTTAGCTACAAAAGGCCCTAATTATTAAAAGTCCTATATAATTTACCTCCCTGGAAGAGTGTATAACCAGGTTTCTACTTGTGCATTAATAAATTTAGAAAAGAGCAAAAAAAAGCAAATCATAGAGAAAGGAAATATTATTATTACAAAAAAATTTTATAGGACTAAGTTTGTGTGGTCTCAATAGATATTTCAAGGACATTACTTAAATTACTATTAATCATAGAAAAAAGACATTTTGGACTTTAAAAGATTAAAAGAAATGATTGATGATTATTTTAATAAATACTTGAAGTATATTTCATATCAAATTCTAGGAATAAATTTACAAAGAGATATTAGATTTTCTTTTTTCATTTTAACAAAAACGTAGTTTAAATTCAAATTTATACACTGAAAACAAATATGAAAATGAATCGCTGAAGTCCAACTATAAAGTACCCTACACCATATTATAGATAGATAATACTTATTACGTTTAATTCCGATTTCTGATTAAGAGTTCATTGCTTTTAAAAACGAGAACGTGGTATTATAAACCGACACTCAAATTACGAACAATGATTGCTGTTTGTACATTTCTTATTTAGATCAAATATAAATACGCAGCAAACGTGTTCCCACAACTATTGGATCTAAGCTTTGGAATGGTCCGAGTAATAATCTGCTAAAGAATGTCAACACAGCAACAGCTGTGTTGTTTATTTTAAATTGTTATGACAATTTATAAAAAATATATTTTTATAGTTTTAATCACTCGTGATGAAATTTTTAAACTTTTTCAAAAACTTTGTTCGAATAGGTGGTCCATCTTCTATTCAAATCTACCTCACTTTTGGACAAACATATTCTGCTATTCATTTCTTTTTTAACGAGAACCCAATATCTCTCCACTGGCCTTAGTTCTGAGCAGTTTGAAGGATTTGCTTCTCTTGGAACATATATTATATTTTTGTTTTTATACCAGTCAAGGGCCAGACCAAACAAGTAGAAGTATTATGAAGTTTTTTGATTGGAAGCAGCTTTCCTTGATGAAAATTTCGGTACTTATGAAACCCATTGTAATATGCAGCAGTAACTGCATATCACTTTCTACACCAAGAACTTCTTGGGAAATTTTGACAGCTTTTGCGCCCTAAACTTTTCTTCAACATTCACTGGAGCATCGGCAACATAACACTTTTAACCAGGAAGTTGTAAAGAATTTTTCAAAAAATATGTTTCATCATCCATTGTGCAGCAATAATATTTTTTTACATAACTCGACATCAACTTCCGCAATCTGTTTTTGGCCTCTAATTATTTCCAATCAATAAATTTTTGGGCCTTAAATGTTTTTATAACGTATACCACCCAAGGTGGATGGGGTATTATGCGTTTGTACTGATATTTGTAGCATTCATTAGAAATGGTGTAACACCCACTTTTTAGTATACAGTTCGACTCGGAATCACTTTCATGATGTCCTTCCGTCTGTCTGTTCGGCTGGCTCTCCAGGTCGCAGTTTTCGAAATATCTCGAAGAAAGGCACATATTTCTATTTTGGTCTAAAGACGAAATCTTAGTCCTAAATACGAAGCGATTGAAACAAAATTTGGCACAAGTAAGTCCTATAATATTCGAAAACGATGTTCAAAAACATGCGAGGGTCAATTCATTATTTCACCTTTCCAAATATCACTTTTAAGGTCAAAATTTTATATATACTCACAGGTAATTATAAGTAAACATTGATATACAAAATTATACAATTAAATTGTGAACCAACCCAATTTTCTGTAGCCACCATGTGAACCCACCCCTAACAAAAAACATAAACCATAGTGTCATAATGACGTTCTATACACTTAACAATAAATCAGAAAATCAAATTATACGAAGGTCATTATTTTATTTTTCTTTTAAAAATGTGTGTTTAGAATTTTCCGATCATACTTCTTAATATTAACACAATCATGTGTGGTCAAGTCGAAAACACCTCAACTCTAACAATCTGAAATGTCATTAAATTATCTCTAATAATTCAAAAATTGCAGGATTAATTCCAAAAGTATTTAGAGGGTCGGTGCACTGGGACCAGGAGTAGCATATAGTTTTCAAAATGAAAGAAGACATATAGATTAATATAAAAAATCTCATTAAAATATATTGCTATTTTCTACACAGAACCAAAAAAAATGTAGTAAATATAACGTAAAGGAGTGTATAATTGAAGAAAAGTAGGTTAAATATTAGCCAACGAAACCTTTATTCATTATAATAAAAATTTTCGTTAATTTTTTGTAAGTTCTTTAAATTAATGATAAATTCGTTAATAGAAAGCGATTAATTTCAATAAATATTATTCAACTATTGATGAATATTATTCATTTTTAATACCACATTTAAATAAAAATTTGCGAAATTTTAGTTGAATTGAGGAAACAATTACGTTAAATTGCTGTAATAAATTAATACTTAAAATATTAAGGACCAAGGGAGGGAGTACTTTCCATACAAAGCAAATATTGATTTTAAAATATCTTAAGAATTTTCAAACTTGCCCCCATGACTTCCTCAAGGAACTGTTTTACTGGACAAAATGTAAGATGGATAGGATCAGGGGGGGAGGAAGTACCTCCCCCCTCGCTATATACAACAGCGAGAATTTGATTCCAATTTTTTGTTTTAATACACGTTGATATGCGAAATTTCTTTCGAGGTCTGGGAATGAGGAGAATTTTAGAGCAGCAAAGTACACCGGGTAAAAGCTAGTTTTAGATAATAATTAAATAAAGTAGAAAACGTAAGAGACAATGAAAAATAGTACAATGTCAATAGGACGGCAGTGAGCCGACCGGCTTGTATTTCTGATGAAAAGTTACTTGCATGTTCTCTGATCTGCTGATCTTTTATTTGCATTTTCATAAATTTATGCAAAATATTTCTTTAATTTTAATTATATTAATTAGAATATTCTATAAAATATTTTTCTCCTTAGATTTCTATATTTAATTAACATTTTTGTTGTCATATTTCATTTATTATGACAAAGAAAATATACAAAATTTTTTGACGAAAAAAATTTGTTAAATAAACAAAGATTTTATTCAAATTAACTTTATTTTAGTTTGTAAAATCAAATAAATTAAAGTTAAAGTTTTTACTAAATATCTTCTTTCATTAATTTTTTAACGAAATTTTGTTCAATTTGACATCTTTTACTTAAAAAATATTTTGATCAAATTTTTTAATATATTTGAAGAAAGTTCTTCAATTTGAAGAAAACTTCTGTTAACTAGAATAAGATTTATGTTTATTTTACATATTTTTTCTTATTTACAGTTTTTCGTTAATATTACCTACGACATTTGGTTCAGTGTACTTTTTAAAATGGAAGCAACTTTTTTTCTCATCAAAATATATTGCTTTTTCTATTCTCTAACATGAGCAACAATTATATCAATAAATATTTCCAAAAAAATTTATATAACTAAAATTTTATTATTTACATATGAACAGGAAATTTTAACAAGCTTTAAGTTTTTGTTCTCTTTTTTCTTGTCAAAATATTTCCATAGAATCCTTCACTTGTTTTGTAGATATTTGAAACTACAACATTAAGAATAATGACTTGAAAACTTTAAAGTTTTATTTAATTTGATATAACGCCAACAACAAAAAAATCAAAAACAACATTAAACTAAAGGCATGAGTTAACAACATATACATCCAAAAACAGAAACAACAACAACAACAACAACAACTAAAAAATTGCATTTACAATTTAATTGCTGTTGACTTGTGTCAAAAGAAGTCACCAACAGCAACAAGATAAATATGAAGACAAATGAATTCTATGACAAACTGTAATATGAATATTTCTTGTCATTATTAAAATATTCACTTTTGAAAATATCATGTCATACTAGAGCAACAACAAATCTACATAAATGTAAGAATACGACAAGAATACAAACTTATGGAAATAAATATTGTATAACGGAAACAATTTGAAAGAATTAAATAAATTAATTTTTAACTTTGAAGAAAATCTTAAGCAACGAAGATGATTTATATGAAGGCATTAAAGCGTATGAGTGATATGTAATTGTTGCATTTATAATTAAAAATTACTCATACGTACGACAATTTCAAAATGAGTAATTCTGTGACTTTTGTAACGTGGAGATATTTTGATAAAATTTATACAGCAGGTTGTTTTAAAAAATAACAGGGCACCAGCTGGTTCGAAAAATAGTGGGTGGCTTTTCTAATTTGCCCATCTGGGGTATGTTGGTTTTTTTAAGAAGACTTGCTCCAGTCAAATATAGCAGTTTTCCATACATTTTTATGGTCAAATTAAATGACGTACATGTGCAATAATAAAACATGTTTCTTGAGTTTAAACTTGTCTTAGAAATGTATGGGATTAAAAAATTTCTACATACATACAAAACTTTTGTCGAAAAAAATCTCAAACAGTATAAAAAGTACATCAAAATATGATTTTGTCGCTAAAAAGGAAGTACAGCTCCTGAATTTTTACTTGAGATACAGCTACTTAAGAAGGATAATTCCATAATAATTCAAATAAATTCTATTAAACTCGGGAAATAATTCTAGGCGTGTAAATATACCCAACAAATAGACACACAGAAAGACGGATGGGCATAGCAAAATCGACTCAGATGTTGATTTGATGCATGAATATATGTGCATTAGGGGGTTTGAAATAATTCGTTCTTAGCATTACATACAGAATGACAAAGTTAATATATCCTCTTCACCACTTATATTGGTGGAGGGTATAAAATCTACATTGTGCTAGGATCATTATTTGACCTAGATCTCATTTAAAGTTACTTTTCCGGTATATAGACCAATTATTTTGAATTCAGCACAATTACATTTGTAAATGTATTGAATAGGTTTTTTTAATTGACAAATGTTGATCCATGTTTTGGTTAGAGTGAAATCAAAAATTCTTAACACACGTTTATCATTAAAGCTTTCAACGCGTTGATAGGAAACCGGGTTCAAATAAAAGAAACTATGGGCATGATGTTTTGATTAACTCATTGCTCGGACTATTTGATACAAATACTTAAGGCTCAAAATCTTTCCTAACAGATACGCTGCTCTGTGTTACAAATGAAAAATGAAATGGAAATAAATCTGTCACTTCCGATTTGCTAATCCGATTCTAATGAAATTTCACATAGTGATAGTAAATTGTAGTGTAGACAAGTTTAAGTTTTTTTGTATTTGAAACGATTTTTTTAAAAAGTTTAAAAATCTTAAATTTTGGGAGAACCGGAGTTTCACAGACTCAACCTTTTTTTCACAATACTCAAATTTCTGATTTACTTTCCCAAATTGCATAGCTGGTATTTTATAAGACTTATGTTTATGATATGTTCTAAAATTTTTGATCACCGATAAATAAAACCATTTTTGGGAATATTCGAAAGTTTTTTTTTGGGAAATACGGGATTTCTTTTAAGAAAACAAAATAACGTTAAAAGATTCCGATGAAGTGTCAAAAAGTCTAGATATCAAAATAAAGATAATGAAGATCTATACTTTCATGGAATTTTTCCTCAAAAAGTGTGCAACAGATTTTATTATTGTCAACAATGTTAAACATTTCTGAAAATTATATATAATTTCCGATACACTTGATATATAGTTTGTTTAACTTACCTTTCCATGTGTCACAAATAATGATCAAAACATTACAGGTCTTCTATTAACGTTTAATCCTCTGGACCAATTTGGCGGTTTTTAAGTACCAAATAATAGACGGCAAAGATTAAGTTTAAATTTGATTGAAAATTAGTAATGTTCCAATAACTTTGGTAAAAGAAATTTTCGTTCTCAGATATCGGCAGTAGAAAAATCTTACAAAATTTTTAAACAAAATAATTAAGCATTTTTTTACCCCTAAAATACATTTGTATATGTATTAAGAGGATTCCAAAAATAAATTAAATATTACTCATACGTTCCAGTGACCCAATTATTTACAATTTTTTTAAATTAATTTTAATATCTTTTTAACCACAAAAACTGACAGATTAAAACTTTTTTTAACAATTATGTACTTAATATTAAATAAACAAGTTAACATGGATTTGAAACATATTTGTGTTGACCTTTTCGGGAAAACCACAAAGACTTTAAAAAAATATATATATACGTAAATCACTTGCATACATTTACAACTATATTATTTAAAAACAAGTGAGAGTATTATATTCCACTGTGTCGAATCTTTAATACCCTTCGCCACTATATTCAGGACTATTATAATCCCACTTCCCGGGAAGGAGTTATATCGAAATATGGCTGATGATTTTCAAATTAATTTCATATATAAAGAAGATTTAAAAATGCTGATGTTCTTAAAGCTCAAGCCCGTTTTCTGGGAAGGGGCAGTTTATGGGACCTCCACTATTGGTCAGATAAATAACATATATTCAGGACAGTTAGAGAAATAATTCAGCCAAATTTCAAAAAAGGGCTTTATATGGGAGCTGAGATTGTGCAAATTAATTTTTTTTAATACAGTTAGAAAATTAATTGTGTCGAATTACAATCGAATTGATCTTTATTTACTAGTTTCATAAGCTCTAAACTATTTACCGGGAAGGAGCCTGATATGGGAGCTTTATCAAAATATGGGACCGATATTTATAAAATTATATTTAAGACAGTCACAAAATTTATCTTGCCAAATTACAACAGAATTCGTTTATATATTAGAGTGTTTTAAGCTATAAACCATATTTCGGAAAGGGCCGTTATATGAGATCGAAGTAAGCACAATTTTGTTTCTTTGGGTTTATTATTGTATTAAAATAAATCCTAAAAATTGCGACCCATATCAGATACAGATTTTTGGGTGTATCAAAATACCAAGTTTTAGATAGGAAACTGCTAAGGACAAATACAAATAATGTGGCCGAATTTCATCGAATTCAGACATTGAATTCTAAGCGTGAGAATGTTTCCAACAGACACACTGACGGACATAGCTAAATCGACTCAGATTTGGCTTTGATGCTAGAACATCAAAACATTTGGGGTCTAAGATGATTCTTTCTTGATGTTACTCACGGAATAACAATGTAAAGACACCCTATTCACCACTAGTAGCGGAGAAGGGTATAAAAAAATATATATGCATATGAAATATATAATTTAGTTTAAAAATATTGTTATTGTTATTGTGTCATGTACTGAAACAATATATAAAGTGAAACAAAAAAAAGAGCTTTTATTCCAACAACACGTATAAACACTGTGTTGAATGTGTGTTAGTGTGTAAAGTTAACTATATAAACCACCAACCAAAAAGGAAGGAACAAATTAAGGAAGAGTTTGGGTTGTTAAAACTTTAACATTATAAAATATTTATTATTTATTAAAAGCACAAACAACACATGTGTTTTCATTTATTTATTCACTTTTTTCAGTTATTTTGTTATTTATACAAACACTATAGATGATACAAGAAGTAGTAAGTAAGAATGGTATATTCGACTATAAAGAATCTAAAATACCCTACAATTTGTTTTTAGAAAATGAATGTCTAACAACAACTCTAAAGTAACCTGAATGTTCAGAATTGAAATGCCATATCACCCATATAAGAGGTGAGGTGACTAAAACCGTACGTATTTTCTATGTTACTTCATAAACATCTCTAAGCATTCCGCATCTGATTCTTCAATTTATTCACTGCCATTTTGTTGGCTGACCAGCTTCCTAAACATTTAGCCTGATTGAGTTTCCGGGTCACGGTTTTAGTTATAATAGTAACAACGGGAAATAATTTATTATAGAACTAATAAATAGTTCCTGGCCGAAGATATTACGAGAGTATTGATAAGAAAGTTGAAAAACCCTTCTGACCTATAAGATTGGTATAACTGCTTCCCCAAATGGCACGTATGCGAGTATCACGATAATACGATATTGTTTGCTTTAGCTACAGTCCTCATCAGACTATCGTTTGTTAGAGACTCACTGCGGTTCCATGTCGATTATGTTGACGTTTACGTCGTCATTTATAGATGCCATGATAGCATTCTTATCACAAACGTCATCAGTGAAGGCAGAAAAATCAGCCACTAGTGGGACTAGTGTGGACTATTTACAAATATATACCAACTCTTATATGCTACGGATTCAGAAAACAACAGGATCCACATTTCATTTAATTCCTGTGATTTAAAGACCTCAGTAAGGGCGTTTTCGACAACTTCCTTATAGTTTCGGTTTGGGTTTTCTTTAAAAAAATTTCCAAAATATACCCATTAGCCACTACTTCACCAAATCCCAATTTAGCGATGATATTGCCATATCGGATACATCGACGAGAGGTAATCTTTAGCCACTTCGCTAAATAATCTACTAAACGACGGTTGTGCAGGTTAAGACAGCTACGTTTAGTCTTCTCCTATGAGGGTGGTTGTTTAGATATGCCCTTAAAAGAGATATTTTATCATCTTAAAACCCCATTCTGGGAGGAACATTTATATGGAACATAACTGAAATATTGGACCAAACATTATCAATTTCAAAAAGCTTTTTTCTTAGGCCTTTAGATCGTTCACAACGTTTACGTGGATAGCCAGTCGGACATCGTTAAAACTACTAGCGATGGACGAACATCGTTAAAACTACTTAGAAAGTTTTTCTGAGTCGAACGGTATACTTTAAGGTGTAACATTATTTTCATGCATGTTACAAATATCAGCACAAACGCATATTACCCCAACCGCCTTTGGTGGTGTATATGAAAAATTTTAAGTGGTTTTAGTGACTTTTCCTTAGAGCTGCATACGAAATATTAAACTTAATATATCCCTCTTTCCTATGTTTGGTGGAGCAGCAGACACAAAAAAGAGAGAAAACAAAAAAATCAGATGTTGGTGACATAATATTCTCTTAGTTAACCACAAAGATAGACTTTAACTCTGTATTGCACATATGTAACTAGAAGGAACATAAATATTGTTACACACTTGTTTGATACAATATTTAATAGAGAACACTCCTATAAACTAACACTCCCTCATATGTTGGGAGGCTGTAATTCTCCAAAGCAAAATGGGAACACCTCAGCTATAACTATGATTTATTATTAACAAATTTTCAAAAAGAATATTTTTGGATCCTTTAAGACCTAAATCATACCATATATAAAGGGTTATTACTTATCTGTGCAGTTTCGTGCTATAAAATAATTATTGGAGGGAACAAAGTAGCAGATTTAGAATGATGGAACCAATTCAACAGATCTCCTTAGATTGCTTGAAAAAGATATTACTATCAAAATAATGATTGAACTTTATCCTTTGAAATATGATTGCAATTCTAGAAGTATCGAACTGACTTTTGCTATTGATTCTTGCATTGATCCAAGTCGAGGAGTGAGTCTGCATTTTTAGTTTCAGTAAAAAATTTATTTTCTTCTGAATATCATGAGAGTTGGGCAAAATTAAAAAATGTACAGATAATTTTTGGGAATTGCAACATTCATTGAATTGGTACTCAAGTGTTGGTAGGTCCGGATTTTGCCTTGTGTTACCTGAAAAGAGAATGAATAAGAGGAAGAGAAAGCAAAGCGCATTTCCAAACAAAATCACAGATATCTTATCTAGGTTGCCCTGATTAGTCAAGCATTCGTACATCCAGACCAGTGCAATGTTCGAATGCACCATCATCTTATTCAATGAAGTGCGGCATTCTCAGACAAAATTCGATGTCGCTTAGACATCTGAAAGCACCTAATTGCGGCCTTGCTGTAGGAAAAAATAATGATATCTCAACCTTATATCATATAATATCTGAACCTATTGATCGCTCTTTGAATAGCTGCAATATTTTTCTAAATATATTGCATCATTCCGGAAGTCTAAGGAACATCCAAATATAGAATTGCCGCATGAAGACACCACCACCAACTTTATTGTTTTGAGCCATCAATGTAGATGCTTCTTATACATCCATGAAAGAAGGGCCATGGCCTTATTTCTCTCAATTAGTTCTCTAGTTTACCGAGGCTCACCGCTGCTTGAAAAACGAACTTTCTAGTCATCAATGGTTCCAGGAAGTTCGAAAGACTTCCACAAGAATTCGGCACCGTAGAATGAAATTGGTCTTACCTCCAATCTACAAATCCAATAAACTAAGTCACTTTCTGTCCCCTATAGCCTTGTAAAGGTAAAGGCCATCTTTGCATTAGATATCCTAGCGTATGTTCAAACTCCACGTCAATCTGCTATCAGAAATTATACTTAATTATTTAACGCCAAAGTTGTCCCGTTTAACATAGTTGGTTTAAATTCAGATATCTTATATCTTCAATTCCAAATTTCACATTAGAGGTGAAATAATAACCCCAGAGAAGTTATTCTTAGAACACGCCTCTTGATAAAGGCGTTGCACAAGATTCCAAAAATATCCCATTTTTAATCCAAAATAAGACACACCTTGACATAGGCTTCCCGTATTCACATTAGTAAAGGACTGTTCAATATCTGAGTATATTCACCGATTTTCAAAGATCAGTTTATCGTACCAGTGAATGAAGTGCCGTCTCAACCGATCCACCTTTTGTGTAGATCGTTATAGATGGCGCTTCATTCACTGATAGGATCGTGAGACAAAGTGAGACGAATTTAAGGAATATCAGATCACTTGGCTTCAGTATATGATAATTTTGTAAAATGGAATATTAAACGATTAAACCGCGATGTCTTATTAATGTAAGTTGGGACATTAATGTGTGACTTATATTGATTTATAATAAAATTCCATGTTACAACAATATTTCTGTCCCTGCCAGGCATATTTCACTAGGGATAACATGTATAAGTACCAACTCATGTTGTTGTCTGCTACGATTGCTACTGCTACTGCTTTAGGCCATTAGTAAGCTAAAGAACGCGTGGCAACCACATTTACCATGTGGCAAGAACATAAACTTGTTTTGATTTATATGCAACAAATATGGAACCAGGTTTTTTCCTTTGCCTGCTTCCTGTTACAAAGTAATACATCAGTTTTGTTTCACGTTGTTGGTTTTCAGTAAAATTTATTTATTTTCATTTTTTTCTTAGAACTCAGATTTCTCCTTTTTCATTTGCTTATTTAAGGTTGAGATGTTTTGTTTTTGGAATTCCATTAAATTTTTCATTTTTATGTGAAACATGTTTTTCTTTTTTGTGAAATTAATAATTCATTTTTTTATTTTTTGTCGAAAATGTTTCTTTGAAAACAATTTTTATTAAAATAAAAACTTTAGATGTTTAATTTTATTTGTGGTTAAAATACTTTAAATGGAATTTAGAATTGGTGAAAGTGATATAATGGAAATACATTTATCACGTTTACACAAAGGACAATGTAGAAGAAGTGTAAAACACATGAGAATGGTATATTCGAGTGTAAGGAATCTTTAACAACCGGAAATCTTTAATTTCCTTTAACAATTTCAAAGAAATACGACATGAAATAAAACGTTTGTAATGGAGATATTACTCTTTTGTGTCTCAATCAAAATATTGTGCTATAATGTCTTTATGTTAATCCAAAATTTCATTTAATTTTCTCTTACAGTTTAAGAGAAGTACCATATAGTTTATAAGAGGATACCACTCCCTCAAGCCCTACTCAATATTTTGTTAGTCTTCAATCTGTAAAATTTTTAGAATTTAGCGTAAAAAGGTTTCAGAGATATGTGATATTAAAAGTTTCATTTGTAAAGGGGATACCCTCCCCTATTCCCTTTCGAAAATTTGCTTTCATTTTTCACTAAATATCAGAGTGTTAGAAACTTGAATAAGCCGCTTTATGGTCGTTGGTCAAATTTTTCAATTTTAAGAGGCCGTCTCAGATATCGGTATATAACATTTTTACCAAACCGATTTTGCCGTTTTTTAATTGGAAACTTCTCAGTACAATAACAAATACTTATTATAATGCTAACGAAGGCCTTCAAGGGCAGGGAAGTAGCAGAATTATGGAATCGTTTCCTTCTCCTCTTCATTGCGACGACTTCTGAAAAAACGAAGGAAGATTCATTATCGCTGCAGGAATTCCAAAGCGACCATGTCTAGATACTTGAGAGCTTCATTAGGAATGAAGTTCTGGTCCCGTCCAATCTTAACCTTATCATCAGGTTAAACAGACTTTGAACTAAGCTATAACAAAAGTTGATCCTCCATGCGTTTCCTACAGGCAGTTATCGGTGAGCCGCACAGATGATTAGTATTCTCATCTGTTAAGTTCATTTTTTTTCGCCTAGACAACAACATCTAGGTAGACCTGTGCAATGTTTTATTTCTCTGCCATTTTATTCAATGACAAATCACGATGTCGCGTCGACACTTGAAAGAGACGTTTTTGCGGCCTTGCTTTACCTACAGCAATGATACATCGACTTTATTATCGGGAAGTCTGAAGAACATGCTGAATTCCGGATGAGAACTTTATATGGGAGCCAATTATGGACTCAGTACAATATAATTGTTTGATATTTATTATATAAAAATAAATTTTCCGAACATCTTCAAAATTGCGTCCTACATGATTTCAGGATGTATCAGAATTTTACATAAACTATGCGAGAATCATTAAATTGCTTCTCATAAGTCCCATAGAAGCTCTCTTCTATATACAAAACTTTGAAGGTCATAAATCTCACGTATACGCTGGTATTATAATAATAAAAAATATAAACAAAAATTGATGCAAAAATTATATGAGGTTCAGTCCATAATTTCATGTAACTCCCATATAACCACTCAAAAATCCATAATTACATAGTCAGACTTGACCTACTATAACATTCTTACTTGTTTTCTATTTCACCGATAATGCTGACCAGATACATAGCACATTGAAAAGGACCATAACAAACATCGAAGCCAAATTCCATTAGAATCGATTCATTATTGTGGATGTGAGAATGTCTCAAACAGACGGATTGATTTAATATACTTTATGGAATTTTTGATGATTCCTGCTGGATGTTACAAATGGAATTAAAAAAATTCCAAAGTTCTACCTCATTCATTGGTATACTAAAATTTTAATAAGCCAAGGAAAGAAATTGGCCATTAATGGAATTAATGATACACTGAGTTTTTGAAGTTTTACGACAAAATCACTACAGTGTAAACATATTGACATAATTTATTACGATCAGTTTTTTATTTAAGAGCGGTAATATGGATATGAATTATTCTATATATTTTCTCAATTTTATTAAACCGATCTTAAATATGACCTCTGTTGTTAAGCTTAGATTACATTTAAAAAATTAATGGATTAGAGTTAAAATTTTGGGAAATAAAACGCATAACGTTCGACGATTATTGTGATCGTGAACCTGGCTTATTGGGGTATTATACATTTGTGCAGATGTTTATAACGGTTGGAAAAAGAGTGTTACCACCCGTTTACTATACCGATGGAGTTCATCGATTTAATCATGAACGCCCGTACTTCCGGCTGCCTATTCACATAATGTTAGTGAATGAAGTTTAGGTCGCAGTTTTAAATATAAATGAAATTTGGTATATAGTGTTATTGGACTAAAGACCAAATTGGTTATAATTTATTAATCCAATAAAGTTGTCTCAGTATTGAATTTTTAGATCACGGAGGTCTTGAAAAATGAAAAAATGAATGAAATGAAATGAAAAAATCGTTTTAAAACGTACAATTCCCACAGACATGTGAATAACAAAATAAAGTGATGAACTTTAAAAAAGATCAGAAAATTAAGTTTTAATACTTCCATACTTTACCATAGATACTATTCAATAACCATTGGATCGACCATAATTTTTTTATTGAAAGAGCAAATTTGTTCACACTTTACCGCTTTAACACATGAACAAATTTGCATTTTATTTAGACCAGTTGATATTGGTGCAGATTGGCAATGATGTGCTTTTCAAATTATAGACTTTTTAACCCTGTTTATGTAGAGTAAAAGATGGACGGTAAAGTGGTAGAGACGACAAGTTAACTTATTCGTTAGAGGTTTAGAAACTAAGTGATAGATAATGTTTAAGCGCCTTTAACGATTTACTCGCTAATTTCTAATGACAAAACTACACAACGCTGTATTTAAATGGAAGTAAAAGCTATTGACAACAAATATTAACCCATTAAGGAGTTAATATACAAAATATATTCAATAGTTAAAATTATGATTTTCTACCCAAATTTAAAACAAAATTGAGTTCAATATCAATTTTCCTTGATCTCTTATTAAAGCAGAACTCCACAAATAATTTTTAACTTTTATTTATATCGTTTTTTAACTGATGGGGAAAAAACTTCACATCAAAGAATGTAAGACTTTTTTAGCCTTGTCTTTTAATTTTAGTTTATTCCATAGACCCACATTTGCAATTCTTAAGAAACTTTATATAAAATATTTTCCTTGAAATTTTAATAGCAATAAAAGCAGTGGCAAGAAAAAAATGCGACAAGAAAGCCGTCAGCATTAACAGCCATAACATGAAAAAATACATTTAATACAACTTCCGTTTCCTGTTATTTTTTGTTGTTGCTAGTTTTATGTTGTTATCCTTTTCAAATTTCTTTTCTTTTTCTACAACAATAAAAGAAATATTGTTTTTAAAGCAGAAGAATTTTTATTTTTATTATTATTTTTTTTTTAATTTAAAAAAGAACTAAAATTATTGCATTTAAATTTCCACCACAGAAGGGGGAAAAATATTAAAAATTTATACAAAACAATTTTATTATTAAAAAAACAATTGAGAGCGTATAGATAACCCAGATCCATTTCAGATTACGTTGGACCATAACAAGGCAAATTGGATCGAAAACGGCCTTTTGGAAGTGATTCTTAAAATCGATTTTTATATCCTCCTCCACCATAGGTGGTGATGAGGGTATATTAACTTTATCATTTCGTGTATAACAATAAGAAATTCTAGCATAAAATCAAAATCTGAGTCGATTTAGCTATGTCTGTCGCTCGGAAACATTCACGCCCAAAGTAATTGTACGAATTCAATGAAATTCCACTACATTTTTTCGTATTGTCCTAAACATTTTTTTTAAATCAGCTATATCGATTCATCAGCAAAAAAGTTATAGTCCGATATCTGAGACAACCTAAAATTCTAAAAAAGAACTTATGTATGGAATAATAAAAGGTGTTTGGATTTAAATAAAAATTTAATTAAAACATACAGCGGAATATTTTTCATTATAGTGCAAAATATAATCAAAATCGAATCAGTAAAAAAAGTTATAATGTGCAGAAAGCAAAAATTTTGAAAGACTTCTAAATCTATGTGTCATACGGTAGGAAAGTTTTAAGATAATTTATTGAAATATGTTATACAATATTATTTTATTTATTATTTTGATACTCCTTAATATATGTTATTAGTTTTAATAATGTCGGTCCATAAAGGGACCTATATCAAGTCCCTTCGCAGCTTAAAAAGTACATAAATAAAGACCGATTCCATTGAAGTAAGCCACGATGGTTTTTTTATGTGTCTCTAATGTATATTATTTATAAAACAATCTCGGTCCATATTTTGCTGTAGCTCTCTTGTCAGGCCTTTCTGTTATAATATTGGTAAACAATGAGCAATTCCGTTCTGTTGGCATGATAATTTTTCTTTCTTCAATATATGTTATAAATCTGACTACTTTCGGTCCATAATTTGCTATAGCTTGCATATAATGCCCCTTCCCGCAAAGCGGATTTGACTTTATAAAACTATTTATGAATATAAATCAATTTAATTTCGCGATTTTTTTCAAATTGCCTTGAATACATGAAACTTTATTGACGAATATATTTTGTTACAACTGTCATTTAAGTCTCGTAAAGTCTTGTTTAAATTTATAAGATTTTTAAACTTAAAGTAATTCTGTTGAAATTCGGCAAAAATTTTGATGGAGGGTATTTAAGATTCGTCATAGCCGAATATAATATTCTTACTTGTTTCGAAATAAGTTTTGATTTACAAAAAATTACCTCCACAATAGCAGAGGAGTCTGGCTTTATAACTTTTTAGGTACAAAGGCAGGTACAAATTGTAGTACTTTCGAAATTAAATGTCGGAATAAGTCCAGAAATGTTAATTTTTAGGTCCACATCTATTGGAGAGCCGCCGAAAATCACTTTAAAGTGTAAAGATGTTTTTATTTGGAACATATTCCGTATTGTTAATATATATACAACCATAATTGCCCCCATAAAACCCCACTTCTGAAATTCACCCCAAACTGCATGAACTGCATATATGAGAGCATGAAGAATATTTTTTTAAATAAAAATATTTTATTACCACAAATCATAAAACTAGATTCTTTGAAGGGAAGGGCAACTATTGCATTCTTAGTTATTTAATTATACCCTACACCTCCATAAGTGGTTGTGTCTGCGTTGTGCTAATGTATGTAACATACAGGAAAAATACATTACGCCTTTTTTAAGTATACCGATCGTCTCTGAATCAGTTTCTCAGTTGATTTAACGATGACCGTCCACATGGCTCCGTATAAACGTTCTGAATACTTTAGAGATCTAAACTGTTGAGATTTTCATGAAATTTGGTACTATAGTTTAGCCCAAGGACGAAGCCTAATGAAATTAATTATATTTAGCTCGATATTTCTGGTATCTTCCATACAAATGTCCTTTCGGAATTGGATTTTAAGTTCATTAATGTCCTTAATATAAAAAGCTTTTAACGAAGTCCATCACAAAGAAATAATATTCATAGATGTCGTGCCAAGTTATACATAAATCGGCCCTCCAAATATAACTTTGATTGGCATTGTTAAAAATAAGTTAGAATCCATCTGTGTCTTTTAGATTTACGAACACTAAATTATTGGACCGATTTGTTGATTAATCCCAATATAATCCGAATGTAACTTGGCTATAAATAATTTCGGTATGACAAAGGGGAGATGTACTCCCCATATAAAGGTAATTTTTATTGCCAATTACCTAAAGAACTTTAAAAGCGAGAATTAACTGTTTTTATTGGTTAATGAACACCTGAAGAGCTATTACGTCTAGACTTTCCATAATTGGCACTCTCCTATGAAGCGTTTAAATGAAAACAATTATTTGTAATAATATATTTGAGGCGAAAATCTTCCAATTTGTCAAAATCACTCGAAAATTAAAAGAGAATAAATAAGGCCTGACTCATGTTTCTTAAGGCCTTATAAGATGGTTAACATCCTTTTGAAATGAAATTTTAGAAACAAAATTCGGCCCAACGTTATAAAATATTATATCAAAAATACACCACATTGCAACCCCTATAACTTCGCTTGCGGGGCCCCTATGAGGTTATAAATAGCTTTTTAATTTTTTGGTTTTATCATATTTCTGATTTGTTGTTGTAACTTCTTCTTAGCTTAATAAAATCCATTAGAATTCTAGATTTTTGTAATATTTTTTTACAGTTAAATTATAATATTTCCTGTTTCCGTCTACTTAATCCTTAAAGCCACAACATGTACAGACATTCAATGAAATAAAATACAAACCGAAATATGTATAAAATTGCAAGAGGATTGGATGGATTTTCTTTTTACCAAATCAATTGTTAGTAGGTGTTTGTGAATTAACTAAAATATAGTTTTCAATGAATGAATAAGATAATTCGATATACGATATTTTAACCGATACCGGGTCGATAGAAAAACTTTAATATGATTTAAAATTTCTAAAAATTGTAAATGAAAATAATATGAACCATACTGTAATGGATTTTTGGAAATAGATTTGATTTCTTTTTGGACTTATATGAAATTTGATATTTCTGTTAGCTGAAAAGTGTACGCTCTACAGCTTGGGATACCATAGGAAGCCAATGTACGTATTTCTAAATGAGACTGGTGGAATACTTATTTAATCTTTCGAATCTATTTAAAAAATCGAGAATTCGAGTTATAAGCAAATTTGATCTTTAACAGATTTACAAAAATCCACTAAATCCTGATTTATCCAACATTTTTCTATTTATATGTCATTTTATGAGTCCTTTAAGTATCATATGTTCAATGTAAACCGCTCATCTCTAAAAATAGGAAATGAGAGTATATTAAATATATCACTCAGTATATAACTTTATGAAGGAATCATCCAAGAGCCCATAGAATATATATTCTAGTAATAAATCAAAAACTGAGACGATTTCCTATGTCCGTATGTTAGATAAATTCATACGTCCACAATAAAGAAGCCATTGACTGGATATTTAAGAAGAAGCGATTTGACCTGGATATTTACAATAGACTCCTTCGAATTGTTATTTAGAATCATAAAAATTTCAGTTTTGAGGATAATTGGTTGATAATTAAAAATAAACCCGAAACAATTAATTTTGCGGGACCATTTTCTCATCAAGCTTCATTACAAAAACCATTCCCGGAATAGAACTCTTAATTTTGGTATAATTCTATTGATATTCAGCACATTTCACTGTAGTTTTCATATGAGATCTTTTTGCTGGTACAATATCTTCAACTAATACAAATGAAAACAATAATGTAAATGGTGGAGGGTTTTTAAGATTCGGCACTGCCGAATATCGCATTCTTACTTGTTTTAACAAGGTAAATCTTATTGCTCACAAATGTATCATAATGAGTATATTCTGCTCGCATACAGCCTCCGATCGCAGCTACATACATTAAGGTACCAAGAATCTAGATGACAATAACTCGAGGTTGATGAAGTATTATGGTTTCTGCCGATACTAGTAACTCACAAAAAAATAATACTACACTCACCATAACAAATGCCGATCGACTTAAATTTTTATTTTATACAAAAATGAATACTTGAAGGCAGAACTGAATACTTGAAGTCCAACAGAGGTATGCTGTTTTCATCAAACTAAGATTTAGACTGATTTGAAAGGTGTACAACTGTATTATTTGCTGAAATATGAAGAGAGAAGAGTTTTTTTAACGTTATAAATTGTGCGATTAATTTTCGTTGTAACGAAAAAAATAGATTAACCAACTGCAGGAAACGCTAATGCCGAAATTACGTTTCTAACATCGTATGATCTACAATTGTGCCAATAACTTGAGTATGAGTCAGGATCGTCAAAATTTTTTTCGTCAGAATAAATTTCCAATCTTCTGCCGTGCAAATATTTAAAGATTTTCTTTCATCCAAATTATGTTTCCATCTCTTCCTAAAATGTGAGCAACGTGGTTAGAATTCTCAGGAAAAGTTAGTTTGTTATTTATTTGTGCAGAATTTTATGCCTTTCGGGTTGCTCCTTTTTTAAGAATAATCTGTATTTTTGTAAAGTTTGTATTTCCCTTAAAAGGTTTCCGAACACCATAATTCTGTACTTTCTTAAAGACTCGAACACACTTTCAGAACGTTTAAATTTTTACTACCAATTTTTCTATTACAACATTCTCAGTCATGAAAAAGATAATTTGGATCTTTTCTTGATCGGACAGAAAAGTGCTCTTGAGCAACTTTATATGTTATAAAATTTATCGATTACGTTAAGAAATTCTACAGTAAAACAGAAATATTGTCATTAAAAACAGAAATTTATAATATTTTATTCTTGGTAATTTTTTAAAAGCAAATATCAAGTCTGCATTTATAGAAATATTACACATTAAATAGCACCAAACAATTTTACTTAAGAAAAGTACAGCAAGTCACCTCTCATGGAAAAACTTCAGCTTTAATTTCAGATGAGAACAACAAAGATAAAACAAAAATAGGGAAAACAACTAAGAATATTATATTTGGCTATGCCGAATCTTCAATACACTACACCACAAATGCGTAAATACGTTATATTTTATACATACATACACCCACAAACATGTAAAATGAATTATTGTGGATGTGAGTGTGTCAAAAATATACAGACAGACGGACAAAGCTAAATTTACTAAGAATTTTAAGTTGATCTGAGATAATTCTTTCTTAACGGAATGACAAAGATAATTTACCCTCTTCACCAGTTGTGTTGGTGGAGGATGTAAAAATAAATGCGTTTATAGGTATATACATCACTGCACTTTCTGGATTATAATTCAAAATCGTTCACCTGAAATATGTCTATTATTTTGCTTTTGCAACATTTTCAATTGTACCACTTTCCTAAAACTATATATGAAGAAAAGAACCTAAACACCAAAAATGACATTTTCAACTTTAACAAAATCAGCCAAACAACAAACAAACGAAATAGTGGAACAAAATAACCTCCAAAAACATCTATTGCAACCACAACAACATACATAACATGCGAATAGTTTCTTTAACTAGAACATATCTATATACACATATCAAAGTGTATAAAACCAACAATAATAGCAACAACTACAAATAGATTTTAGCAACAAATAATAACAACAATGACATTTTTAGCTTTAAGCAATATTGTTTTCTATGTATGAATTTCTCGTGTTTTTTTTTCTCTAGTACAATTCTAGTGTCAATATTTTATTATTGGAAAATGGATTTTATAAAGTTTTTCCCGCAGAGTATTAGGAAATTCTCTAAAGAAACGAAAAAAATGGAACAGAACGATATAAATATAAACCACAAAACAGCAAAAACACAACAGCAACAATAAGCAAAACGAAAAAAAAGTAACAGCTAAACCAATATCAACAAACAGCAATAATAACAATAACAAAGAAATCGAAATGGAAGATGATACCATCAATATATACAATACATATACACGCATACTTCTACACCCACATATACATACATATAAGTATAAGACGATTTTCTTGCTGCTGTTGCTGGCACTTTTGCTGACGATGAAGAAAAATATATATTGAAGACTAAATAAACCATAAAAAGAGCTCATGTTATTTAAGAAAATAGTCAACAACAAGGTATTGTTGTATGTTTTTTAACACAAATACAAATACAAAGAAAACATAAATACAATTTTAAAGAAGTACAACGAGTTTATTTGTTGTTATTAGACACTGAAAAAATAATTTAGAGAATATAAAATCTATTTAAATAACAAAAATTTTAATACGATTTTTCAGTTTTTATAAAACTATCATTTTGCTTAACTAGTTGGTAGTGTAATCGTGTACTTAATAAGTTGATATATATCACTCATACGCATCCAAGTTTGTAGTTTATATCCTCCACCAAGTTAATATTAACATCATTATTAATATTAAATCTTTCTTCGGGTAACACCAAGAAGAATTCATCCAAGACATCATAATGAATATATATACTGGTACATATTTCTATGAACGCATTTAATTTGTTCCTCCATTTTTGTTTCAACTTTGTTGTTCTCAACCAAAGGTAAAGTTGAAATTATTTAAGGAGAGACAACTTAACTTATTTTCTGTTTTTACAAGAACAATCTACGTAGAACAATTACAAGTATTTTTACCAAATTTCTTTAATCCACGACCATTTAAAAATGTGAACCAACAATAAGTGGAAGGACAAAAAGACGAGAAAGATAAATCGACTTATTTTTTGATGGGATGGAAGAATAATTAATTCTTAACACATTCCATGTGTAATGCTAAAAAAGAATAATCTGATATACCATAATGTATATATATATTCCTTCATCACATCGAAACCTGAGTCGATTTAGCTACGTCCATCTGTCTGTCTGTTATTAGTACACTCACATCCTCAATAATTGACAGAGCTCAATGAAATTTGGCCAGAGTATTTACTGAAGTCCTGAGAAATTTTCTATTTAAATCTAGCAAAATCAGTTCAGTATGCTAAGAGATATAGACAGATTTCTGAGACAACCTCTAGAAAAAAATTTAAAGCCAAAAATATAACTAATTTTATGACCAATTAAGGTTTCTTTGTTATAAATAAGTAGAATATATAACCTTGTATATGCATATAATGTACATATTCCAAACATAATTTGTGGTGGAGGGTATTTCAGATTCGACATACCCGAATATAGAATTTTTATGAGAATTTTGCATTTTAAATTATTATTCGAGAGCCAAGATTATGTGGGTGCTATGAGCAATAATGGATGGACCTTTTCCTAATTTGGCATGTCATTTTAGCATATTAGAGGACTTATTATTATTATTATTATTATTATTATTATTATTATTATTATTATTATTTAATTTAATAATTTAATTAAAGTAGTTTTATTTTTTAGTTAGAGCATTTATAAGCTAAACTTTTGTATATAAACCAGGTGAAATAACGAACTCATCATCACTAACTCCGACAGGCATCATTCTTGGGCCAATAACATCAAAATGTTATCAAGATAAGATTTAAAATTAAAATCTACATTTTGTTCATCCCGACAGACCAACAGACGGAAATCACTTAATCAACTCAAAAATGATTCTGAGTCAAACCTTTAATATATTTTTCTATCCGCTACAATCATATGAACAAACACATAATACACCAAATATTTTCTTTCTGTGTACATGTTCGTTTATAACTGTTTAAATATATAAATACAAATTGAATATATTGCCAAAGTGCTCTATACAAAATAATAGAAAAGAATTTATTCTTTCTAAGAATTTCTATCATCCTCAAAAGAAATAATTTCGTATCTAAACATTTAATACTTTTATAGATCTTTCACCCCCAAACCTCAACTATAACTTCCTAAACTCTTGCTCATAACTGCCTGTATGATATTTAACAATATTTGTGGATTTTATAACTGAATATACTGAATTCCTATTTTTTTTCTCTGGTTTTCACAAATGATGGTTTATTTACAAGCATTTTTAACGTATTTCTCTATAAATTTTTTTGTTGCAACTAGATCATGTCTGTGTATGAGTGTACATTTCCTTTTTGAAATATTTTATTTTGTCGTTTTATGGATTTCTGTATTTTTTTTTTCTTAACCACTAATTCCCTCAATTGCAGTTGTTGGTTGAAATTTCTTAAGTTTTTGTCATTTTTGTTGTTATTTTGTGATGGTAGAAAAAAAAATATATCTACAAATAGATTCATGTCTTTTCTTTTTATTTTTCTTTTAGGAAAATTGTTGGTGGAAATTGGTATCATAAATAAAACGTTTTACGATAAATGCAGCCAGCAGGGATTTTTATTTATTTATAATATTAAATAGATTTTGTGATGGAAAGTTATAAAGATAATTTAATATTAAATATTAACAAAAAGAAGTTATTTGATTTCACAAAAAAAATTCTTCAAATATTTTATTTTTAAATTATGAATCATTTGTGTTTGGAGGAAAGTTGTTTATGATGCAAACATTTTTATTTTATTATAAATTTAGAATATAAACTTTTAATTTTGAGGAAACAATAAAATTGTATATCAAAACTAAAATCAGTTTTGTAAATTGCAGTCATATAAATATGAATATGTAACCAAGTAAACAAAAGTTTTAACAAGTAAGAATACTTTATTCGGCTATGCTGAATCGTCAATAACCTCCACCACAAACACATGTGAAGTAAATAATTTATGTATACTTTCACACAAACACTCACAGATGTATACAATTTAAAAGTGTTTTGTCTGTATATAACACGGAACACTTAATGGGTCACAAAACCAGTAATAATTTTTTTTCTTCGAATGATTTTTGCTGAACTAAGAGATTGCTTCAGACATCGATCTAAATCTTTTAATATACTGAACCGATTTTGCTGGTTTAAATACGAAACTTAAATTTCATTTAGCTCTGTCAATTATTGAGGATGTGATCGTAGCTAAATCGACTCAGTTTTTGATTCGATGCAAGAATATACATACATAATGGAGTACTTTTCATCGTTACATATGTAATGACAAAGTTAATACACCCTCTTCACCACTTGAGGAATGGAGAGTATAAAAGGTTCAGTTCTTTTTCAGTTCTAGTTCAGATCTATTTCAGTCTGAGTTCAGTCTATTTTTTTATTTTATTTCTATTTGTATAAGTTCTGACGCTTCATTAGAATAAAGTAACATTCGAACACTTCAAAACAGTTCAAAGAATCTGCTGCTTAGGAATATGAAGTGGCCTCAAGACAACACCAACTAGAGAATTGGAAACAATAATATTAATAGAAATAAATTGAAGTTATGAGGCTGCCCTTATGGCATATTGCCTCCAGGCAATGGAAAAATACATAAACTATGGATACAAATCATATCGCCGGAATATAAAACGTTCTCTGGATTCATAATTTAAGAGAAACGAAACATCCAACAGAATACATATCTCTACACGGATGGTTTATAAAATGGGACTGGCTCTTTATAAAGAAGAAACAGAATATCTTCTCAAATATCAAACTGTAATATGGTTCTTTAAACGGGAGAGCTAATGATCAGAGAAATCATAATATGGACCAAAGTGAAATAGATAACAGGGATTTGATTATCATCACCAATTGCCAAAGGCAATTTCATATAAGGATTAAGTTTTAAATCATTCTGGATTGTGAAGGCGCTATTAGCAATTACTCCAAGGATACCAAGAACTTGTTGAAAATGACGAAGCCAATAATCTGACAATAATAGCCAGAGATCTTCAAGAGACAAACTTATAAAATCCAATACTTATTGATGGAGGACATTGAAGCACACAACAAGACGAAATAGCGTATTATGTATACGCCGATGGGCATAAGATCTCCGTTATAGGAGATCTCTTCAACCTTAACTTAAAATAAATGTCACCTTGCCTACCTATAAATCCGCGTAGATTAACTATTGGGTTAAAATTTATAACTTAACAAATATAATAATTTCATATTGCAATTAATAATTAATCAATACGAAAAAATTTAATTTTAAAAATAAAATTTAAAAACTTGATTACAAAGAGGAAAATAATAAAAAAAATTGTATCATAAATAATTTAATACATTTAATTTATTTACATACGTAAGTGAATACGTTTCCGTTGGTTGAAGTTCTATTCTTTACATGTACTTAGCTGACAAAGTGAGTAGATTATATGTCAAAGTAACTGTCATGTATTATCATTTAAATCCTCACGTATGTGTGTGTTAACAAAAATGTTTACAAAATGTAATGTAAATATTATATATGTATATTCAATATTTACCTTTTGTAATTGTTACCCTGTCATCTGAACCACATGTGTCAAATTTTTACTTGTTCCACAATGGAATTTCAAAAGTTAAACCTCTTTCAAGTTGTAAAAATCAATTTATATTATTTTTTATATTTTGTTTGCTCTTATTTGATATTTAAGTCATGTATGAGTTTGAGATTATACATGATTTTTTTCAATTCAAATCCATTTCAATAAATACTCAAACATATAGAGATATATATCTATATATTACTTTAAATCCTCGCATTTATAAATATCAATCATTTCCTTTGCGATTTTGTTTGTGATTTGTACACCCTCCACCAACACAAGTGGTGATGAGCGAATATAAACTTTGTCATTCCGTATGTAACGAAAAGAAGAAATCATCTCAAATACCTTAAAATGTATATATTATTGCGTCAAATCCAAATCTGAGTCGATTTACCTATGTCCGTCTGGCTGTCTGTGTGCCTGTCTATCTGTCCGTCTGCCTGTTGAAACATTCTCAAGCCTAGAAAATTATCCGAATTTAATGAAATTTGACCACATTGCTACATCGGTTCATTGGTAAAAAAATATAGAACGATATCTGAGACAACCTCAAAATTTCGAAAAAGAACTTTTCTAATTTTTTCAACAAAATTGAATTTAAACAAAAGTTTAACTATAATTTTACTATAATTTATCATCAAAATCGGATCAATAGAAAAAATTTTATAGTCTGAAATATGCAAAATTTTGATGCACTCCAAAATCTATATGCTGTTTGGTCTCAATTTTGAGACAATTTTCTAAAATTTTCCATATAAATTTATTTTGATACCCAAAGAAACTAGATTCTGTTAGGGTCATTATTTTAAGTAGCTCCCATATAAGGCCCCTTCTCGGAATATGGTTTATAGCTTATAAAACTTTTAAATATGAACCGATTCTATTGAAATTTGGCACTATTTATTTCCTTACTGTCTGGAATATATGCTAATAATCTTATGAATATTGGTTCTTATTTTGGTATAGTTCCCGTATAACGCTCCTTCCCGAAAAGTGTTTTGAGCTTTGTAAACTATTAAATAAGGACAAATTATATTAAAATTGTACAGAATTATTTTTTTAACTCTCCTGAATATTCGTTTTTAGTTCGAACAATATCGGTCCATATTTTGCTATAGTTCCCGTATAACGCTCTTTCCAGGAAAACTTATTTGAGCTTATAAACACTAAAATATATAGTAACAACATTGGCATTTCGCACAATGATTTTTCTATATTTCTTTTATATATATTATTAATTTGCCCGATCTCGGTCCATTTCAGGCCTATAAAACTATAAAATTATATTGAAAATCGGCTCAATTTGTTTCTAACTGTCTTCAAAATATGTAATTTTCTGACCAATATCGTACCATATTATGCTATAGCTTCCACATACGTACCTAATTTCTTTTCCTCAGCATTATTTTTTAAATTAAATTGATCATTTACCCTATAGCTCGGTACCAATATTTGCAGGTAACTTCAAGATTATATTTTCATATTTTCTGTTGTTTTTCCAGCATAAGTTTTTTGCATAATGTTAGTGGTGGAGGGTATTTAAAATTCGGCACGGCCGAATATATCATTTTTACTTTTTTCTTTATAAAATATGAAAACATATTGTATGGGTAAAACAAATATTGGAAACATTTTAGTTGAATTTTTAAATCGTAACGTTTTTAATTTTTAGTCTCTTCTACACCACAACACTGTGTTTCAAAATCGTTCCTTTCGAAAAATAATTCTATATCTTTTTAACAGTTAAAGATATTTTTATATGATTTCAAACAGTAAGAGCTGAAATGTTTTCTTGTTGAATCTGGTCAGAGATGTAGTCGGTGACCCTCCTCAGTTGGCCACCTTGGGTATGTTAATTTTTGAAAAATTTTACAAAAACTTATTTATGAATTGAGACAGAAGAAATTTTGTATAAAAATCGTTCTTGGAAATATCTTTAAAATAATACATGTATATTATAGTTATAGAGATACTCAACTTGACAAAATTTTTAATCCATTTTTACCCAAATCGTTCCTTTTTTAAAGACAGCGCAATAAGTATAAGTCCTAATTTTTTTTTAAATATGTGCCAGACAATTCCGCTGATAGAACTTGTCCGCTGTTAGGAAATCTGATTCAGATAGAAGGAATGATTCACATGAAGTCAAAAAATTTAGAAAGCTTTTAGCTCAGTGCTCGGAGAGGCCATAATCAGAGCGCGCAAATTTAAGTCAAGTTTTCTAAAAGAATTATTCTTGCTACATAATGGATGACGAAAACTATGTTCTGAAAATTACGCAGCAGTGTAAAAGTTGGTATTTTGTTGATCTTAAACCTACGAAATATCATCGCAATACTACCATAACAAATTTTCATATGTGGGGATATACAGGACCTACCGTCATTTGTGGGGCGATTTTCTTAGAATTTGGCTAACACAATTAATGTTCCTTCTTTTGACATTATTTTTACGTCCTCCAAAATCACTAGTGGTGATAAGGATAAATTAACTTTGTTACTCCATTTGAGCTTTGTCCGTCTGTCTTCGGCAACATTCTCGCACCTAAAAAATTATCCAAATTCAATGAAATTGTGCGACATTGTTGGATAATGTCTTATGCAATTTTCTGTTTAAAAAGCACTTTGTCTGTTAATTAATAAAAATTTATTGACCGATATCTGAAGCAAACTTAAAATTCCGAAAAAAACTTTTCTATTATTTTTAGCAAGAGTTAACTGGATTTTAACAAATGTTTGACTATAAAATACAGTATATATTCTTCACCTTCATACAACAAATCATCTAAATCGAATCAATAGATAAAAAATTTTGAGTTATAGGCTGAAATATGCAATAATTTTGATACACCCCAAAATCTTTGTGCTTTATGCGTCATAATTATAATGATAAATTTTTGAATTTTTTTCTTTTTTTTTTTTTTTTTTTGAAACCCATATAAGGCCCCTTCCCGGAATTCAGTTTATAATTTATATAACTCTTTAATATGAACCAATTCTATTAAAATTAGACAGAATTATTTATTTCATCTGTCTTATTTATATGTCATAAATTTAATAAACATCGATTCATACTTTTAAGTAGCTGCCATATAACGCGCCTTACCGGAAAATGGATCTGAGCCTATAGAACACTTAAATAAAGAGCAATTCCATTTGGCACAATTATCTTTTAAACTATTTTTATTGTATATTATTAGGAACAATATTGGTCCATATTTTACTGTAGCTCTCATATAATGCCGCTTCTCGGAAAACATTTTTTAGCTTAAGAACTATTAAATAAAGACCTACACTATTGAAATGCGGTCCAATTATTTTCCATCTATCTTCAATATATGCTAAAAATTTGACCAATATCGGTGCAAATTTTGTTATATATCTCCCATATAACGCCCTTTTTCGAAAAAAGGTTTAAAAATTAAAAAAAAAAATTAATTGCAAACGGACCAATTTTGTTTGAAATGGTCACGTTTATTTTCTAACTGTCTTGAATATAAGGTGCTCTCTTGGCGAATGTGACTCCTTCTAGGTCTCTTTCCCGGAAAAAAATATTAAACTTATAAGAACTTTAAATTTGCAACAAATGTATTGAAATTTGGCACAATTTTGCTGTATATTACTAATTTAAAGCTCTTTCCCAAAAAAAGGTTTTATATTTCAGCCAATTTTTTAAAATTGTCTTAAGTATATGAATCTAGTTTGATATATTTGGTTATGACACCTTTATAATCTCACTTCCGGGAATAGTGTTTTACCACTTCAAAAACTTCTAAAATATGAAGCAGTTCCATAGAAATTCTTATAACTAGACAATTGTCTTCAAATACTCGTACCTAATTTCTTTAATGTCTCATGGTTTTTTATAAAATCGACCAATTAAATCTGTAGATCGGTACCAATATGTAAACAAAATTTACTATAGTTCTTATAGAGTCATTTCGCGTAATTGGTTCATCAACTTATAGATGAACGAAAAATATTTTTTTTGGTGTATTGTCCTCAACTCATGGGTGTAGGATATTTTAGATTCGACACAGCCGAAAATAAATTTTAACCTGTTGTCAGTTGAAATTAAACTCAGTAGTCTACAATGGAAGATGCTCAATGACATCTATATTTCTAATCATGATTACGCGATTTGTCTATTTTTTTACTCATACTATATTTATTTTGTATATTTCATTATACACACACAAACACACTCATACATATATGAATTTATTAAAAAATATATCATTTTTTATCGTATAAAATCTAATTTCCTTTGCTGCTCAAGGTAAATATTGCCAGATTTGATATAAAGTTTAATCAAATGAAAAAAAAAGTGAAGAATATTTACATACATATTTATGTCATTGTATCTCATCTGTTTATATCACACAAATACACAACAAAATACTCACACTTACACATGCATATATCTCTTTATATATAATATCGAAAGTTAATCCATTAAATCTTGTTGTAAAGACATTAATTTCTAATTTCAAAAACATGTAAAACATTTAATGTACCAAAAAATACAATAAATAACAAAATGAATAAAAAAAACACACTTAGAGAAAAATTTAATTAAATTAAATTTAACAAAATGAAAATTGATTAAATTTAAAAACACAAAAATCCTTAAAAACTTAAATAAAAAAGTTTTCAAGAAAAATTAATTTCATAATAATTTTTCTAATTAAATTTTCTAGTTTTCTGAGTGTAATTTTAAGTTATTAGACACGTATTTTATTTTATTTGTTTTCTTTTATCTTGGTGTGTGTAAACTCTTACACAAAGAAAAACGGAAATCTTTAACAATATTTTAAAATTACTACAGATATAAAACATAAAATTACACATACATATACATTTCACGTATATACATATACCGACATAAAGTTCAAAATACAACTATCAAATCTATTGGATACAGAGGAGGTAAAACTATTCATTTAATATAACTTTTTCAAAAAGCCTTATATTTAAGGATTTACACAGTTCCTTTAAATTGCTATCATATGATGCGATTAGGGCAATGATAACCTGCTTAAAAATATAACACAGTGTTTCCAAATCCATTTTTTTGGAATAAGGAGTGAGATCGGAAAAATTCTTAACATACGTATTTGTTAATAAAAACGAAGCCACTAAACTTAAAATTTTAATTTTTTATTCATTTAAAATTATTATTACAAGTTAATAAAGAAACAAGTAAGAATCTATAGTCGATAGTTGGGTCGAACCCAACTTTTCGATACACTACACCATTTTGTAGGTTATAAGTGTTAGTTACAAAAAATTTGTATAAAAGAACTTTTTTATTTTATGTTATTTTATGCTTAAATTATGCTTAATTCAGCTACTAACATTCATGTGGGATTAGTGCGGTCTAAAAGGATTTTTCCTGCGGATGTTATATCGGAGCTACAACAAATTTTGGACCTCAGCTAAATTTTGTACATCGATTTTTGCTTATATTTTGTTCAAAGTGTTATTTAGAAGAGCGGTTATATGAGACTTATGAAAAGTAAGGGACAGATCATGGTATAATTTTCACATCGATTAAGAATATCATAAAACTTATTTATGCCAAAATTAATTGAAAGCCGGAGGAACATTTTTGTGTAGTAAATTAGTAGACCAAGCAATACCAATTTCAATAGACATCGTCAGTGGACCAAAATAATGACACATGCAATGGAAAGTCAGTCAGACGGATGGTCTTCGTTATATAGACTCAGAAAGTGAACCTGAGTCCAACAGTAACTGTTGTTACATAACACATAAAATTGAGTTTAAATATAACAAAAGATATAAATAAAACCCATTTCATTATATATGATTCTTTTGACATCAATTGAAGTTCATTATTAGTTTTTTCCAAAATATGAATTTTGAAATATCAATTTTTAAACGATAATATGGGATTTTCTGCCATTTTTATATTTTTTTAATATATATGGACCCATTTTATGTTAATTGTGTTTTGAACTGATACTGTCAGATGATTAAGAGAGCAAATGATCTCCCGATATGTTTACATTGACTTGCAAAATTCCTTCTTCAATGATAAATCAAGTAGTGCTCTATGATTTTCGAGAATCTCTCTCGTTAAACAGTTGTACTTCTTTCCATGAAACAATTTTTATAATAAAGTCCATTTTACCAATTTGCTTATAAGAGAAAATTATCTAACACAAGGAACACTGTATAGTGTAAACACATTTTTCATTACTAAATTAGTGTCAAAAATTATATATTGTTGATAGAAACTTACTCACATACAACTAAAAATTTGGTTATATATTTCAAAACTAGAAAATTGGGCTCCATATGAATTGCATTCGAGAAACGTTCAAATTCAATTCAGCCTTTCCCAAATTATGTTCTAATACGAATAATTTTTGTATCACATTGATGAAATGATGATAACTGAATATATTTTAACAACTTTAAGTCCAAACCAGCTAATAAATAAAATCAAAAACGCTTTTAATGAAATGCGATTCCCCCCAGAATAGATTATCACAAATTGTCTTGATTCAATCTGTAGCAAATAAGTTGTAGGCTCACTAAGAGCAAATAATAAGAGAAATTATAAATATTAGAATGTTATTAAATTAATAGAATTTTTTTAAGCATTTATACCTGTATCGAATCAAAATCTGAATCGATTAAAATATGTATGTTTGTATGTTATTGACCAAATTGTTTGTGTTGTTCTGAGAGTGTTCCAATTTCAAAATTTGATACAATGGAATAACAGAACAATCTCAGTCAATTTATAGGAATATGATCTGTTAAAAAATCCATCCATTTTTGTGCATCTTCCAGGCGTTGACACGCCTCATCAAGAGAAGCTTAGGATTTTTTAACTGATATCTAAGAAAAACTCCTGAATTCATTCAGAGAAAGCAATGAAATCTTCTGAAAGCATGGTGGTTCCCTCCACCACCACAATTGGTGAAAAGGGGTATATTAACTTTGTCATTCAGTGTGTAACTCTAAGAGTCGATTTTGCTATGTCCGTCTGTTGAAAACATTCTCATGCCTACAATAATTGTCCAAATGCACTGAAATTGTTTCCAGTTATACGATCTTCATTATTGTACAAAAATCAATCAAAATCAGATCAAAAGAAAAAAGTTATAGGCTAAAATATGAAAAATTTTGATACACCCCATATGGATAGCAAATGTCTATCAATAATTTATTGAAATTAACCATACATATTTATTTTGATACAATAATAAGCCAAAAGAATAAAGATTGTTATGTGATCATTATAAGCCCTTTTCCGGATTATGGTTTATAGCTTATAAAACACCTAAATAAAGACGAATTTCACTGAAATTCATCACAATGATTTCTCTAACTATCTTTAATACAAATTAATTATTTTCAACAACTTTGGTCCATATTTTGATGTAGGTCCCATATAACGAAACTTTCCGGAAAAGAGTTTAGAGTTTTATTATTAATCTGATCAGTATCGATTCATAGTTGGCTATAGCTTTATTTTAACGCCCCTTCCCGGAAAACGGGTTTGACCTTATAAAACAACTTAGTATCTTTCTCGGAAGATTTAAGTCTTTTATAGATGAAGCAATTCAATTTAAATCGTCACAATTATTGCTCTATCTTAAATATATGTTACTATATAAAAAAATATCGGGTCATATTTTGTTATATTTGCACAAAATAGTTTAAAGCTAATTCCTTATACCCTACACCAAAATAGGTGGCGAGTTTATTATGCGTTTATGCAGTTGTTTGTAAGAAGCAAAAAAATAGTCCGTTCAACTCAAAATCACTTCCTAAGTCGACTTATTCATCCATGTCCGTCCTTCCGGCTAGCTGTACATGTAAGCTTGTTTGCAAAGTACAGATCGCAGTTTTGAAAATATTTTAATGAAAAAAATGTTCACGTTCTATTACTGTGGCCCAAGGTTGCCTATTAAATTGACTATGATCCCATATAAATGACCCCCCCCCCCGGAATGGGGATTTTGGTCCATAAAATTGCTTAATACAAAACGATTTTAACTAAATTTTGTAAATAATTTTTATTATATTCTAAAAGGATATGCCGAATCGGTCCATGATCCAAATATCCAACTTCGAAACTCACAAATCGCACATATACGAGGTTACTGTAAAAATATTTAGTCAAAATAAGATAAATATAAGCCATAAGCGATAAGCCAAATTATACGTGGGTCGGTCCATAATATCTTTTAAATCTCGTAAACTTGTCCACATAAGCATGAATACGAAAAACAAATTATGTGAGGTCCGTTACCAAATTCTTCGTAGCAGTTATTTACAACCAACAATGTGGTGTAGGGTGTTTCATAGTCGGATTTGAACGACTATAACATTTTTACTTGTTTTTTAACTGTTTTTAATACATTAGACAATCATTGGGCCATATTTGTTTATTACTCCTTTTTCATCACACTTCCCTGAATAAAATTTTAATTACTTCCATCGAATTTTAAAGGACTGTATTATGGTCTTCAATTTAGTGGTGGAGGGTTTTTAAGATTTGGCATAGCCGAATATAACATTCTTACTTGTTTTTAGGTTACAATTACTTTAGAACAATTCAAGGCCTTTAATAATAATCCTCATACAATTTTCTTAAACTATAGAGACTTAAAGGTAGAAACTTTTAAAAGAAAAACTATAAATTTTAATCTGTATTTACGATTCCTTTTAATAACTACAACGTTTATATATATTTCATACCCATATGTATATGGTGGGGAAAATCTTAAATATTTAACCTTTAAATTATCTCACGTAGTTTTAAGTATAAAATTACAAAACTTTCACGATATTTGTATATGTGTACATGCATACATGTAAGTGAATTTATACATATACATATATTCAAAAATATATATAAGAAATCGTAAAATAACTATAAAATGGTAGAAAAAGAAAAAAGATCGAATACCTGTATTATGGATGTCATGAGTGGCATTAATAATACATATATATCCTATATATCTTATGTACTAAGAACTCCATCCCTGATTGGTTCCAAAGATTTATTTTAATAATTCTGTAAAAATCAAATCAAATTTATAGCTGAAATGACTTCAAGTTCTTTTGTATGTACGGAAAACAACAAAATAACTCTAATGAATGTCGTTTTGGGAACAAATTTCAGTATATTTTTAAACTCCTTACAGAAGTTCTTAGCATAAATGAAAACGTTATGAACATGAAAATTTATATTAAATTTATATTAAAAAATGTTTGATATCGAAAGTTTGAAAAATTAAAATTTCGAACTTTTTTCGTACCCAGAATATTGGACATATTTTCCATTGTTTTCGAAAGCAGTTTACTATTTAAAACCAGCAATATTGGTCCTTAAACAAAAAAGTTATAGACCGATATCAGGTAAAAGAGGAACTGTTTTAAAGTTTCCAGCAAAAATTAAATGGATTAGGTTAGAATTACAGTGTATTTCCTTTTCTACAAAAATCATCAGAGTCGTATCAGGAGAAAATAAATAAAAGGCAAAAAATGTTTATGCGACCCAAAATATGTGTATCATATAAGTCGCAATTTTGAGTATAACTTTCTGAATTTTGCACATATCTTTATTTTGATTTAAGAATCCGGGACCTTACCAGAAAACGGTTTTATTGAAATTCGGCACAATTATTTTCGAAATGCGTTTAATGCGTGTTAGCGAATATCGGTTCATATCTCCTATAGTTTCCATGTAACGGCGATTCCCTGAAATGTAATTAATTTGGCCAATATTTTATTATAAACTTCCATTAATAGGGTTTAAGACTTAAAAGGTTCTTAAGTGAGAAGCGATTTCATTAATCATAACATCCATAAAATTTATTTAAAATTTAAACAAAATTAAAACCATTGCATACTTTAAGGATTAACAAGATAAAACTCATACGTATACTTAATATTTGATAACATTAGATATTACACATACAACAGCACAAAGGTATTACACCGAAACCAGGGTATAAAAATGGCTTTATCAGTAAATAAATGTAGCGAAGTTTCAACTTAAGATTAATGTAACTTTTTAACAGATTTAATTATTTATATGATTTTGCATCATTATTTTTTAAGAATTGTTTTAGAGAATCAATAAGATTCCATTAAATCAATTCACGTAAAAGAAAGGTAAAACTAGTTTACATTTTTCCTTGTCTTGAATATATCTGAAACTTTAAGAGAGTTATCTCTTAAAGTTTCAAAGAAAAATGTAAACTAGATTTAACTTTCTTTTACGTGAATGGATTTAATGGAACCTTATTGACATGTAATCGTCATGTATACAGATTAAGAAGGACTCTCACTGAACACAGAATTATATGTTTGGTTGGATGATAAAAATGTGACTGTATCTGGTATTTCTTGTATCCTCTCAGATAATCTACTGAACACAGTATCTCACCCTGAAGTGTTACTTATTTGCAATTGCCAAAATTAGTTTTGTCTATGAAAACTCATAGTGAACATATTTAGAAATTATCAAAATAAATATTTTATAAGATATCGCCATTGCCCTCATTCTCAATTCTATGGACCCTTTTATCCCTTATTTTCTTATTAACTCACAGCTTTAAATGATATTTGTCTGATTTATATCCTACACCTATTAGGTGGTGCCGATTTTGTTGTTTTATATAAATTTTTTTTAACACATAAAAAAGCAAAAACTAATAATACGAGGGCCGTTCACAAATTTTGTCGTAGCAGTTATTTGCAACCAAAAATGTGGTTAAGGGTATTACATAGTCAGGCTTGAACAATTATAATATTATTTTCTTGTTTCTTTTGCCTTTTTAGCACCTTTTCGTTTTGAACCCTTCTAAACATTTCAAATTTATTTATTTGAATACAAATTCTATTTCCATAACGTTACATAAATTTTAAATATTTTCAAGAAAATGTAAATTTTCATTTTCTTTTTTAACATTTATTTTGACTTAAAAATTTACATAGAAAATTTTTTAGAAATAATTTTTCTTATTTTTATTGTTTTTTATTTTTAGAAAAATTTAGCTAAAAGGAAAATAAATGACAAAAGAAGAAAACACAAAATATATGTAGATTTATTTAAACGTTACTTACAATATTCTTTGATTCATCTTAATTTTAGTTTTTAAAAAGTTTTACCAGAAGTGGATTGCTTTCATACCTTCTTCTCATATTGCTTTGTTGTACAACTAAATGTTTGTAAATTTGTGTGTATAAATTTCTTTCGATTTTCTGCAGACATTTTTCTCTCTTTTTTGTTTCATAAGTTGGGTAAAAAGTTTTACAGGTAAAAAAATATGAGAAAAAAAATTATTCGTCAAAAAAGAGAACAATAGAAACTAATGAAAAATGCAAGCTTCAAGTTTACAACGAAATTAATCAATACTACGCTAAAAGGATGTAATTTTAATTAAGAAGGAATCATATTTATTTGAAGAAAAAATTAAGGGAAAATTTTAACGGAGTCGGAGTACCATGAAGAATGATACTACATTCTAGTCTACAAATTAAACCATAAACTAGATCATAGTTTACACTATAAACTTAATTTATTTTAATTTAACATTTCATAATGTAAACTATATTTAGAGTGTAAATTCTACACTTACACTATAATCTCGAGTATAGTTTACACTATTCTCTCGAGTATAGTTTACACTATACTCTCGAGTATAGTTTACACTATTCTCTCGAGTATAGTTTACACTATACTCGCGACTATAGTTTACACTATACTCTCGAGTATAGTTTACACTATACTCTCGAGTATAGTTTACACTATTCTCTCGAGTATAGTTTACACTATACTCGCGACTATAGTTTACACTATACTCTCGAGTATAGTTTACACTATACTCTCGAGTATAGTTTACACTATACTCGCGACTATAGTTTACACTATACTCTCGAGTATAGTTTACACTATACTCGCGACTATAGTTTACACTATACTCTCGAGTATAGTTTACACTATACTCTCGAGTATAGTTTACACTATACTCTCGAGTATAGTTTACACTATACTCGCGACTATAGTTTACACTATACTCGCGACTATAGTTTACACTATACTCTCGAGTATAGTTTACACTATACTCTCGAGTATAGTTTACACTATACTCGCGACTATAGTTTACACTATACTCTCGAGTATAGTTTACACTATACTCTCGAGTATAGTTTACACTATACTCGCGACTATAGTTTACACTATACTCTCGAGTATAGTTTACACTATACTCTCGAGTATAGTTTACACTATACTCGCGACTATAGTTTACACTATACTCTCGAGTATAGTTTACACTATACTCTCGAGTATAGTTTACACTATACTCTCGAGTATAGTTTACACTATACTCTCGAGTATAGTTTACACTATACTCGCGACTATAGTTTACACTATACTCTCGAGTATAGTTTACACTATACTCTCGAGTATAGTTTACACTATACTCGCGACTATAGTTTACACTATACTCTCGAGTATAGTTTACACTATACTCTCGAGTATAGTTTACACTATACTCTCGAGTATAGTTTACACTATACTCTCGAGTATAGTTTACACTATACTCTCGAGTATAGTTTACACTATTACTCTCGAGTATAGTTTACACTATACTCTCGAGTATAGTTTACACTATACTCTCGAGTATAGTTTACACTATACTCTCGAGTATAGTTTACACTATACTCTCGAGTATAGTTTACCACTATACTCTCGAGTATAGTTTACACTATACTCTCGAGTATAGTTTACACTATACTCTCGAGTATAGTTTACACTATACTCTCGAGTATAGTTTACACTATACTCTCGAGTATAGTTTACACTATACTCTCGAGTATAGTTTACACTAATACTCTCGAGTATAGTTTTCACTATACTCTCGAGTATAGTTTTCACTATACTCTCGAGTATAGTTTTCACTATACTCTCGAGTATAGTTTTACACTATACTCTCGAGTATAGTTTACACTATACTCTCGAGTATAGTTTACAACTATACTCTTCGAGTAATAGTTTACACTATACTCTTCGAGTATAGTTTACACTATACTCTCGAGTATAGTTTACACTATACTCTCGAGTATAGTTTACACTATACTGCTCGAGTATAGTTTACACTATACTCTCGAGTATAGTTTACACTATACTCTCGAGTATAGTTTACACTATACTCTCGAGTATAGTTTACACTATACTCTCGAGTATAGTTTACACTATACTCTCGAGTATAGTTTACACTATAACTCTCGAGTATAGTTTTACACTATACTCTCGAGTATAGTTTACACTATACTCTCGAGTATAGTTTACACTATACTCTCGAGTATAGTTTACACTATACTCTCGAGTATAGTTTACACTATACTCTCGAGTATAGTTTACACTATACTCTCGAGTATAGTTTACACTATACTCTCGAGTATAGTTTACACTATACTCTCGAGTATAGTTTACACTATACTCTCGAGTATAGTTTACACTATACTCTCGAGTATAGTTTACACTATACTCTCGAGTATAGTTTACACTATACTCTCGAGTATAGTTTACACTATACTCTCGAGTATAGTTTACACTATACTCTCGAGTATAGTTTACACTATACTCTCGAGTATAGTTTACACTATACTCTCGAGTATAGTTTACACTATACTCTCGAGTATAGTTTACACTATACTCTCGAGTATAGTTTACACTATACTCTCGAGTATAGTTTACACTATACTCTCGAGTATAGTTTACACTATACTCTCGAGTATAGTTTACACTATACTCTCGAGTATAGTTTACACTATACTCTCGAGTATAGTTTACACTATACTCTCGAGTATAGTTTACACTATACTCTCGAGTATAGTTTACACTATACTCTCGAGTATAGTTTACACTATACTCTCGAGTATAGTTTACACTATACTCTCGAGTATAGTTTACACTATACTCTCGAGTATAGTTTACACTATACTCTCGAGTATAGTTTACACTATACTCTCGAGTATAGTTTACACTATACTCTCGAGTATAGTTTACACTATACTCTCGAGTATAGTTTACACTATACTCTCGAGTATAGTTTACACTATACTCTCGAGTATAGTTTACACTATACTCTCGAGTATAGTTTACACTATACTCTCGAGTATAGTTTACACTATACTCTCGAGTATAGTTTACACTATACTCTCGAGTATAGTTTACACTATACTCTCGAGTATAGTTTACACTATACTCTCGAGTATAGTTTACACTATACTCTCGAGTATAGTTTACACTATACTCTCGAGTATAGTTTACACTATACTCTCGAGTATAGTTTACACTATACTCTCGAGTATAGTTTACACTATACTCTCGAGTATAGTTTACACTATACTCTCGAGTATAGTTTACACTATACTCTCGAGTATAGTTTACACTAACCTCGGTATAGTTTACACTATACTCTCGAGTATAGTTTACACTATACTCTCGAGTATAGTTTACACTATACTCTCGAGTATAGTTTACACTATACTCTCGAGTATAGTTTTACACTATACTCTCGAGTATAGTTTACACTATACTCTCGAGTATAGTTTACACTATACTCTCGAGTATAGTTTACTATACTCTCGAGTATAGTTTACACTATACTCTCGAGTATAGTTTACACTATACTCTCGAGTATAGTTTACACTATACTCTCGAGTATAGTTTACACTATACTCTCGAGTATAGTTTACACTATACTCTCGAGTATAGTTTACACTATACTCTCGAGTATAGTTTACCACTATACTCTCGAGTATTAGTTTACACTATACTCTCGAGTATAGTTTACACTATACTCTCGAGTATAGTTTACACTATACTCTCGAGTATAGTTTACACTATACTCTCGAGTATAGTTTACACTATACTCTCGAGTATAGTTTACACTATACTCTCGAGTATAGTTTACACTATACTCTCGAGTATAGTTTACACTATACTCTCGAGTATAGTTTACACTATACTCTCGAGTATAGTTACACTATTACTCTCGAGTATAGTTTACACTATACTCTCGAGTATAGTTTACACTATACTCTCGAGTATAGTTTACACTATACTCTCGAGTATAGTTTACACTATACTCTCGAGTATAGTTACACTATACTCTCGAGTATAGTTTACACTATACTCTCGAGTATAGTTTACACTATACTCTCGAGTATAGTTTACACTATACTCTCGAGTATAGTTTACACTATACTCTCGAGTATAGTTTACACTATACTCTCGAGTATAGTTTACACTATACTCTCGAGTATAGTTTACACTATACTCTCGAGTATAGTTTACACTATACCTCGAGTATAGTTTACACTATACTCTCGAGTATAGTTTACACTATACTCTCGAGTATAGTTTACACTATACTCTCGAGTATAGTTTACACTATACTCTCGAGTATAGTTTACACTATACTCTCGAGTATAGTTTACACTATACTCTCGAGTATAGTTTACACTATACTCTCGAGTATAGTTTACACTATACTCTCGAGTATAGTTTACACTATACTCTCGAGTATAGTTTACACTATACTCTCGAGTATAGTTTACACTATACTCTCGAGTATAGTTTACACTATACTCTCGAGTATAGTTTACACTATACTCTCGAGTATAGTTTACACTATACTCTCGAGTATAGTTTACACTATACTCTCGAGTATAGTTTACACTATACTCTCGAGTATAGTTTACACTATACTCTCGAGTATAGTTTACACTATACTCTCGAGTATAGTTTACACTATACTCTCGAGTATAGTTTACACTATACTCTCGAGTATAGTTTACACTATACTCTCGAGTATGTTTACACTATACTCTCGAGTATAGTTTACACTATACTCTCGAGTATAGTTTAACACTATACTCTCGAGTATAGTTTACACTATACTCTGCGAGTATAGTTTACACTATACTCTCGAGTATAGTTTACACTACTACTCGCGACTAATAGTTACACTATCTCGCGACTATAGTTTACACTATACTCGCGACTATAGTTTACACTATACTCTCGAGTATAGTTTACACTATACTCGCGACTATAGTTTACACTATACTCTCGAGTATAGTTTACACTATACTCGCGACTATAGTTTACACTATACTTCGCGACTATAGTTTACACTATACTCGCGACTATACTTTACACTATACTCGCGACTATAGTTTACACTATACTCGCGACTATAGTTTACACTATACTCGCGACTATAGTTTACACTATACTCGCGACTATAGTTTACACTATACTCGCCCGACTATAGTTTACACTATACTCGCGACTATAGTTTACACTATACTCGCGACTATAGTTTACACTATACTCGCGACTATAGTTTACACTATACTCGCGACTATAGTTTACACTATACTCGCGACTATAGTTTACACTATACTCGCGACTATAGTTTACACTATACTCGCGACTATAGTTTACACTATACTCGCGACTATAGTTTACACTATACTCGCGACTATAGTTTACACTATACTCGCGACTATAGTTTACACTATACTCGCGACTATAGTTTACACTATACTCGCGACTATAGTTTACACTATACTCGCGACTATAGTTTACACTATACTCGCGACTATAGTTTACACTATACTCGCGACTATAGTTTACACTATACTCGCGACTATAGTTTACACTATACTCGCGACTATAGTTTACACTATACTCGCGACTATAGTTTACACTATACTCGCGACTATAGTTTACACTATACTCGCGACTATAGTTTACACTATACTCGCGACTATAGTTTACACTATACTCGCGACTATAGTTTACACTATACTCGCGACTATAGTTTACACTGTACTCACGACTAGTTACCTATACTCTCGATAGTTTACACTATACTCTCGACAATAGTTTACACTATACTCGCGACTATAGTTTACACTATACTCGCGACTATAGTTTACTACTCTGGACTATATTTAACACTACATTTTCGACCGTATTTTATACTATATTTTCACTATGCCATTGACTATAATTGACTACGATTGAACTATAGTTTACTCTATAATCTATACCATAGATCAAACTATAATCTAGGTTATCTTATAGACTATAATTTATTTTATATTAAACACTAAAATTAAAACTCTTAATTACCCGTTCCCCCCGCTTGAGTAAACTGAATATACTTTCATTTATAACTTTTGATGTTGGAGGATATAAAATATTGCAGCAAATATTTAAGACAAAGACATCAAAAATGTAGCATAAAAATCTCCCTAAAGAAGGTATGAGAAAGAAATGTCCGAAAGAAGGACATTTAAATTTACATATAAAAGTTCTTTTTTTATTTTTTAATGCATTTTGCATAAAGTTTATCGTTTTCTAAAAGATGTAAAAGAGGAAATTTTCTCAAGATAAGTGGATGTGGCATCTAGTATACAGTATTACAATTGCAATCAGTTAGTGGAACTTTTTTTTATTATTATTTTACAGTTTTTTAAACTCTGGCATATTTTGACTGGCTATCGTTTTGATAAGTTTTACTCTAAAACTTGGGGTTTTTAGTTTTTTTAGCCAGGATTTTTTTCTTGTTTTGGTCTATAAAAAAGTTTTAGTTGATTTCTATAAGGGATAAAGAAAATAGTTTTTAAAGTAAGAATATAATTTTGAAAAGATGAAGAAGAAACAAAAAAAAAAAAAAAGGAAACAAAGTTTTCCAAAATATTAAGTGTAAAACAATATTGCGATTGAAAGTAGGAGTAAATAGTTGAAAGCATATGGTGGTTACATGGTGTAAAAATAAATGGTTTTTAAGGAGATTTGGTTTTGGATAAAAGTAAGTATATTAACCTTAAAGAAAATAACAAGTGAGAATGTAATATTCGGCTATGCCAAATCTTTAGTAGACTCCACCACAAATGCATGTGAAGAAAATTCGTTATATTTTATTCATACACACCCACTCAAACACTCACCAACGGTTGCAATATAAAAGAGTTTTTTCCTAAATATAAAACAGGAACATTTAATGAGTTATTAAATAAGTTATAATTAATTAATTAGCTATAACTTTTTTTACTGAACCAATTTTGACAACTATTGGAATAGTAATGAAGTACATAACTTAACTTCAAAATATGGCAAAAAATCTGTCGATTTATAATTAAAAATTTTATGAAAGTTCTTCTATAGAATTAAAAGGCTGCCTCAGATACTGGACTATAGTTTTACCGATTTTGCTGGCTTCAAATAAGAAACTTCTCGGGGCTATAGTAATACTCAGGTCAAATTGCGATCTGTCAATTAGTGTGGATGTGAGCGTGCTAACTACAAACAGGCAGACATACGGACAAAGCTAAATCGACTCAGGTTTTGATTTGATGCAGGAATATATATATACATTATAACATCTGAGGTGATTTTTTGTTAGCGTTACACACGGAATGATAAGTTAATATACCCTCTTCACCACCACTCGTGGTGGTGCAATAACCATTAAAGCGCCAAAAGGAAGTTTTATAAAGATAAAGTTCATAAGTAGTGAATTGCCAGAAGAAGAAAGTAATAATGGATGTTAATTTTATGTAATCTGTAATTCAATATTAATTATTTAAGAATAGTAAAAACTACACTGTTGCATAAACCTAAACACGAACATAACCTTAAAAAAATTAAACAAGAATATACTTAGTGGGAAAATAAAACTCAATTAATTAAGACTTCAGTTAAAATATTGTTGAGAAAAAATTTAACAACAATATTTTTAACTCAATTTTTAATGGTATTTTCCTTTGAACGCACTTAAGTTCATCAGTCTCTATAGCATTAAAATCGGAACTAATTTCCTCTTCAATGTGCTAGATGTTTATAACCTCCTCAACCATAAATGGTGTAAAGGAAAAATTAACTATGTCATTTTATGTGTAACATTTAGAAAAAATCATCTCATATATATTCTTGTATTAAATCAAAGTCTTAGTCGATTTAGCTATGTCCGTCTGTCTGTCTGTCTGTCTGTCTATCAGTCGAACATCGATTTAAGAATTAATTTATTATAACGTGAACAATTTGACAAACATATTTGTGAAATGTCTGCCTTCAAAGTGATATTTTTATGGGAGCTTCCTGGAATAGGCTTCAAAAAATGTGACTTGTAAAGTGTTCACAACGATAACATGGAAATCCAAACGAACAAACGAACGTCGTTCGACTCAGAAAATGATTTTGACCGTTCAAAGTGAAATTGATCAGTTGACAAAGTTATCTTGGACATCTGAAATTACATTACTATAGATCTCTTGTAATGAGCAAGTCGATAAGCTAGCCAGGAGTCAGTTGCAATTACAATTTGTCAGATTAGACAGGCAGGAGAAAGATGGTCTGAGCTAAGCACATGTAAATTTGCCAAGTAGATGTGACCTGTTTGAACCTGGGACGCTGGAGACAGCTACTGAGTCATAGTCGCACGAATAATTCTTGGTTACTTTCAATAATCAAGGGTCACTGTGTAATAGAAAGGCATGCAAGTATAATTGGATTATCCTTTAATCCAAACATTGTCGCAGCTGTAATAATTTGGAGATAGAGGAAAGCGTTTATTACTTTCTTAATGAATGTTTGGCATTAACGATTAAAATGAATAGATTCCTGGGCAACTACATACTAAACTCCCTTTGTAAAGTATCACAGGTCAAACTAAATGGCCAAGTTAGATATCTTACAGAGACGGGATGGATAAAGTACTTCCACCTGGTGACAACATTGTCTTACAAGTTGTATAGGCATGTCAAAACAGAGTCATTCTGACTCTACTTTGCAATTCAAAAGTTTCTTGAACTATCACAGTAACCTAAACCATAGTCAATAGACTATATTATAATCGAAAATACACAAGAGCGCCGACTTGCGTCGTCGTGATTTTGTTGCAATTTTAATTTGCGTTGGTCGGAATTACGTCGTTTTGATCCAGATTCGCGTCTTTTCGATTAGCACTTATCGTCACCTGCACGTTATTATATAAGTGCTAAGCTAAGAATATAATGTCTGATTATGATAAGAATAAAATATGTGATTCGCCAAAGTACATTAAAGACGTAAAATTTGAGATAAATTAAAAGAAAAGTAATAAGTTTGGAATTAAAATTAATCATAATAAAACGTTTAAAATCGGGAGAAAAGGCTGTTAGTATAGAAAGAACGTTGCACTACCACCTACAATAGTAAGAATAATTAGCAACAAAGAATGTGATAAAATAAATCAATTGAATGAAATTGTCATACCGCTCTAGTCTAAACTAGATACCATAGCAAATAATCCCTTTATATGTTAAAAGCAACTACTTCTTCAATTTGGCATCATGATCAAAATAAGCGAAGAATGTCACTGAGCAAGGAGGTAATAAAAAATAAAGTTCTTTCTATATACACCGACTTTAAGAAAGATACAGCTGATGAATTCAAAAGCTGAAACGGTTGGATGGAATTCTATTTTTTTATCAAAAATACAAAAATTTTAGCTTTTTTGAATATTTTCGACAATAAATTAAATATCAGTGCATTTAAATATAAAAAGATTATTCAATTTGCGTCATATTTCTCCGGTCTCCATTAACGACGCAAGTCGGGGCTCTAGTGTATAGACTTTTAAGTCGTTTTTTAAGAAGTGATATGCCCATATATCGATTACTCATTTCTTATTTAAAAAATGTATTTTTTATACCCTACACCATAGGTGGACTTTCAGAGACGATTAAACGATTTCCTTTCGTCCGTACGTCTGGCAGGCTGGTTGTCCATGTAAAGCTTGTGAACAAAATACAGATCGCAATTTTAAAAATATTTTACTGAAATTTAGCATGTTCGGTCCATTATCCATTATTATCTAGCCCCCATACAAATTAGTTATTAGGCACAAATTAGTTTTATAATATTCTAAAACGATGTGCCAAACTATATGAGGATCAGTTTATTATTTCTCATAGGTCCCATACAACCCCTCCTTTAAATATCACTTTGAAGAGCTTAAATCTCACAAATACGTGGGTATTGAAAAAAATTAATAAAATTAAGACAAATATAAACAAAAAACAATGTACGAAATTTTACGAGGGTCGGTCAAAAATTTCTTCTAGCTCCCATGTAACACTCACAGAAAAAAACCTTTCAGAACATAGTAATTCCGCATGAAAGTTGGTACCAGTATACTGTACACTTAAACATAAATTTAAAAATACTTTATACGAGGGTGGTTCATTAATTTTTGGTAGCTACCACATACAAGCAACAATTTGGTGTAAGTTATTAAATAGTCGATCTTGAACGAGTATAACTTACTTATTATTATTATTATTATTATTATTATTATTATTATTATTATTATTATTATTATTACTATTATTATTTTTGTTATTTTACAAAAAATAAACTGTACTTAAGTCATTAAAATTACTTTAAAAAAATTGAACAGAATGAATATTTATAAATATTTTTCTCAATAAACTATTTATGAGTTTAAAAAACTATAAACTAAGTAAGTATTTTTTTTAAATTATTAGTTCTTTTGTTTATTTAGTATTAAATTTATATTTTAAAAATATAATTTTTTAAGAATTTTTTCATTACTCTTAAAAAAAGTATCATACAAATTTAATGTATTGTTTATTGTCAAGAGAAATGTACAAAAAAAAACGAGTTAAATTTACAATAAAAAATATATATATGTATGTGTATATTTGTATATGTGTGTATATTTGTATGCATTGAAAAAATATACATGCATAAATGCAAAATTTATACACAAAACAATTATCAAGATTGTTGATTGTTTATATGACAGACAAACAAGCAGGGATGATGCTTACAATTCTAGGAATTTTTTCTCTTTTGCAAAATGAAGCAGAACAGTGAAAAGAGTCCTAATAAAATTACAATGCACAGTTTAAGATATCTTAACAAAATTTAACATCGTCTTAACCCTGATATTTTCCAGTTGATTTGGAGGATTACAGGTTCCCTATTGGTGAAAGGACTTCTTCAAAGCGTTTTTCAATTGCTGCGGTAAAAGGCATGTTCTTAGTGAATCCGGTAGATAAAATGTGGATCTCCAAAGGTAATCACCTCGGGTATTGGAAATATTTGTTTAAGTCAATAACAATCAAAATCAGTGTCTATAAAGCTACGTGGATACAATCTCACGCCTAGAATTGTCCGAATTTAATGAAATTTGGCCACATTGTTGCCCTAAGCAGTTCCTTATTAAAAACCAGCTATATCGGTTCATTGAGACGGATATCTGAGACATATGTAGGATATATTGATAAAATAATAACCTCAAAGAAGATTATGCTGCGGTCATTATTTGGCCATGCTCTCTTCCGCAATAATTGACACAACTCAATGAAAAGTATATATTACTAAAAAGTTAAATATATTTTAATAAATTTCTGTACTTCAATGAAATCACGAACGAAATTTATAATTTAAAAAATCATGCTCGAGATGACCAAGTTTGAAGGTCCACTGCTCATTTCCAGATTTATTGAGTAAAAAAGCATACATCATGTAAGCATTCGCATGAGTTGACGATTACTTCGTTCATTAGCTTAAACACCAACTCGAAAAAGGGATTCTATAAAACTATAGTGAAATATGTTAACGTATACTTCAAATTACCCATAAATATTGCCACAATATATAGAGAACACTTAAATAAATGTCTGAATTTCGCTGGAATTTTACCATATTTTCGAAACATTTAAGTCTAAAACGCTATATCATTGAGTGGGATTATAAAGGAGTTATGATCCAATATGTCCTAATTATTGTCAATTTAGATTCTAATATAAATGACAATAATTGTATAAAATTTCAATAAAGTTTATGAGTTTTATAGGCTTAAAACTCTTTTCCGGGAAGGAACCTTTAATGAATGCTATAGAAAATATAACCCGATATTCGACAAATTGCTAACACATATATTCAAGTCAGAGTAATAATTGTGCCGAATTTCATTGGTCAATATTTAAGAGTTTTAAAAGAACAAAATGATTTTTCGAAAAGAGGTCTTTTATGTGAGTTATATAATACGATGAATCGCTATTTGTCAAAATAATCAAAATTGGTTCTAATGGCTTAAAACCATATTGCGGAAAGGGACCTTATATTGTAACTGTATCTAAATTTGGATCGAGATCAATTAAATTATTGATTTAATCAACAATTGTTCCCAATTTCAGTAGAAACGGTCCATATTTGTGAGTTCTAAAAGCTAAAATTCTCAAATAATGGCTCCAGCACAATCTAGTTTCTTTGTTTTTATTATGACATAAAAATAATTATATAAGACAAATTTCAGAAAATTATCTATAAAATTCCGACCTTTATGACGCACTGTTTTTGGGTTGTATCAAAATTTGACATATTTCGGCCTGCAACTTTTTTCTCTTTATCCGGTTTGGATATTTTTTACAATGATGAAGTTAATGTATATTTATTTATCCAGTTGTTTCAGATATCGATTTAAACAAGTAGGCTAAGTCGAATCTTCAATATCCTCCACCACAAATGTGTATGATATAAATACGTTACGTTTCGAACATACACACTCATACGTACACTCACAGACGTATACAATATACATAAGTTTTTTTTAAATGAAACACTTAATGTGTCATAAAATTAGCTTTATTTTAGACCATAACTTTTTTTCTGTACTGAACCGATTTTTATCATTTTCGAAATAGTAATTAAGTACACATAACTTAATACTATGGAAAAAATTGATTCTAATTTGTGGAACCCATTTTGATATTTAAGAAAAGAAACTTTCCAGGACTATAAAAAATACTCAGTCCAAATTTCATTAAGCTCTGTCAAATATTGTGGGTGCGAAGGTGCAAACAACAGAAAGACTGACAGATAGACTTCACTACTTGTAGTGTTGGAGGGTATAAAAACTGCTTAGCACAATAACAAATAATGTGGCTCAGATTGATTGAATTCCGACAATTATTCAAGGCGTGAGATTTTTTCCAACAGACAAACCGATATTGCTAAATTAACTCAAATTTTGATTTGATGCAAGAAAATATGGAACGTTGCATGATTTGTTTCTTGGCATTACACACGGAATGGCAAAGTTATCACCTTTTATGATGGCGAAGTTGTTTATTTCTACAATGATAATTTAAGATAATTCTATTTTAAATAAACCATAACGGAAATTTTATGGATCTTTAGGCAAAGGTAAAACCATTTATGATGAACCTACCAGTCTTATTAATCATCATCATTTATTCTATTATATCTATTACATATGTATAAGTACATATATATTTGTTGATTAGACTGCTTCTACTTCTTCACTAATCATATTTTTAATATATTTGGAACAAAATCATCATAAATATCAACAAGATCATCATAAATATCAAAAAGGCTTTAACCATTAAAAAACTGGTGGTGAAAATTAATTTCATTTTCATTATTTCATAAATTTGTTGTAATCTAATGTATTTGAATGTTGATATGTAGTTTATATTAATTGACATGCATAAATTCATAAGTACGATGTACAACTAACTGTAAGTATTTATGAATAATTTATAAAATATATTTCCTATTAAAATATACATTTAAATAGTTGTTGATTTTAAATAAAATATTAAAGATTATTTAAAACGTTCATGTATAAAAATATAAAAAAACTTTAAAAACTTGTTTAAAAAAAAAGTTACAAGAACTTTTTTAATATAATAAGTGCTGAATGAACTATAAATAATCTGAATGAATAAAAAAAGTTAAATAGTTCTTCGTAGAAAGGGAAAAAACGGCTAAATTGTTTTAAAGCTTTCTAACTCTACACTTTTGAAGCCTTGATGATTTCTAAATAAAATTTCATATGGTTACAGCATCATTTCAGAGAGTTTCAGCTTAAAAAATTATGTGGAAGCATACTGATACATATTCCTAAAAATGCATTTAACTTTTTTCTTTTTTTTTTATACGCTCCGCTACCACAAGTGCCATTCCGTGTGTAACGCTAAGAAGGAATTGTTTCAGACCCGAAAATTTATATATATCAAATCAAAGTCTGAGTCAGTCCATCTGTCTGTCTGTCTGTTATTTGTCCATCTGTCTGTCTGTTGTTGGTACGCTAACTACCACATTAATTAAAAGAGTTTAATGAAATTTGACCTATTTGAAACCATCCAAATCGGTTCAGTAGATTAAAAGATATAAACCGATCTTTAAGGCAACCTCTAACTTGAAATAAAATTTCATGAAGTTGACAATTATAAATAGACAAATTACAATTAAATTTTGTCATAATATTAAGTCCATTACCTTTCAAACAATTATCAAATTCGTTCAGTGAAAAAAGTTATAGTCAAAAATATAACTAATTTTATTAATCCTGTTTTGCATTAAAAAAAAAACGTTTATATATTATATACATTTTTCAGTGTATATGTGTAATATAACGTATTTACGAATATAGTAAAAATCCTATATTCGACCATGCCGAATTTTCAAAACCCTCCATCGCACATATATATGAACTAAATACATTATGTTGCATAGATTATGTACATATAACATAATCTTACGATAAAATTTCATTCAAATTGTTTAATTTTTGAAGAAAATTCTACGGATGTTTTTTCGTGAAGTTAGAGGCTGCCTCGGAGGTGGCAAACTTTGGAGGGTCACCGACTGCGCCTAGATTTTGGTCTTTTGAATTCTTAACTCATCCACCCGAAAGCGAACGGCTGTGCTGTACAGTTGATAACTTATGTGGTCTGATATTTTGTTTACTTTACAAAACTTGAAACTTCCACCAGAGAAATCAACAACAACACTCTTCACCACCTGGAAAAAAAGTAAATACTAATTTAGGCATCGTAGTCGATAGAGTACGAATTCTGACTGTTAAACACTCAAATAATTTAGGAGTTATATTCGACAGCATATTTATTTTTTCAATTCATGCCACTACAATCACACACAAATTGCGATATAGAAATAAGTTTATCAAAACATTAGCCTGCAGCACTTGAGGTATGGACAAAAAACCTTTTTAGGTACATACAAAATGAATGACCGTTTGGCGATTAATTATTATGCTCCAGTGTGGAATTCATTGCAGAAAATATCCAAAATTATCAAAATGCAGCCTTAAGAACTTTATTTATTTAAAGGACTTTATTTAAATGTCCTCAATTTAAAATCTATCCTTCCAATAACGGTAAATCTAACTTCAATATTACACAATTAGACATACCACTGAGGCACGTTAGAAAGGATATTAGTACACAAGAAGAAAGCTAACTTAGATATATACATGATTCTTTAGATCGAAATTCCTATGTAACAACTTTGAACGACATTTACAGAGATGCCACTAATTCAGCGGTTCCAATTTACCGTATCAATGTCGTGCTTGGAGGCCGTCCGCTGCCCATTGCAGACAATGAAAAGAATTTGCAGCGTTCTAGAAGAGTAATTCTGGCATAACTGAGATTGCAATTAAACAAAAGGCTCAATGCCTACTGGTCTCGCATTGACCAAGCCATCCCAAACCAATGATCACATAATACACGACATTTATCCAACTACCAGTCCAATCGTAAGAAGTGAGATCGAAAATTCTTAACGTAAATATATATTAATAAAAATGTTTAAAATCAGCCATCCAATATCTATCCACCGGCCTTAGAGCAGAGCAGTTAGGAAGATTTGCATCTCATTATTCTTGTACCACTCAAGGGCTTGTTTACCACTATGAAGTCTTGGAATATTATGAAATCTTATGAATGAAAGCAGCCTTTTTCGTAAACATAATTTGATGTAAATTTTGGCATTTTTGGAGCCTGTTGTAGCAAATGATTGGTCTCATTCTCCAAAACTGCATATTGCTTGCTATACCAAGAGCTTTTGGAGAAATATTGAATGCTTATAGGTTTTCAACTTTTCTTCAGCAATCCCTCGTATCAGCAATATATAGTGTTTGACCCGTAAGTTGTAAAAATCTGCCAGAACATACGTTTCGTCATTCTTGATACAGCAAAAATATATATATTTTTTTTAGAAAACTTGATTTCAATTTCCCTGCTTTGTTTTTGGTCCCCAAATCTAAGTAGCGTTTCTGTCAGGAGATTTCTGAGCCTTATATGTTCCCAAACCTATATTGTCTTTAATTTTTCGCTTCAATTAGTACAAGCTCTAATATTACCGGGCTGCTTCCCTACCGGATGCGTTGAGAGTTCTTTTGAATATTCTGTCTATTTTTTTGGAGGATTTTAGAAACATCAAATGGTCTACATGATGCATTTATCTGAACCAGGTTTTCTATTAACGAACAAGTTCCAACGGTATTTTTTAATAATATAAGAACAATTTTGACGGCATAACTTTAATGCTTGACCAACTTTTTGTAGTACGAAATTGGATTTTGTTTGAATAAATTTTTATGATTTTACTATGCACTTTATTTCTGGTCACTTATTTTAGTCAGATTTAATATATATTCAGTTGTTTGAGATTAAACATTATGGCTGACATGTTTTACAAAAAAATACCAAATAATACCTGGATTTAATAATAACGTATATTAAGCATTCTTAATCTCAATCGTTGCCTTATTCATACCTAAAGATAAATGGACTCATCCAATTGAGTTTGCTAGATTTCTTTGCCTGGAGTTGAACCAAAACGTGAACCTTATTTCAGCTGTTACAATACAACATAACATTTTCATTTATTTAAACTAAATATTTTAAATAATAATTTTATTAATTCCCTTGTGTTAACATTTAGTTGTTAAAACTAAAAATCAGTTTAGTTTGCAAAATATTATTTTTTTTTTACTAAATTACAAAATCCCCAACTTCCAGCTGTTAGGAAACATTTTTTAAAAATTAATATACAGATTTGTTTTAGCCTTGAGCGGAAAGAATGAAAAAAAGAAAACAAGTGAGAATGCGATATTCAGCTGTGCCGATTCCTCAATACCCTCTACTATTCATATTATGCAAATATTTGCATGAGATGAAGATCATGCATTCGTTCAACAGCTTCAACATCGATTACGGAAAAAGGATTCTATAAGAACTACAATTAAATATTGTTATATATTTTTGAAATTATCCACAAATATTACTATAGTCAACATGGTCCGATAATTTTCAAAGTAGATTCATATATTAAAAACAGTGTTAACTATTGAATTAAATTTAAAACCCTTTTCTGAAAAGGGGCCTTAAATGGAAACTATAGCAACGAGCAGTAAGTGGGCTGAATTTCCACTTTAAAAGTTTTTTAATTTTTAAGTATTTTTCCCGAAATGAGACTTAAATGGGAGCTATAACAATATATGGACCGATATTTGCCAAGTCCGTAACACATATTTATGATAATTTGAAATATAATCGTGATCATTGTAAATGAAATTATTTCATATTAATAGAAAAATCTTCGAGAAGGGGCGTTATATGGGAGTTATATTTAAACCCAATTTTAGGGAAGGACCTATTAACTTCATAATACATTTTAAAGAAAGGGAGAAATGTAATTGTTCAGAATTTCAGTACAATTGATATTTATTGAAGAGATTTTAAACTTAAACCAGTTTTCCGGACCATAAATGGAACCTATAGAAAAATATGGAGCGATATTGGTCAAATTAATAATATATATTAAAGAGAGCTAGAAAAGTCTTGATGCTGAATTTAAATTGAATTAATCTTTACTTAAGAGTATTGAAAGTGCAAATCCGTTTTTCGGGAAGGAGCATTATATGGGAGCTGTAGAAAATATAGATATTGGTCAAATTAATTACATATATAAGTCGGTGGGAAAATTACTTGTATTAAATTTCAATGGAATTGGTTCATATTTAAAAGTTTTTTAAACTAGAAAGCTTATTTAGGGAAGAGGCCTTATATGGAAGCTAGGTAAAATAATGACTCCAGCACAGTGTAGTAGATTTGGATTTATTAATGTGCTAAAATTTAATAATGGCAAATTTAAGGAAATTAACTTCAAAATTGTGACCCTTATAACACACAGATTTTGGGGTGTATCAAAATATTTCGTAATTTTGAGATTATCACAGCTATCGGTCTATAACTTTTTTGCTAATGAACCGATATATCTGATTTAAAATAAAAAAATACATAAAACAATAACAAACAATGTAATCAAAATTCAGACAATTATTCGAGGTTTCCAACAGAGAAACAGACAGACGAACATTGCTAAATCAAATACTTTATGGGATCTGAAATGATTCCTTCTTAGCGTAACACAAAGAAGGACAAAATTAATATACCCTCATCACCACTTGTGTTGATGGAGGGTAAAACAAAAACATTTTGCTAAAAATATAAATATTTTTTGTAGAATTTAATTTTTATGTTTTCTGTAAACAAAATTTGGTAGAGTTTTTGTTGTTTTCTTGTTTTGTATTTTTGTAATTTTCAATTTTAGACTCAAGTTTGTAAAAATAATAATAAAACTAAAACAGTAATTAACATTTTTTTTTAAATTTTATAATATTTACATGTTTTTTTGTTTTTTGTTTAACAATTTGATTTTAAAATATTTTTGTTTTTGTATTTTTTTTTTTAATATTTTAGTTGCTGTTATTATGTTATTTAGTTGACCAGTGGTTTGCATATTGGCTTAACTAAAAACAAATATAAACAGCTGAATGTAAGGAGTGAGTTTGAATAATTATTAGTACTCGTTTTTAATTGAAGCTCTTAAAATAAGTATTATTTAGTATTTTTATTTATTATAATTTTTTTTTTATTTAAAGATAATATACCCTCTGCAAGTGGTAATGAGGGTATATTATCTTTGTCATTCCGTATGTAATGCTAATAAAGTCATCTCAGACCCTATAACGTATATACATTCTTGCATCATTTTTAGCTATGCCCGTCTGTCTGTCCATCTGTATGTCTGTCGTATGTCTGTCTGTCTGTCTGTCTGTCCATCAGTCTGTTGTTGGCACGCTTACATCCACAATAATTGACAGAGCTAAATGAAATTTGGCCTGAGTATTTAATTTAATCCTGAGAAGTTTTCTATTTAATATCAGAAAATCGATTCTGAATATTTTAATGATATAAACCGATATCTGAAACAACCTCTAAATTAAAGCGAAGAACTTTTTTAAAATTATCAATTATAAATCAACAAATTAAAATAAAATTAATTAAAATAAATTATCATAATATCAAAAAATATGTACCTCATTAATATTCCAAAAATCATCAAAATCGGTTCAGTAGGGAAACCGTTTTAACCAAAAGTATAAATAATTAAGATATCTTTGTTATATTTAATAAATACATTCATATATATCTTTAATCAGACCAGAGGGACCAGAAAAAAATTAATATTTTCAACAAGACCCAACTTATTTCAGCTAAAAGTTTATTAAGCATCCAAAGTTTTGCCGTCATACTGCTTTCAATGTTATTAAACAGTACCGAAAGAATTTGTCCGTTATTAGGAACCCTGTTTCTAGAAGAATTAATGGTCTTCATTATGTTTCCTAAGCCAAAAACTAGAACACATTTTCAAAAGAACTCCAAACACATCCATTAGGAAAGCAGTTCGATGAGATCAGTGCTTGGACTATTTTTTACGAATAGTTGAAACTAATGCATGTTTTAAAATATACAAGACTCAAAAAGTTCCTGGCAAGAATGCTGCAAAAATTTAGAATCCAAAAATTGAGCACAGAAATTGAACTCATGTTTTCAAATACAAAAATTTCCTTGCTGCCAAAAGGAAGACGAAACGTATGTTCTGGCAGATTTTTGGCAACTTCCTGGGCAAACAATTTATGTTACTGATAATCAATGAAATGTTTAAGAAAAGTTTAGAATCTAAAAGTTGTCAAAATCTCCAAAACAAGTTCTTGGTATGTCAAGCAACATGCAGTTGTGGCAAAAGAAGCCAATTATTATAAGACTTCATAATGTGTCCAGTTATTTTTGTCCTGACTTGGCATCCTGTCACAATAGTTAGCAAACCCTTGAATAGTGCAAGAACAATAATATGGTATTTGTACTAAAAGAGGCAAATCCTAAAAACTGTCCGTTGTTGTTGTTATAACAGTTCGATTGTATCTCTTCTAGTTGTTTTTTTTTTCTTGGGGAAAAAATTTCCGATTGATAAAAGTGTCACTGGGTTGAAAATATTTGGCTGAATGTTACTCAGGTCATTCCGGAACAGAGATTCAATTGTAGTGGAAACTTATCGTCGCCAAGATCAGCGAAGAAATATAAGGCCCTTTTTAAAAGAGAATTGAAGAACATAAAATTAGTGGTTCATTTTTATTAACATATACGTATGTTAAGAATTTTTCAGTCTCACTCTTTATATACAAATATGTATATATAGTTTTATTTTTCGTTATAAAAGTTTTTTTTATTCATAATTAGAATTATTTGAATTAAAAAATTTTACATATGTTTTTTCCTCTCGGGGGAATTTTGAATAAAATAAAGTTTTCTCTTTCTGTAAAAATGTCATATTCGTTTGCCATTATTATTTTATGTGTTTTTTTGTTTGGTTAATGTACAGAAAAAAATTATTAAATTGTTATTTTTTAATTAAATTTAATAAAAATTATAAAAACAATACGGTGAGTATGATTATTATATTTGCAAATTATATTACTCATACGTTGCACAATGTGTCCAAATTGATATATTTTGGATATGATTCTATAGCTGTTGAACCGTTATAAATAACTTAATGATATTTCATGTGGGATTTTCGGTATTTTTGAGTGGACTTTGTGGGGCAAAGTTCAAATTAATAACAAATTTAAAATTTTCTTGTTATATTTTTTCTTGTCGAATCATCATTTAATTATCCTTAATGAATAGCAGTGTAAAACAATTGCAAGGACTATCTATATAAGACATTCTTTTGTCCCAATTCATTAATGAATTTTTGAAATGTTGATAATATAATTTTTGGAAATAATTCAGTAATTTTTGAATCATTGAAGATATTTACGTGAATACATTTCAAATCTATTACAATTTCATTGTAATATCGACTTCCAGCCAAGTTAGGAGGTAAGCGTGCGGCCTTAGTTATATCCTTAAATAACACAACATAAAAATGTCAGTGTGAAATTTTCAAGCTTAAAATTTTTTTTCCTAAATACACTGTGCCACATACTGATCATTTCATTAATAAAAGTAAATTGTTTTACACTTTTCAAACAAGAAATAGGAATATATTAATAATCTAATTCAAAGACAATTTATCACCAAATAACTATTTATATATATACCTTTGATTAAAATGCTACCAAAACTATACCCTCCAAACAAATTATGCCTTTTTAAATTTTGTAAAGAAAATGGAGCATTTAAAAAAATAGGAATTTTATTGAGCCCAAAAAGTTAAAAAAATAGTTTGAAAATAATTTCGACTTAATATCTCTGCAACTATAAGAGATAACCTCCATATGAGCGTATTTATTTCAAGGACTATCTATGTACAAATTTCTTTTTTTTAATAAAAAATCAATTTTTTGCAAAATGTTCAAGAAATTTTCACACCCGAGATAGAATACTTTGGAAGTCTTTCCAATAGTTCCCTTAACAGCTTGGGAACCTGTTCTAATCCAGATTAATTCGCAAACATCTCTGCTGTAACCGTGCTAAATTTTGTTGAAATATAAGTAACAGTTTAAAAATTACTGAAGTATTTCTAAAAAATAATCGTTTCGAAATCACTAAGTTATGTTACGTATACTTATTTTTATTTGTATTAATAAGATGATTTCCATATCAATCATACGTTCCATTATAATACTTATTTCAAATATAAACAAAATTAAAACCATTGCATACGTTCAAGATGAAGACTTCATGTAGTCGTACGTATACTTAATATTTGATAACATTAAATATTTCACATACCACAATGGTTTTTTAAAACTCTTCTTTTGGAAAACATTTTATAACTTTTTACTTGTTAAAGATAATTCATCAAACTTTGAACACGTCTAAGCTAAAGTGTTCATGAATTGTTTAAAAGAAACATAGGTCTCTAGATTATAAGGAGAGTAGTATGAGGCCCCCCAAAATTGAACACCTTAGATGGATTTTTTTTATAATTAATCAAACTGAAATAAAGAGTTTACGACTTTTGTTAGATGTTTAAATTTAATAATTTCTAAAATGTTAACATTCTTTATATGCAGGGCATAGAACTGCCCTAATGCAGACATAAAAATATAAAAACCCTGTTTCTCGTATAAGTAATGGTCCACATGATGTTTCTTAATCCAAAAAATAGAAAGCATTTTCAAATTAAATGAAAGGCAGCTCGGTTAGCTCAGTCCTTGAACAATTTGATACAAAAATTTAAGGCTACTACAGGTTTGAAAACACACAAGGCTCAATAAGTTCCTTGCAGTAACGCTGCTAGAAATTTAGAGGCTAAAAACAAAGCACGGAATAATGAATGACGTGATTTTTCGTAATTTTCCTGTTGCTGATGCTGCAGGGAATTTTATGAAAAGTTTAGAACCAAAAATAGTTAAAATTACCTAAAAAGTTCCTGGCAAACTGTTGTGGCAAACAGAAATTCTATTTATAAAACTTTATAATGAATCGACTTATTTTTGCCCTGACTTGGCATCCAGTTCACTATGGTAAGCAAACCCTTGAATGATACAAAAACAATAATATGGTATTTGTACCAAAAGAGGCAAATTCTCCAAACTGTTCGAGAGTAAGTCCTGTGGAGCGGTATTGGACTTTTGTGAAAAGAGAATTGAAGAGCACAGAAAAGGTGTCCACAAGATTTTAAACGGAGATGGACTACCTGTTTGAGCAAAAGCACCTTAAAACAGTAATGTAAGGGTTTCCAGAAAATGTTCAAAATAACATCTTTTAACTATATTATTATTATTATTATTATTATTATTATTATTATTATTATTATTATTATTATTATTGTTATTACAATTAATATTATTATTTGCAAATTGTAAAAAAATCAATTAAATAAAAAATAAAACTATCATTTAGGTGGTTCTGTTTTTATTTAAAAATATGTATATTAATAATTTTTTTATCTCACTCCTTATACCAATGTACCCAAAAAAAAACATTTTTTCGCCAAAGAAAGGTTCTATTAGAACCTTTTCCACCGAAAGCGAATCTTCCCTTATATTTATACAAATTTCCTCGTTTTATTCTATGAACATGTTCATCGTTATAATGTCACTGATTTTATGTAGATAAATATCAATTTCGAAACACTGTGCATTAAATAATTAGTGTTATAAAATAATGTTCAAACTGGTTTAATTAAAGTGTTTAAACAAAAAGATAATTACATTAAGTAGATGGCAAAATAAAATAAAACTAGTATGAGTACTATTGAAGGACTTTACACTGAAGCTATAGCAATGAAATGAAATAACCTCGTATAACTTTACAAAACATTATTATAATACAAAAATAATGTTGATTTATTTAATTTAAAGTGATTTTTGTATTCTACACCACTTCACATGCTCGAAATTAAATAAATAAGAAAATTAATTTGTAAACAAGAATTTTAATTAGTTAATTTGTATTTTATTATTAGTAGAACTCACTAAAATAAAAATCTTTGTGATCGCTTCAAAGGAACCTAGATCTTTTCGAATATTTTTATTTTCCCGAGGAATCCAACTTTAGGAATCGGATTAGCCATTGAAACACTGTAAAATGGTTGGAGTTTTATGCGTTTGTGTGTATTTGTACTTGTAGTGGTCAGAAAAAATAATACTATCATGACTTTTTAGTATAGAATTTAAATCAGTATCCCATAAAAATGTCCATCCGTCTATCTGGCTGTTCATGTAAACCTTGTGAAAAGATATCTTGATGAAATTTTACAATTGGCTTTATATTGGCCAAAGCCCTTTTAATGATGATATTTTACATAACTCCCATACAAATGTTATCCCGGAATTAGGTATTAATGTCACAAAAGTCGTAATTATGAAACGATATTAACGCAATGTAATGTAAAAATCATATAATATTATAAGTTATACGAGGATCTATTCCAAGCTCCCATATACGTCCCAAAACTCTCATATCCATAGTCCATAATTTGCTATAGCTTCGATATAACCTACAGAAAAATAATCATTATAAGACTCAAAATCACTGATTCCTTCAAAAAAATAAAATTTTACGGAAAAACAAAAATTTTCATTAAAATTTTAAAATTAAAAAAAAATCATATTTTTTATTAAAAATTATACTTTTTTCTTAAAATAAATTCTTCGCTACAAAATTAAAATTTATACTAAAAATTAAATTTTCAGTAAAAACTCAGATTTTTAATAAAGATTCAGATTTTCGCTAAAAATTTTTAATTTTAACAATTAAATTAAATCATTCAGATTTTAAGTAAAAATTCAGAAATATATATGAAGTAAATACGACAGACGGACAGACAGAAGGACATAGCTAAATAGACTCAGATTTTGATTTGATGCAAGAATCTGAGTTTGTTTGGGACTTATAGACAGCTAAACCACTGGACTGATTTTTGTTCCCAACCATTTTATCAAGGAACTGTTTTACTAGACAAAATGAAAGACGGATAGCATTAGGGGGAGAGGAGTCCCCATACAAAAAAGTTTTTGATAATCGAATGTCTAAAAAACTATAAAAGCAATATAACTCATATTCGACCCCAAACACTTTCTAAAGAATTTGTAATATAGGACGGGTTGGATAAAAGCGAAAGCTACTCCCATGCAAAGCAAACATTAATTATCGAATATGTAAAGAACTGCTTTAATTTGTTTCAATTACTTTCCCAAGGATCTTTTTTAACTGGCCAAAATGTAAAACGGAAAGGAATTTATAAGGGCAGCAAAGCGCACAGGATCTTAGCTAATTATTAATAAAAATTTAAGTTTTTTTACAATTTAATTCTAGACTTCCCTTATGAGTGAAGTTCAGAACCACTAAAATCAATTTTACAATTTTCTTTAAAAATTTGATAATAAAAATTCAAATTTTATAAAAAGTTTTTATTTCTTTCCAAAAAAAATTTAAATTTTATTGAAATTTAAATATTTAACAAAAATTTTTTATTAAACAAAAATTCCTTTGAGAGAAAGTAATTTAATTAAGAAATAAAAAAACTTGAAATATGAAAAAAACATGATTAAATGAACAACTGAATGTGTAAATAATTATAAATATTTAATATTAATATCACATAATTTCAAATAATAAATTAAGCTCTTTTTTATATAACACATACATAAAAAGAATTATATTAAGAAATGTGAGATGAAATAGAATGAGGAATTTAAAAAAAAAAGTTGTAAGAATTAAAATAGTTTTATATTTTAATTTCTTTTCTAACTCCCTCCGTATGAGGGAATCATAATCACATAGATGGTATTAGATGCAGGCAAAATAGTATTACACCAGTATCACAAGAATCACAAGTTGAACGATATCCGTCTGTCTTGTTATCTACTCACATAAACGTTGTAAAATGTCTCCAAATCGACTTAAGTTGATTTAGAAGATTATAAACCTCAATATGGTCAGGGGCGTAGTCCGTGCCCCTCTAAATTTGACCACATTGGTTATATTGATTTTTTTAAATTCGCCAAAAATCCACTTATAAATTAAGAGAAATGAAATTTTGCATACAGATCGTCTTACAGTTCTGAAGGTAAACAAGATGAAATGATTTTTTTAACCATTTTGTCAGCTTTTTTTTAAGAAAGCAGAACTACTGTAGATCCTAATTTTTTAATATGCCAGATTAGCTACAAAGGGACTCTCTAAATTTTACCACCTTAAGTATGTCCAGTTTTTAAAAATTCGCCAAAAATTTTCTCTTTATGATCGCCTTGTCCGGATCATCCGGACCTTATATTTACCTGCCATATGTCGCTATATATGAAGGATAATTAAAAAACGATTTCATCTTTGCGATTAGAGAAGTTAACAAACAAAGTAAAATTTTATTTTTAAAATTAACCAAGTTTGGATAGAGCTTGTGAACATGTCTCTGCCCTAATGGCATCTAGACTTAGTTTACACGCATACACATAAAGATTTCTTTATAAAACAATAAAAAAGTGGTAAAGCACAGACCAAAAAATTGGAATAAACATTGCCACCTTTTTTGTAAAATCCCAAAAATATATAAATATTTTAAGTTAAAGTTTATATGTTGCGATATTTTTTGGAATTTTATAAGGAATCTGGCATATATTTTTAAAAATTTTTGGACCTACTGAAAGTTTTTTATTAAAAAAAAAAAAAAAAACTAAATAAATAGGGTTAAATATCTCCGAAACTATAAGAGATAACCCAAAAATGAAAGGGTATTTTTTATAGACATTTACAAGAACTTTCTATATATAAATTTTTTCCCTCAATACATAAATTGATATATAGTCTGTCTCATCTGACGATTACACTCTTATTTGTTTTTAATAATTCAGTAAATATTGTGGTAAAAATATGAGAACAGAGATCGAATGATTCCTTATTTCCGGGTAGTTTGGAGGATTTGCCTCTCTTGCTACAAATAGCACATTATTGTTTTTGAACCACTGAAGGCCTTTTTTACCATAATGACAGAATGCCATTTCAGGTCAATAAAAAGAGGACACATCATGAAGTCTTATTAATATAAGCAAAATTTTCTGTAAACATGATGTTAATTTCGGTATTTATAGAGCCCACTGTAACAAATGATTGGCTTCTTTTACGGTAAGTAGATATTGTTTGCCATACCAAATATTTTTCGGAAATTTTGACTGCTGTTGAGTCCTGAACTTTTCTTTAATATTTCTTCGCATCAGCATTAAAATTTTTTTGACCGGGAAGTTGCGAATTATTTGCTAGAACATACGTTTTGTCATTCTTTATGCAACAAGAATATTCTTTTTAGAAAACTTGTCCTCTAAATTTTTTGCAATATTCCTGACAGGATTTTTTTGAGCTTTAAACCTGTATTAGCTTTAACTTTTCATACAAAACAGTCCGAGCACTGAACTAAACGGTCTGCTTTTATTTGTCGGATATGTTGGAAACTCTTTTGAAAATGCTTTCTTTTTGTTGGCTTTCGAAGCATTATGTTGACCATTCCTTCAACCTAAACCTGGTTTTCTATTAACGGACAAGTTCTCCCGATATTGTTTAATAATATTGGAAACAGTTTGACAGCAGACTTTTGGCTGGGCCAACATTTTGTAGGGCCAACTTGGGTTTTGATAAAAAGATATAAATATTTATCTTTTTGCTGGTCACTCACTGGTTTACTATATATTAATTTGTTTGACATGGAACACAATAACCGACATATTTTAAAAGGTAACTTGATCATAATTTTTTAAGTTAAAAATTTTAATAAAAAACGTATAATAAGAATTTTTCGATCTCACTCCTAAGTATCTGCAGCTGAAAAACAACAAATATCAAATAATTTATTTTGAAATTATTTTTGTATTAAATGAACTTTTTATAAAGAAACTTTAAAAAGTGTAGACTTTAGTTTTATTTTTAATTAATGAAGCTTTTGAAAAGTCTGCTAATTTTTTTTTGTTCAAAACTTTGATTTCTTCTTTAAAACGTATTAAAATTATAAAAAAATACAAGAAAGAATGTTAGAAGTCGGTCAAGCCTGACTATGCAATACCCTACACCACAATGTTGGTTTTAAATGGTAGTTAGGATAAAGTACTGAATGACCCTCGCATAATATTATTTTCTGATTTATTCTTAAGTGTGCAGTAAATTATGGTAAACTAACATTTATAAGAAATTTAGGAGTTTTAAAATAATTTTTTTTCAAGGGGGTTTTATGGGAGCTAGAAGAAATTATAGACCAACCCTCGTATAATTTTGTATAGCAATTTTTGTTTATATTTGTCTTTGGCCAATTATTATTACAATACCAATGTATGTATGAGATTAATGCCCCTTAAAATGATATTTGGAAGGGGACTTGTATGGGACTTATGAGAATCAATGGATTAACCATGGCATATTATGCACAGTGTTTCAAATGAGAAATGAAATGGAAATAAATATGTAACGGCTAGCTCGATTTCATTGTATTGTTCTTCCTAAAACAAATCCCGCAATTCCCAAAAAAATTTTGAAAATGTCCAAAAATGGGTTTTTTTAAATTTGTTGCTGTGATATCGGGGAGCAAAATTTTTTATTATTTAACTTTTTAAAACATATCAGGCTTTAAAGAAAATAAAATAAAATAAAATAAGTTTTTAAAAATTTCAACATTGCGATTTGAGAAATTGAACCAGAAATTAAAGTGTCGTGAAAAATAGGTTGAATTTTAGAAACTTTGGCACTTTCAAAATTAACGTTTTTAAAACTTTTTTTATTACACAAAAGCGAAATTCGAAAAAATTGGACTCGCTATAGCATATAAACTTCGCCAAGGTTGGTCAAAAAGTAAAATTTTTAATTTTTTAAGCTAAATATCTCTTAAACTATAAGAGATTGCCTGAGATATTTTATAGGTCTTCAATAGTAGAATCAACTCATATGAAAACCTTTAAAATCGGTTAAGATATAAGAAATCTGGATCTTTAAAAATATTTTTATGTTCCGAAGTGACCAAATTTGGGACACTGTGAACCGACTCAAAACTTAAACTCGCCTACACTTCTACTATCACTGTGTGATAGTGTAGGCCTTAATATCGGACACGCCGTCCGGAAGTTACAGATTTATTTCCATTCAATTTTTCATTTGAAACACTGTGCATCGTTGTGAAATGTCGTTACAATAACTTTATATTTAGAACTTTTATGGGCTCGAAACCTACTTCCGTGAGAACATTTGTATGGGAGTTACCTGAAATATTGGACCGAATATGATCAATTTCAATAGGCTTCATCCTTAAGCCAAAATAATAATATGTACCAAATTTCATTAAGATGTTTTAAAAAATTGGGACTGTAGGGTGTTCATTAAGTTGACTCAGAAAGTGATTCTGAATCGAACGGTACACTTAAAGGTGGGTGTAACGTAATTTTTTCTATATATTACAAACATCAGCAGAAAAACATACTACCTCAACCACCTACGATGGTGTAGGGTATAAATATATAATTTTTATACAAATATAAAAGTATATCACAACTTTGATTGTGTGTTAGTAGTCACATCTACTTTTAAAGTTTTATGCCATTGAAATATCATTTTTCAGTTCATTGCGCTTATTTCTTTCATTCGTTTTTTTTGTTCCCTTCCCCCTTTTTAGGTGAAATTTTTTTTGTTTTTTGACAAAAACTTTTTTATTTCTTATTTTATTTTTGGACTTTTTTCTTGTGCATAAAAATTGAACAAAAAGTCATTTTTATTATATGCCAAAGCAAAAACAAAATCAAACAAATAAGAATGCTTTATTCGGCCATGCCGAATCTTCAATACTTTTTACCACAATTTTTTGGATTTAATTTCTAATGGCGGCGCTTCAAGCACTCATTGTCATGTTCTCACATAAACGTATTACAAGTACGAGAAATTCGCATACAACAACTCGATTGATGGGATAACGGCAAACAAATCCAAATCGCTACTTATATCTTCACATCACAATTTAAAACTTAAATATATTATGGTCTTCCCCAGTTTACGATGTATATATTTAAAATTAAAAGCACATGGTCAATGTATAAAACCCCTTTTTACGGTAACCAGTATCGCTACGCGACGCCTCAGCATTCAACAATATGAAAGAATAAGACGCAAATTTCTTAAATTCTTAAGTGGTAACGATGATGACGCGATAGGTGTTTACTCACCCAGAGCTGCTATTCGACTGCTCCACCACAAATTTCTCAGGAATAATACTCAGGCTATGTTTTAAAGAGCTCCCTCAATTCTGAATGTGAGCGTGCCAACAACAGACAGATGCACGGATAAATCGACTCAGATTTTGATTTTTATTTAATGCAAGAATATATAAATACATTATGGGATCCGAGATAATTCCTTCTTAGCGTTACACACGAAATGATAAAGTTAACATACCCTCTTCATCACTTGTGGCCGTGAAGGGTATAAAAAAGACTTAAACTTTAGCAATTGATTTACATACAACAAAGTTTAGGTGAATTTCTTTCTTTTTCTTAATAATTCTACTTTTGCTCTTGAATCGGTGTTGACTTGTGTTTCCAATAAAAACATCAAAACTTTTATATTTGAAATGAACCAAAACAAAAAAAAAACAAAATATTAAAAATCGAGTGGGAGAAAACAAAAATAAAAGAACAACAATAAAATTGCACACACAAAAAATAAGAGACATATAGGGAATATCAGTAGAAGGTGGTCATAAAACAAGAAAAAGTATAAAAGAACATCTTGAACGGAAGAACAAATAACAACAAAAAAGTGCAAAAAACGGCAACAGAGCTGGGAAATGTGGAACTTAGAGATCACAAAAAACTTTAAGCAATAACTCATTATTGTCCTGCACAACAAGGGACAGTGGGTGAAAAAGAACTTAAATGTGAAATGATTATTGCTGAGATGTTTTGTATGGATAAATACATAATTTTATTATAAACACAGAAAAAATTTATGTAAAATTAATTGAAATAGAAAAAAAATTAATTTTTGTCAGTTATTATTTTGCTTCATAGATAAAAAATGTTAATTTAACATTGCTGCACAGTAAATACAGTAAATTTTTTGAGAATATTCTTGAAATTTTACTACTTGAAATTTTACTACTAAAAACGTAAAAACGTTTAATTTAAACAAAATGAAACAATTTACTCAATCTTAAATCATCTTTGTTCAACGTTGATTTTGCTTCATGCTTTTTTCACTTTAAAATTAACTACTTCCTTCTTGACTAACAACTTTTTCTCAATTTTTAACAAATTTCTAATGCCATTGGATATAAAGCAATTCCGAGGACATTAAGTGAAACAATTTCTCCGCTAGCCCTATCGGAATTTCGTTAATTTTTAAATATTTTTCAAAAATTTGTCAAAGCTAGAATTTTCAGAAAATTACCTTGATTATATACATAAATTTATTTGCTACCTACCCGATAAATCTGTTATGGGCCAAACCTCTTATAACGACAGGTTGTGCAATTTACTGGAAAAAGTGCATTTTTCAAGTTAAAAAAAGTAAAAAAAACGTTTCCAAATTGGTCAAAATTTTACTTTGGTTTAAATATCTCTTAAACTATAAAAGTTACCCCACACATGTTAACGCACTTATTAGAGTAGAATTAAGGCTGTATTTATGTAAAATATTTTTTCAATCACATTATAAATAAAATTTTGGTAATTTTTGAAAAAGTCGTCAAAATCGAGGTGTACAACTTTCGATAACCATTTCCCGATCCCAGGACTAGAAACATAACCTTCTCCAAGTCGATTGAAAAATGCATCGTTAAAAAATATTTAACAGGTCAAAAGTTACAGAATTATTAAAAAAACGTTTTAGGACTATTGTGTATCCCACATTTTGTACAGTAAAGCTGTTTCTTTTAGAATGTATTTGGTGTGAGCTTTCACTTTGATAGTACTTCAGATATTCGATAACTATTCAGGCGGCTACTGCTCCCTCTGATCCTTTTCGATCTTTGTTTGTTTAGTAAAACTATTTCTTGGAAAAGTGATTGTAATGAAATCTTAATACTTCTACTTCAATCTCCACTTGTCTGTATGCAAATCCGACCAGTTCATCAAAACTTACAGATGCATTTTAAGAAATAGATTTTAATTATACTGGACTTATAGCTGCAAGTATTACTCCTGAGTCTACTTAACGATATCTATCCGACCATTTTTTTCAACTTTGAAACTTTAAAGTCATTTTAGAATGAAATCTTCTCCATCCTTGTTATTTAGTATATAATTTAGTATTAAAATATATTTTATTTTATTTTTATACCCTTCACCACCACAAGCGGTGATGAGGGTATATTAACTTTGCCATTCCATATGTAATTCCGAGAAGAAATCATCTTAAAACCTCTAAAGAATATATTTGCTTGTATGAAATCAAAATCAGAGTCGATTTAGCTATTTTCATCTGTCTGCCTATTGAAAACATTCTAACGACTAGAATAATTGTCCGAATTCAATAAAAAATTTAAAACTATATCGATTCATAAAAGTTATAGACCGATATCTGAAAATACTCAAAATTCCGAAAAAGAACATTTCTACAAAATGTACTCAAATTTAAACAAAATTTAATTTTAACATGCAAAAAATTATGCAAATCGGATTAATAGAAAAAAGTTATAGGCTAAAACATGACCTATGTAACTGTGTTATATAGGTCACAACTTTATATATAATTTTCGGAAATATTTATTGCGATACAATTATAAAACAAAAATAAACTAAATTGTACTTGGAATATGGTTTTGAACCTATAAAACTTTTACATATGAAACAATTCTATTGAAATTCGTAACAGTTATATAAATAACTGTATTTGATATATGTTATTAATTTTATCAACATCGGATCATATTTTGTTATAATTCCCATTTAAGCTCAGTTCTCATGAAAATAATTTTAAACTTATAAAAATGCTAAATTTGATCCAATGTGTCACCATAATTCACTGCAGTACTTAAAGAGGCCAATATACCTACTTATTGGTCCCATACAACTTACCTTCCAAATATCACTTTGAAATTCATAAATCGTCTATATATTTAAAAAAATATTTAGTCGAATAAGAGATAAATATATGTCATAACCGCTATGAGAAATTAAACGAGGGTCGGTCTATATTTTTTTATTATTCCCATATAAACCTACAGAAAAAATCACATTCAAATGCATAAATTTCGCATAAATATAAGTATCATTATAATATATTGCACGAAATAGCCGGGCTTGGCCGACTATAACGTTTGCATTCTTACTTTTTCATTCTTTTGTTCTTCAAAAATATTTAGAACCCAAACGATTGGTAAGAGTATTAGTGTATTCCAGTAGATGAGCACTTTAGGAAAAGAGAAAAAAAGTGAAATGAAAATTCAAACAAAAGCGAAAGAAAAAACGTTCATTTCAACAGTTAAGAATTAAATATAAAACAATTTTTTTTTCTCCACTAAAGAACAGCTGAAAAAATAAATGTTGCTAAAAGAAAACTATAAAACTAATTTGAATTCAGTTTATTCTTATTTTTATTAAATTTTTGTTCATTATTTCACTTTCACAATAAATACTTGGGATAAGAAAGAATAGCAACAAACAAAAAAGAACAAAAGAAGTAAAAGTTTAATTTAATGAAGTTGAGTGAGAGAAAGAGAGAGAGAGAGAAATGAAAAAATTATTTAAATTAATTTTTAATTGGCAATTTAAAAATAGATAATAATTAGAGAAAGATATTAATTAATATTAAAAGGTGATACTATTTATCTTCTTAGAATTTCAAATTGATGTAGAAATTGGTTCAGACTATAAAAAATTAAAATCAATTATACTTAACGGCATTTTTGCTATAAAAGCCATGACCATCCACAGGACCACAAAAACCAAATGTTGAGAACCTCTTTATTATGTTCATGAACTGTAGATTTAGAAGAACATTTATAGTATTTCAGGCTGAATACCTAAAAAGTATTTACTAGCGATCAGTGAAAACAAATATAAGTAGTGAGAATTTTAAAGTCGGTCAAGCCCTATTATGTAGTACTCAACACCACAATGTTGGTTATAAATGGTAATTTCGAAAATGTAATGAATGACCGTCGTATAATTTGATGGTTTTAAAATGTTTTTTTTTTTTTTTTTTTTTTTTTTTTTTGACCGAGGTGAAGGCGGTGTGTGTTATATTGGAGCTGAGGGAAATTTTGGACGACCCTCGTATAGTTTTGCTTATCAATTTTTGCTGATACTTATCTTAGTTTATATTTTAGTAAAATTAAAAAGTTCTCTTATAACTTAATCCAATAACTCAACTAGCTTTTCGTTATTATCTCCCCACTTTACTCTCCATAACTGATGTAATCTCATATGATTATTTCACTGTATTTTTTCTTATAAATTCCGATTTTTATTACTTGATTAAAGTATTCTTACTTCTAGTTTAAAGGCTTAACTAGTTATTTGTTGTAATACTTTTTGGAATTCAGGACAGTAATTCATATTTAACGTCTTTACAGTGCTACTTCCCACGAATGGGAATATTAAAATTTCACACAGGCAGTAATTGTTTCCGATGTAAAGTCTTCATTTTACAGTACAGTGTTTTGTATTACTTCCCACGAATGGGTATATTAAAATTTCACACAGGCAGTAATTGTTTCCGAAGTAAAGTCTTCATTTTACAGTACAGTGTTTTGTATTTCTGTTTAAGATAGACCAAATCAACCATATTTTAACAATCGTACACAACGCCCATCCTAGCGGGTCTGTAATTTAGAAAATAATCCCATCTTACCTTATAGGTTATACATCAGTAGCAACCAACTTTCAATATATTCTTCAAAATTTATTGCTCCCGTTTTTTTTTTTTTTTTTTGTAATAGAAACGTTATGTCGCACAGGTCACGCCATTGAGTTTTTTACGACCTCTGTTTGGTGGGCCTTTTGCTGTTATACATTGAAAGCAATTGGCTACTCAATCTGATAACGCTTGGCAACCACTAACCTAATATAACTGTTGTTTTATCATGGTTGTTCTACTGAGACCGCTTTCACATTTATTCTCGAGGCCACTATTAAATTTTTCGAAAATTTCGCTACCCCAGAAACATTTTATCTTGGTCTTAACTCACATTTCAACCAACGCTACCAAGCAATGACGTAAAGAATTACTTCATTGATCAAACCAATCTTATTTTCAACAAAGTGCTCGACAAAAAATTTATCGTTAATTTTAAAGGTTTTTTGAACTACAGTTCTAACTTCACAATTAAGTATCTCGGTATTAAGAAGAAGTTTCTCATCAATTAATTCTGAGTATTTTGAGTTTTAACTAAAAGTTTCTAATTTTTAGCTTCAAAAGCATGAAGCCATGCACATTTGTTAGGAATCGTAAAAACATTACCTTTCAATAAGTCCCGGTCATAATCATTTGCTTCACTTCGTTGATTAAACCACTCTCGTCCATATCGACATCCTCGACTAGAAATTTATTGTTATTTTTAAAAGTTTCTTGAACTTTAGCTCTAGCCTAACTAAGCAGTTTCTCTTTATTGGCAAGGAGTTTCTCATCGCCAGATACGTAAGTTTTTTGAATTTCAGTAAAACAGTATCTCATTGTTGATACTGAAAGTTTCTTATCGCAGTTTCTTCTATATATTTAAATTCATAAATTCTGATGCCTCATAACCAGCTGCCTATAGCTATAATTTTACAACTATTTCTTGGGCAGCATAACTTTCAACTTTTCAAATTTCATGATGGATTTTTAATATACTGTCCCACTTCTAACACCAGTTAAACCAAATATCTTCGTTGCATATAAAAGGCGTCAATCATATTTTTTAAAATCTCAAAAACAATTTATTTATATCCTCGAACCGCTCGAAATTTAAAGCAATCAAACAAAGAATGGGGCTATTGATACTTGGAGCATTAAGGTCTGCATCAGCCAGAACCATATTTGTGATTCTGAACTACCGGCTGATGATGTGTTTAGACAATGCGATTCCAGAACTCTCAAATTACTGTATTCCTTCCCCCTCCTGTATACGGCATTCACTCATCACACACTGGAAGATTGCAGCTATCCCGAGAAATATCTATTAGCAGAGGATTATCGTTATTTTAACTAATAGTAATGCCGCAATTAGGTCACTTACAGATGTGTATAAGACATGTCCGAAAATGTAGCACGACAATGAATAAGATGGCGGAGCATTCAAACATTGCACTATATGGATGCATGAATACAGGACTAATTAAGGCAACCTAGAGGTTGCGAATGTCACAGATGAGAACACAGATCGACTGTGTGACTTACAACGCACCGCCTGCTGGAAACATATAGAATATGAGATTTATGCTATAGCGCAGACAGATCGAATAATAAACTACGTGTCTTCACTCTTGAAAAGCACAGTTGCTCCGGTATCTAGATATTGTTGTTTTGGAATACATACAGCGAGAATAGGCATTCCTACAAATGATTTTTGCAAGAGTTGTCGAAATGAGGAGGAGGAAATGATTCCTCACTTTTTCTGTCAGTACTCTGCTTCGGAGAACTATGATTTCGTTTTTTTCTGTAGATCGCTACAATCTCTGAAAAATTTGGCTACTGGTGATTAAATGGATGTCTGTGGATTTATTTGTTATTGCGTTTGGTTTCATGACGGATCTTTTACATAGGCTCTCCACAGGTTTCTGTGAAACTGATGGTCAAATGCAGCGCTCTTTAACTATTGCTTCTACATCGACTCCAAACATTAATATACTACTTCTTTTTTATACCTATTTTCTCAAACATCATCTGCATTCACCTTCACTTTTCTTAATTCACAATCAGAGTCACTTTTTGAGTCAATTTAACGATGTCTGTCCATTTGCCTGTCTGTCCATGTAAACGTTGTGAACAGTCTACATATTATTACTTTGGTCCAAAGACGACGACTTTTGAAATTGGTCTTATTCGGTCTAATATTTCAGGTACCTCCCATACAAATGTTCCTCCCGGTTTTAAGATCATTAAAGTCCTAAATATAACGCCATTTAAACGAAATTTGGCACAAGTAAGTCTTATTATGTTCTTAAACTATGTGCTAAAATATGCGAGGACCGGTCCATTATTTCTCATAGGTCCCATATAAACCCTTTCTCAAATATCACTTTTAAGGGCATATCTCACATATACATTGATATTGTAATAATAACAGGTCAAATTAAGATAAATATAAACAAAATTCGATTTTCAGAATTATACAATGGTCAGCTCCCATTAAAACCCCCAGATATAATAATAAATTTTAAAGTCATAATTTTAACAAAAAACTTAGTATCGCAATAATATACTGAACAGTGAAGAATAAATCAGAAAATTAAATTATACGAGGGTAGTTGGTTAATTTTTTCTAACTACGATTTTTAGCCAACAATGTGATGTAGGGTATTAGATAACCGGGCTTGACCGACTATACATTTTTAATTGTTATATTGTTATATGTTCGAATGCGCATTGAATATGTCATAATATTTTGCCTCTTTAAGTACTGCCATTTTAAAATTAAATAATTATATTTTAGCTAATATCAGAACCATTCAAACAAAAACTCTACTTTATTATTAATTTCATCTGGTAACTTTGAATTCATCTTAGCTGAAAATTTTTGTGAAGAACAGCTGTGTAACAGCTGTTTAACAGCTGTTAAGCTTATACTCTCGCTCATTTTTCTTGCACTTTTTCATACACTCCAACTCTCACTCTGAGTGTTTTTGTAATTGTTTATTTGTTTTTCTGAGTTTTTGCAAAACTACTAAAAAAGCAATTTCACAATTGTTTATTGTTTATTAAACAATTGAAGTTTTTAAAATATTGACAACAATTGCGCATTGCAAAAACAAAACAAAAGGAATAATTCAAAAGAAATGTCAAAAACTACCCTTTTAGGAATTAGACAGTATGACAGCAAAGGAAAAAATACCCCACTTGAGTAGAGAACTTTAATTTTCTGGATGCCATTGAAACGTTGCAAAGAATAAAAAGAGCATACAAGAATCAAACATTTAACAAAGAAAAATTGTTGGGAGCAGACGTTTTTTAATAAAATATTCATAAAATTTACAAACTACTAAAAATATAATTTAAATTATTTCTATTAACGAAATCATGTTACAAAAATCGTGTAAATTTGCAAAAACTCCATAGAATCAAAAATATTACGAAGCTACAACGATGTGGTGACCTCTTGGGAAAACTAACTAAAAACTAAGTCTTTTTTCCTACTGCATACACCTATCAAATATAATATTTTACTATTTAGTGTTTAAAGTTTTGTACAACCATTTGAAACCTCAGGCTTTGAAAGAGCTGCTGCTTTTAAACCCCCTTTGGCTGCTTATACACCAGCTCAAACATGTCATTGGCCAGTGCTGCAGGAGTTTTACTTAAACCACAAACACCTCTCCAGCAATTGTTGGAAGACATAAATTTTCAACGCAACAAAGAAATGAGACAATTGCTCAAGGATGGTAAGTATCCCATACATATATCCCATCATATACACAATTAGTAAGTTTCCTTTAAAATTCTTTAAAACCAAAATAGATCTTGGATATTTGTCTATTTTAAGTTAGAAAATGTGTCTATATTTGCACATTATCGATTATTCCCAAACAGTCGGTTACATATGTTCAACCACCCACTTTGTAAAGAAAGAAATGCATATAATTTGTTTTCCTCTTTATTTTACAATTTTGTTATGTAGAATTTTTGTATTTTCTTTTTACAACTTTCGTTTCTCTCTTTTTGGTGGTTAAGGGTGATTTTTAATGTCTCATAAAGATTATCGGAGTGTTTATTTTGATTATAGTATTTGAGGTTAATTAATCAATTTCTTTGTTTTTATTATGATATTCGTAAATATTGAACTACATTCATATATATGTATGTCAAATAAGGAAAAATTGAAAGTATGTTTTTGAAAACATAAACAAGAATGCTGTAAATGCGGCTGATCAAATCTTATATATCCTCCAGCACTTAAATTTTAAACAAAATTTTAGGCTTAAGCCAAATGCTATACGGTGATCGGGGAGTTCGTCACTCTTGTAAGTGCTTTGCAAATAATTATTTGTACCAAGTTTTACTGAAATATTGTAAGATTTGAAGTTTTATTAACTTGAAACATACACGGAAGCTAAAACAAAATCATTTTCCCTTTTTAATCACTAATGATGACATGTTGAGCCCTTTTCGGAAACATTTACATTAACGATTTCATTACTCCTTAATAGACATAAATGTGTTTCAGACAAACGGACCTTATTAAATTGATTCATAATTTTATTTAATTCAAGAATATTTATACTTTATGCTGTTTAAGATGACAATTTCTTGACATTAAAGATTAAAAAACTAAATATACGCTTTTTAACCACCTGTGGTTTGTGAGAGGTACAACAAATAATGCTCAATTAGTGATGACCGTTTTCCATAACCTTCTCAAAATTCTTTGTTTTTATAGTGCTTTTAGTCAATTTGCTCGAACAGATTTAATTATTTTCTAACAAGAACCCAATATCTCGACACTGGTCTTAGCAGTTTGGAGGATTTGCCACTCTTGGCACATAATTGTTGTTGTAATAGTTCGGCTGTACCCAGCAGTTCTTTCTTAAAGAGAAAATATTCGTTTGATTCAGCTGTTGCTTTTTTAAAAATTATGTCGTAAAACTTTCTTTACTTTTAAGATTAAAAATCTTAATATACGCTCTTTAACACCTGTGCGAAGCCCGATCTTCATTACCTCTTTAAAATTGTTTGTATAAATCAGTTTTGAGTTGTATCTATATATCTTCTATCTTCTATATATATAAAATATGTATGTATCTATGTATGTATGTATGTATGTATGTATGTATGTATGTATGTATGTATGTATGTATGTATGTATTATGTATGTATGTATGTATGTATGTATGTATGTATGTATGTATGTATGTATGTATGTATGTATGTATGAAGCATATAGACTCTAAGACGACTGGTCCAATTTTGATGAAATTTTCATATAATGATCCCAATATACCCGAAAGTTATATAGGCTATAAGAAATTTCGATAGGACCAGGGGAAGTAGTGCCCTCATACAAAGCAACTATTATAATTATCGAATATCCAAAGAACTATACCAAGAGTTCTCAAATTTGGTCCCAATAACTTTCTTAGGGAACTGTTTTACTGGACATAACATAGTTCACCAGGAGGGGTATCGCCCATACAAAGCAACAGCGAGAGTTCTTAAATTTGGTCCCAACAACTTTCTCAAGGAACTGCTTTGCAGGACAAAACGAGGTGTCGGGTGTGCTAATAATCTTTTTAGAATCATGTGAAATCTTAAATGGCATCTCTGTCAAAAAGGTCTAAATTCAGACGTGCTTAAAACCACTCCATTGTAAAAAGCAAAAATTGAAAATTTTTGACACAAACTCTTAACTTTTTTCAGAAACAATATTTTTAGATCAGTTTTTCTTATTTCATAATCAATATATTGTTACCAAATAGTTATCATTTCAATTATCTCACTTCTTTCTAAAATCAATATTTCAACTTCACTTCTTCATATAAATATTTTTCATCAAAATTTTCCTTTTTCTGTAAATTAAATTAAAAATTTGAGAATTAAAAAAAATGATGCCTATTTACTATTGTTTCAGATAGTGGATTTGTTGTTTTACAAGGCACCACCTATTGGACCGATTTATTTGTACGACATTTTCTATTCCAAACGGAACCGGTTCATAGTATTGATTCAGATGATTTGTTATTTTTTGTACGTAAAAAACATGTAAAGAGTTCTTCCCGACATATGCCAAAATATGAGGTATGTTATGCTATAAAACAACAAAACAATATAATATTAAATTGTATTATTATCTTTAAAGACTGAGGTCGATGTATTTCGCAAAGATTCTCGTAAATTACCCATTGGTGATCCCGATGTTGATTGGGAGGAAACAGTTTATCTGAATATGATCATACATCAATTTGACTATACTCTTACTTTGGCTATTTGTACAAGAACTTCGCCAAAAGAATTGCAGGTTTTAAGACGTCATTCGCAGCGAGTTTATGCCAGTCCGAGTCGAAGAAAAATGGATACCAAAGGTGAAGGTGAAGAGATAACCTATCCTCATATTTGTTTTATGGTCGATAACTTTGACGAGGTATGTATGAAATGAGTTTAAGATTTTGAAATATTTTAATGTTACTTTTTTTATAGGTCTTTAGTGATATCTTAGTTAGAGATGGTGAAATGGTGTGTGTGGAACTGGTGGCCAATGATAAAGATGGTGCTGTTCAAGGTGTTATATTTTTAGGTTCTATACGTTATGATGCTTTAAAGAAAGTCTATGATGCTAGAGTAAGTCCTCTGTTATTACAAACATATAAGTTTAAATGATTTTGTTTTTGTTTTTTATAGCAATCCAGCTTAAGTTCAAAGGTAGCGCAACGCATGTCTTTCGGCTTATTTAGTAGCGGTGCTGGTGTTCAAACACGCTGTGAATTTGTTAGAATGAAAGGACCTCAGGGCAAAGGTCATGCAGAAATGGCTGTTACGAAACCAAAAGGTTCTGGCGTAGAAACTCCTACTAGTGAACCTGGGTATTTCTTTAATTTTAAAATTCATATTCTTTGCATTATTTTAATATTTTTATATATATTTTAGCTTTTGTGCCACTGACATGTGGGATGATTGGGAAGAGGAAAATGATGATTATTGCACATATCGTCATCAACGTCGTCTTAGTGATCCCAGTGCTAATCTAAATAATTTCTCACGTTATGCTTGGCGCACAAAAAATTCTTCCGATACTGCTTCAGGCTCAGCTGGTTCTAAGGCACGTTCAGAAAATGAGGGACTTGATTCTCTGGCCAATGAAGTGTCCGAAATAGAAGCAGGAGATTTAAGAGATGGTATGTTTTTTTATTATCATTATTAATATATATTTCCAATATGCTTTTTTGGTATTTGTTTTATTTTATTTGATAAATTTATAGTAAAATAATATTTTGCATTTATTTATTTTTTCTTTAATTGAAGATTATTATAAAATTCTCTTCTATTTCAATTTTTTAAATTTTAATAAATTTTTTACACTTTTTTCATCATCACTTGCATTAAATAGGAAACATTTAATTGAATAATTCACATACACATATAAACACATTAATACATACACTATTTAATTTACCAATTTAAATAATATTTTTAACCATTTTCTTAAAAAATGCATGCATTTTTAAAAAATATTTCTTATAACCATTTTGTGTTTCTTTTGTAATTTTCATTTTTTAACAAGTATATATTTTGGATTATGAGTGTTCTATAAAATTGAACTCAGAATTATTAGTGTGCAATAGAACTTTGTCCTGCATCTGTCTAAAGATATCAATGTATGTGTGTTTTGAATCTAAATAAATTATAGTTTATAAATTGAATTAATAGAATAAAATAAATATTGATAACATCATATCAAGATCTTACATTTCTCTTAACTTTGTCAACACCACGTAGAAGTTGTCTAAGACCTCATAAAATATTAATTTATTCTTCCATCAAATGAAAAACTGAGTTGGTTAAGCTATAGCCTTTTGTATGCCAGTCCATCGGTGGCGGTATGCCTGTCTTCTGAAACATTCTCATGTCCACAATAATGGACATGAATATGTTTTCGGCTAGAAGTTTGTTAAAATCGTCCTTTTAAAACCGACAATATCGCTCCACTAAAAAAATATTATAGAATTATACGAGAACAATCTGAAAATTTAGAAGAGATCTCATATTAAAATTATTTAGATTTAAAAATATGCAAGATTTTGAACCTCAATATTATTTTTTAAAATTTGCTACGTTTGCATATTTATGAACTCCAAAATAAGAAAATGCTGGGACCATTATTTGACCTGACTTCTATATTAAGTTTTTTTCCGAAATAGCGGTTTGTGCTTAATAGAATATTAAATTTGAATCGACTTTATTGAAATTTGGCAAAATAATTTTTCTGTCTTAAACTAAATAATTTGGAAAATATCGGACCATATTTGCTTATAGCTCTAGCATAAGTTAATTTTCTGGGAATAGGAAAAACAATTATCTAATTGTCTGCAATATATGTAACTAATCCTTATTCCCTTACTCGGAATGAACAAATTAGTAAAGCCATAACTATAAAACTCATTTCAGGTCAGCCATCTTTAAACTTTAGCTTTCACATAAGTTTTAACTCGCAAAAATTTTAAATTTTACAATATTTCGAAGAAATTTCGGAAAACTTCCAAAACAAAAAAAGTTAACAAAATGATAAAATGTGAAATTAGTTTTCTAAACAAATTTTATCAATTAGAATTAACAGATTAAACTTTATGTAAAATTCTTAAACAATAAGCAGGAATAAGTCGGCCAAAATAAGCGAAAAATTTTAAGTTCTTCAACATCAGTGTCCATCACATTTGTGAAAAAGTTTATAGTTTATTTCTACGATAAGTCTGCGCTGCACAGTGCTGTCAAAACGCTTTGGAAAAGATTAATTAATTTTTAAGCAATTGAATATTTTTTATAATGAAATGGACATTCTTGAGTGGGTCCTCGGGTAGGAAACTGGATCTTTAAAGTTGGACATTCAGGTATGACGATTTTTGAAAAAAATCGCCAAAATTCTATTTGTGATTTTATTGAAAATATATTTTACATACATATAGCCCTAATCATTCTCTACAAAAATACGCTTACACATGTCAAATATCTCCAATAGTAGTAGAGTTATTTAGATCAGCGTAAAATTTTTACCCATTTTCAGGACATTTTTTATTAGTTTTTTCACTTGGAGGACTAAACTCTGGTCTAAAAGATTTTTTAAAATATTGTTTGGGTTCTGTGCAAGACTCTTAATTAATTTTACGCAAGAATTTTATACCTATATGGATTCAATTATAATATTTTGAAAGAAAAGTTTAAAGAAATGGAAAATTTTCCTGATTTTTTTCAAAAAGTTGGTAACATTTCTCACTTTAAAAATAACTTTTTCATACACATTTTTTTTCTTAATTCTGAAAGAATTTCTAACGTCAATGCATATAAAGCAAATCTGAACACATTAGGGAAAACATTTTTCGCGCTGGCCCTATCGGAATTTTTAATTTAAAATATTTTTTAGTTTTTTGAGCAGGAATAAGTATCAAAGCTAGAATAGTCAGATAAGTACCTTGATTATATAATTACTTTTTACTACTGTAATTGTCAAAATTTCTTATAACGGCAGGGTGAGCAATTTACTAAAAAAAATAATTTTTTTAAACAAATTTTCTCCGGATTGAATTTTTGGTTATTTTGGAATAAAAAAGTGGAAATACTTTTATAGTCCTACATTAAGGACATCACCAATCAAAAAATTAACTGAAACTTGGTCCACATCCTTAGAAATTTGCACATTTCCCATGTAATTATGTGCTGAAGTATTCTACGTAATAAGATGAATTTTAAACTTATGCTCTTTCAAAACGCCCTTAAAATAACTTAAAATAAAGTGTGTTTTTAATTTGTTTAATTTCGGAACCAATGAGTTGTTTAAGAATAAATCCTATAATTGCTATAAACAGAGACTCTAGATCCATTTCCCATATTTACTTGTTTTTTGAATTTATATTTGTATTATTTATTAATCAATTGATTTTGTGTACATATTAACAATTTTATCTCACAGATTCACTTTTTTTTTGTTATTTAATAGCTTTTTAATTCGATTTTCTTTTTTATAATTAAAATTATTAATATGCTGCTGCTTTTTGTAAAATTTATTTAAAACAAATTCTTAATGTTTCTCCTGTATCCTTTTATACCAAGAAAAAAATAATAAAAAAAATATTAAACACAATACAATTTATTTATTATAAACCTGTCTACACTTATTTATACATATTTTCTTAATGTATATAAAGAAAATATAATCTTTGGACAAACAGATTTTAAAAACAAAAAAAATATAAATAAATTTCTATATAGATTTGCCGAGAAAGCAGGACTCATTGAAAAAAAATGAATCTCTAATTCAAAAAACAATTTATTTAGAGATTTTGAATGCATAAAACATTATTTTCCAATCCCTTAATGTTTATAATTTTTTATTTATTATTTTTAAGTTTTTTTTTATCGTCTTATTTCTTTTGTCCGAAAGTAAATAATTTTATTTTTAATTTTTCTTAGCTGAAATGCATTTTGGTTTTTTTATTTAATTTTAAATATTTTTTGTAGAAATAAGTTTCATTTTATTTAAGATAAATTAAATTTATTTTTCTGTATATTTAAAAATATGACTAAGAATAATTAGTTTTTAATAAAGTTTGAAATCAAGTTGCTAATTTATTACCCAAATATGCTTGATTGCGCTTTTCAAAATTAATTATATACAATATTTTAAAATTCCCTATAACCAGTAGGTGAACACTTTTGATTTTATAAAAAAAATATTCATATCTAGTTTTAATTAATTCCTCTTCAAATAAAGCAAGATGATTGAAAAGCTATATGTGTAAAAAATAATGAGGTTAGGATTTGAAATTGCAAATTTGCAAGAGTATTGCAAGACAATAAAACAAAAAATTGCAAGAGAGTTTATGTTTATTAGAAAAAGACTGCAAAGTAGCATCGTCAGAGAAACCACGCAATATTATAGGAAAGCTATAGAAAAGTCCTGGATGTAACAGTTAAGTAACTTCAAATGGTTGAGAACCTCAAATCAATGTTTTTTGATATTGTTTGGAAAAAATCTGTATTTGTGTTTATCTTTCCTATATGGCTTTTAGGGGTTCTATACTCATAAATAAGATTGCACCTAAAACAACACCGACCAAAGTCCAAATAACGTTAACTATCAAACTAAAATCAGGCTAAAAAATTTAGGATCTTTAAACAAAAATTTATATGTGTCTCTAAGGGGCAAAGAATCAGCGACAGAAAATTCACTAGTATTTCCTATTAATTCATCAACAATCTTCTTATGAACTGCAATATTTACCTCGACTGACAGTATAGTCACTTTAAAATATTTTACACTTGTATACTCTGCATCTAAATTGGTTGCATGAAATTTTCAGATCGAAATATCTCGCAATCTGCAATTGAAATTTTCAGCAAACTCACCCAATCCATTCATGTGACCAAATGGCTTGAGTAAGACCTAAATCAGGAACTTCAAATGTAGTAAGAAACGTTATTTAGTTTAATCGAACTTTGTTCTTTGTAGAACAGATAACTATATCCAAAATTTTAGATCTTTATTATTGGTGAAAATGGTTTGATTAGAACCATAGAATCTATAGCGCTTGTTCTATACTCAGCAAAATCGTAGCATAAGATATAATAATTTGATTTATCGAAAGCAAAGATTATTTTGGCTGTATTTTTATTGAAATTCCCAATATGTCGATCATTTAATCGCAACTTAAGAATTAGTTTTTTAGATCTTTTAAATACTTTATTGATCTATACAGACTAAACTTTTTTGATATTTGTACGAACGATGACAAAACTTTTATAAATTTTCCCAATAATCATAACTATTGCCGATGTGATGTTAAATATCAAATGTTTAAAATTATACTGATAGTGAAAAATTAGATTCACAATAAATTAGGCATCTTCCCTTAAGGAGTGAGATCGAAAAATCTTTAACATTTACATGTTAATAAAAAGGAAACCAGTCAACGTACCTACAGTGTTAATTTCTTTAATTTGATTGAAATTACAAAAAAAAAATAGTGGTGAAATGTCGATCCCTTTTTGGAAACTCTTGCGGTTTTACCATTGTGTTCTTCACTTCTCTTTTAACAAAAAAATTTTTCAGGATATGCCTCTCTAGGTACACATGATTGTTCTATGATAAACAAGCTCTTAAGTAGCTTGTTTACCATACTGACAGGCTACCAAATCAGTCCAGAAATAAGTGGATGCATTTATTTGGTCGCATCCTTTTTGTAAACATTTCTTGATATAAAATTTTTCATTTATAGACCCTGTTGCAACAAATTATTGGCTTTTTTACCGTAACTGTATATTACTTGCTATACCAAGAAGTTTTTGGGAAACTTTGTCTACTTTTGGGTTCTGAAATTTCTTCAACATGCCTTCGAGCATCAGCAACATAAAATTTTTGACCAGAAAGTTGCGAAAATTCTGCCAGAACATACATTTCGTCATCCATTATGCAGCAAGAATATTTTCGTGTAAAACTTCAATTTATTGTTAAGAGCTTTTTAGCCTTGTATATTTTTAAACCTGCATTAGCTCTAAATTTACTAAATAGTCCAAGCAACGTGCTAAACGGACTATTTTTCGCACCGAATTGTTGGCTCTAGAAACATTATTTGGACCGATCCTTTTAACTTAACCAGGTTTTCTATCAACGGACAGTTTCTCCCGGTACTGATTAATAACATGTGAAAAAGTTTGACTGCAAATCTTTGAATGCGTGGTCAGCTGAATTTGATGTTAGAAAATTTTCTCATTGTCCCACTTGAGTTTTTGTTGTTGAATTATATATCAATTCGTTGCAATGATGGCCGATCTCTCAAAGAGAGAAAATTTCTCAAAAATTTCTTAGAAAAACTCTTTGTAATATAATAATTCCATAAAAGTTTTCATATCTCATTTGAAACTGGATTTTCCATTTAATTTAAAGACATAATTCTAGACTTTCCATTTTTTACTCTCATAGAATGTTTGAAAACAATTGCAGAGAATAAAATAGTCAATTAAATATTCTCAATTTCCCATAAAATTAAAAAATTTTATTTAATTATTCTATATAAAATCTAATAAATATATATGTAAACATCCTTCTTCCCACTTTACTGCTTTTCTCCATAAACACAAAATCAAAAATGAAAAAAAAATCACAATCTCTCCATTCCAAAACAAACTCATTCATTTTACACTACAAATTATTTAAATATATTTATTTCTTTTTTATAAAAAGAAAATAATTTTTCATTTAAATATTTTATTTTTAATTTCGCTTCTTTAATTTTAATTTAATTTTTTTTCTTTTGCTTAATTAAAATTTAAAAGTGTTAGAAATTAAACTACAAACAAATGATCTATATTTATTTGTAGATCTGCGTCCTGCTTTCTCGGCATCCGAGGCAAAAATTCATACAAATCCAAATTGCGAAGAGCTTAAAATTTTATTAGACCAAAAAGACACAAACAACACTACAACTGTTATAGACAAAACTACTAGTGATATAGAAGATTTTAAACAAGATCATCACGATCAAGTGAATTCTGCTACAAAAGAAACCTCATCACTACTACTTGAACCAAATGGTATACAAGATGCCATAGAAGCAACTAACGAGGCGGTTGCGGTTACATCTCCATCATCGGTAAATGGTAAAACTACGGGTTGTGGTGGTAATTGCTTTAAGAGTGGCAAAAAATGTAAAAAACGTTGGATCTCGACTAATTCCGATAAGAATACACCTCAAATGTCGGAGGTGTATTGTCCTACTTGTGATGATTTTGCCAATGAAACACCAGCCTGTTTGAATAAAATGCCCGATAAAAAATCAAAATTAAAACCCAAGACAATATTGAGCGTGGAAAGTGAGTTGGTGGTAACAAAAAGAGGAAGTCTGAAGTTTAATGAGAAAAAAACGAATACCACTATCGGTAGAAGTTCTTCTTTATCTGCAGCTGATCGTAGAATTAAGAAACCTGAAATTATGGTAAATAGAAAAGATAAAGTTAAAGCCAAAGACAAGGACAAAGATAAAGATAAAGAAGATAAAACAAAAGAAACGAATAAAGAAGGTAAAGATAAAATAAAAGAGAAAACCGCCAAGACCAGTATCTTATCCAAGGTATCTCCCAAAAAATTAAGAGCCCAAAGAACTCAAAGTAATAATAGTGTTACAGAGAAAGCTAAAACTACACTTAAGAGCAAAAAAGAAAATATCAACAATAATCCTGAAACAAAAACCAATAAATCAAACAAAAATTCAGAAGAAATTAAAAAAGACTCGAATGATTCTTGCCAGGAGTATGAAATTGCAGACGATGCCATTTCCCTAAATGGAGGAGGAGATATAACCCAAGTTTCTGAAAGTGTAGCTAAAATGGTAATTCTCACCGAAACAGATTCAATGATCACGGTTAGAGGTAAAGAAGAATTACCGGTAGTAGAACAAACCCCCAATATCACACAATCATCGCCAATACCTCTTTCACCCTTGTCCAATACGAATTCAAATGATAGTGTTACTAAACCCCAAACCACTGTGTATCAATTTGAAAAATGTGTTCGTGTACCTGTAAACGCTGACAGCCATCCATTGCAACCAATAAATACTGACTCAGACAATGAAACCTGTAAAAATGATAATGTCATCGTAACACTTGATAATAAATCTTCGTCCACAACTGGTCAAACATCTGATGAACTAAGATCATTACCACACTGTAGACCAGCCTCTTTAACAAATGATTGTAATGGTAATTGTAATAATTCTGCCTCATGTAGCACATCGCCCATGTCACCGCCCTCAGCAGAAGCTGAAGATTTGCAACAATCTGCCAATTTTGCTTCAACATTGCCCCGAACAAAACGAACTGCTGCTATGCAAGCATTTTATAATCGTGCAATTAATTTAGTACCCAAAAGACGTACACCAGATGGTACCACCATCTACTATTGGTGTGATTTATCAGAAAAATCAATAAAAGGTGAACATTTTACAGATGGATTTTATATCAGATTTGTTTTTATAAGAAATTGCGCTAAGAAATTTTTAAATATATTTTTTAAACATAAAACTTGACTATTTAACGTTTTTTTTATTTACTTTTTTGCAGAACTTGATGATGGTGCTTATAATCCATTGTGGGCTAGTCGAGGCTTTGCCCAATCATTTCATTTTTGGAAAGAAAATCGTCGTCAACAGTCAACTCCATTAAATGCATTCCTTACATATGTTACACTGCCTTGGTGGAGTATAGCTAAAGGTAATAATATACTTAAGCCTACAATGGCTTTAATGCCACTAATTAACTGTTAATTGGTTAACAGCTTTTGTTATTATATCTAACATTTCGATTTTTATTGCGGTAAAATCACAATTTAAATATTTGGATGATTTATATTGAACATATTATAAAGCAGATATTGAAAATTTTTGAAGACTCTTGCAAATCGCATTTAACATGTCTAGAGTTTTCTCATTCTATAAAAATTACTTCTAATATTAAAAAGAAATAGCTAAGAGATTTTAAGTCATGTTGTGTTATATTTTAGCTTCTCCAAATTGTTGTAAAACCCAAATCAATGCCTCCTGAAATTGTTAATATTTCTATTATTCAGAAAAATACGATATTAACAATTTCTTATGTTGGCATTATACCACTTTTTTGTTGCCTATCCCAATTATTTCTTTAGCAAATATCGTGGAAGTGTTGTAAAAAGGCTGAACCACTGTATAAAATTAAGATATTATTCCCTTACTTTTTGTGCGACGATTCAGTCTTTTAATTAGAAAGTCCAGAAATGTTAATTACAAAATTTCATTTAGCTCGGCAATATGTGATAGATTGCAACAATGCGTGGAGAGCAGACAGACAAACTACTAAATCATTACGGTTTCTTAGATATTCTTCATTAATTACAAATTTAATTAAAAGCGAATATTACCACTAATAAAATCGACAAGAATATAATTTTTATTTTTAATATTGAATTCTGCCAATTATTTTTTATTTTCAGATTTATTGGACATCGTGAACTCCCACTAACATTTAGTATTACATTATTTAATTTATTTTGTATCAACATCATTTGTTTAAGAATACTTATATTTTATTATAAAATTGAAAAAAATTTTATAGATTTATTTTTATAGAATTAATTTTAATTACATTCTCTACTTATTTTATACTTTTGAAGGTCTCAAATTTTTACTGTTTCCATTATATATGTATTAGATTTAAATTTTTGTAAATTTGTTAACTAAAAGTTTATAAGATTTATTTGTAAAGTACAACTAAACATTTACAGTTTGACTGCAAAAATACGGCAACGATTTTAAGTTTATAGCAAATGACTTTCTAGTTTTTCGAATTTTTGGTGAAAAACGAAAAATGTTCTGGATCTGAATATCACAATGTGTATTCTCGTTACCATTTGAGCAAAAAAAACTCCTTTGATATAAAAATATAAAGAAGTGAAAAGTGTGGACAAATGGTTGAAAGATTAGTTAGGAATATTGGCCATAAATCAAGTATGAACATGAAAAAACCTAAACTGTGGAAACAAAAAAATATTAGTTGCAAAATTATGATTTTTGAACAGAGGTAGATTGACAGACTGTAATATTGAAATTTGTTTCATAGAAGCAAGTTTCTGGTTTTGAAGGCTTTCCACCACTTCTATCCCACCCCAAGTAAACAAACACTGAAACTCGGAGACGCTTCAAATAATCATAATACCAAATTGGGTTGGTTCTATTGAAGGAATGAAGCGTAATAAAAGGTATGATGAGTCTAAAATATTTTTATTTGTACGAAGGCCCCTACGCAAAGAATATAGCAGAAAAATTTACAACAAGAACTTTCAAACAAGGCGGTTCTAGTATTCTGGTATGGAAGTGTTTTTCGTAATATATAAATAACTTTTGCTTTTATGACTTATTAAAGAAGACGTATGTATGTGGTGCTATTAATTTGATCGCAACTGTACATAGTGATATTCAGAACAAGTAAAAATTGTATTGTCGGACAAGCCCGATTATTTAATACCCTACACCGCATTGTTGGATGTCAATGACAGCTACGAAACACTTATGAACAACCCTCGTATAATTAGAATTTCTGATTTATTAATTATTTTAAAGTACATTAATGTGAAACTAACATTTATGTGAAATTTATAAGTTTGAAAGGATTTTTTCTGGAGGGGTAATATCGAAGTTAAAAGAAATGTTAAACCAACCCTCGTAAAATTTCGAAAATAAATTTTAGATTATATTTTAGTTTGACTATTACAATACCAACGTATTTGTGAGATTTATGTCCTCCAAAATGATATTTGGAAGAGGGCCTCGCATAATTAGGTACATAAATCTAGAATACTATAAAACTTATTATTGTTGAATTTTGTTAAAATCGCTTTATATTTAGAACTTTTCTGAGCTTAAATCCTCATTCCAGAAATATTGCACCGAACACCGACCAATTTCAATAGGCTTCTTCCTTTGCCCAAAATAATAATAATAATAATTTGATCAATAAATGTTAAATTGCCACTTGCAGAGTGTTCACAACGTTTACATGAACAACCAGCCGGACAGAAAAACAGACGAAAGGACGAACATCGTCAAATCGACTCAGAAAATAATTTTGAATCGAACGGTATACTTAACGGTAAAATAGAAAGATGAACACCTACTGTGGTGTAGGGTATAACAAGAAATATTTTTTGTTTTTCTACAAAAATTTGAAAAAAATAGAAAACCATTTAATAAAAACATAAAATCTTCGCCCAAATTTTGCACCAAACTATAAATCGAATAATAATATTTTTTATAATGGCATCTTTAAAATGATTTTTAAGGAAATCTTTTTTTAAAAGATACAATATTTATTTAATTTTTCAAAAGTGATTATTTTCTTAAATCTACACTAAATACTTTTTATATTTTCATTTCTCTAAAGAATGAAATAAACATTTTTTCCGACAGATTAATTAAACTACATTTTTCTTCTTCAACAGTTTTGTGATAATTTTATATAATTTATTTTTTATATTTATATGTATGTACTTAATTGGCTTATTATACCCTACACCACCTATCATATAGAAAAAATTGTGTTACACTTACATTAAGGTATACCGTTCGACTCAGATTCATTTTCTATGTCGATTAAACGATGTCCGTTTGTCTGGCCTGCTGACAGTCCATATAAATGTTGTGAACACTCTATAGGTTAACTTTTCTAGTTATCTTGATGAAATTTGGTACATATTATTTTTTGTCCAATGACGAAGAATATAGAAATTATTCATATTCGACTCAATATTTCAGGCAGCTCCCATACAAATGTCTTCCCTGAATAAGGTTTTGAAGACATATAATTTCAACAAAATTATTATCATTTTATTCTTAATCGATATGCCAAATTTTGCATTACTTCTTATATGCCGCATATAAGCCTCCTCCCAAATATCACTTTTAATCTTACATATACGTTGGTATTGTGATAACAACTTGTTAAATTAACATAAATATAATCTTAAATAGATGTTCGAAATTGTCGAGGGTCCATAATTTCTTCAAGCTCCCATATAACCCCGAAAAATTATTTTCAGATGCATAAATTTCACATAAATATTATAGATCGATTACGTATGGCAAGCGAACTTCAGTTGCGTTGCCTGGTGACTACGCATAAACATTTTTCTACGGAAAACGTTTCAATTTAATTTGTTACTTTCAATATTCGTATCTATCAACATGAGCAATATTTGGATTTAACTCCATTTGTTCAAAAAGAACCTCAATTTCTATTCTTCTTGTTGTAATTTTAATAATTTTGTAGTTTATATTTACATTTTAAATTGAAAACAAATGTATAAAATGTATTAGGCAACCAGAAAAACACTGTTGCCAGTTTCCATCTATAATATAAATTTGGCAACTAACAACGCAACTTAAGTTCGGTTGACATACGTAATCGATTCTTTAGTACCATAAAAATGTAATTCACACTTAATCAAAAACCATAAATTTTTTATTGCTGTCATTTACAAACAAACAATGTGATGTAGGGTATTAAATAGTCAGGCTTGACCGACTTATAATATTTTTATTTAATTTTTTTTTATAAAACTGTTACATTTTGATTCGTAAAAGAAAATATTTAAATTATAAATTATCTTAAACATATAATCATTTTACGTATGTATTGACATATTTAGCATGAAAAGGAAAAACATATACATATTAATGATTGAAAAAACCAAAATAAATTGTATACTATAACAGTGTTGAGATTATGGTTCTGAATAGCGTTTGCATTAAAACTTGTTTAAGATTAATTAGCAACTAAAACTTATTTTTTAGTTGCTGATAGTGCCAAATTCAAATTTCTAATTTTTTCAATATTAAATTTTCGAACTTATGTAATACGATAAGAACTTCAAAGATTGGAATTTTTCATTTGTTTTTTATTAAATTTTTAGAAAATAATTTTAGTTTTGTCATTCCAAAAATTTAAATCCTTAAAAAACAAACTGTAATTTATATTTTATGAACATTTTTGTTGTCAATTAAATATCAAATAATATGAATTTATTAATAATTTCAAAGCAAAGAAAATCCGAAAATTCGAATTTAAGTTCGAAAATTTTCGAACTTCATATTAAATTAAAGGAACAATTCGAAAAAATACAGTAATTTTTTAAGAAAAAAAAATTCAAGGATCAAAATTACACATTTTCAATAAACTAATAATTGTTACATTTATTTTTTAAAGCTGAAATTTTTAATACAATAGTGACGCCAAGTCAGGCCAAAAAACAAGTGGGGACATTATGATGCCTTGAAGCAGCCTTTTTTGTAATCATTCCTTGATATAAATTTCGGTATTTTAAAACCCGTTGTAAGCAAATGATTAGCTTCTTTTGCCGCAACTGCATATTGCTTGCCATACCAAAAACTTTTTGGGACATTTTGACTGCTTTTGGATCCTAAACTTTTCTTTTCTTTTTTTGACCAGGAAACTTCTTAAAACTACGTCATCCATTATGCACAAGAATATATATTTTTTGTAAAACTTGACTTCAATTTTCGTGCTCTGTTTTGGCCTCCTCAGCATTCCTGTCAGGTACATTTTAGAGCTTTGTATATTTTCAAATCTCCATTAGCTTTAACTTTTAGTACCAAAAAGTCCAAACACTGAGCTAAACAGGCTGCTTTTCTACCAGCTTTAGAAATATCATGTGGATCATTTCTTCTATCTGAATCAGATTATTTATTAACGGAAAATTTCCCGATAACGGTTCGAAGACAGAGCTTTGTAGCTTGGGTAACTTTTTGTAGGACCAAGCTTGGGTTTGGTAAAAATTTTTCATAATTTTAGTACCCACAATATATATTTGTTTAGCATTAAACATAATAACTGACATGTTTTACAAAGGTTACTTGATAAAAAAAAAGAAGATCAAATAAAACTTGGGTTAAAAGTTGTAATGCAAAACGCCGATTAAGAATTTTTCGATCTCATTCGAAAAAGTAGCAAAATTTAATATTACGAAAGTCCTTTATATATATTAAATTTTCTAATTTGAAAAAAATCTTAACAAACTGAAGAAGTTTTCCCAAACGATGTTCAGAACTTATTCGTCTTGTTTGTTTCGAAAATTTGTAATATTTACCGTGTAAAACATAAACATTTTTGTTTTTATTTAAATAAAAAAACATAATAATTAAAAATGTTTTAAGTAATTATTCATTTGCTATTTTTACTATTTTCAGTTGATTTGCTGCAATTAAGTTTTTGTAATAAAAATAGTTAAAATAGCAATTTAATAAATACTAAGTCTTAAAAATAACTATATTTATTTTAGTTAATAAGTTCATAAGAAAAAAAGACACAAATTTATTAAAAATAAATTATATACAACTACATAAAATGATATATAATAAAAACTGTATACGTGTTTTAATTACAAAATATTATTAATGATATATTCAACTCTGCCCGCGGTACTACTGGGCACTTATGCCTTATAGTCCATCAATTATCATAGTCCATCAATTATCATAGAAATTAAGAAAAAAAAGTAAAAGTTATATTTAAAGAAGTCCGACTATTTAATACCCTACACCATGTTGTGGGTAACTAATGGTAGCTGCTTAAGAGTGCAGTATGATTTGTGAGCTTTGCCACCCTTTTAAAGTGTGTGGTATCCTACCTAGATTGGCCAGTAAGAAAGTTTCTTGGGAAGTAAATGCTTTTACATTTCTTTAGATATTTAATAACTATATTTGCTTAGTACCTTTTCCTTTGTTGTAATGCAAAACGTCCATTAAGAATTTTTCGATCTCATTCGAAAAGTAGCAAAATTTAATATTACGAAAATCCTTTAGATATTCGTTAATTAACATTTTCTAATTTGAAAAAAATCTTAACAAACTGAAGAAGTTTTCCCAAACGATGTTCAGAACTTATTCGTCTTGTTTGTTTCGAAAATTTGTAATATTTACCGTGTAAAACATAAACATTTTTGTTTTTATTTAAAAAAAAAAACATAATAATTAAAAATGTTTTAAGTAATTATTCATTTGCTATTTTTACTATTTTCAGTTGATTTGCTGCAATTAAGTTTTTGTAATAAAAATAGTTAAAATAGCAATTTAATAAATACTAAGTCTTAAAAATAACTATATTTATTTTAGTTAATAAGTTCATAGAAAAAAAAGACACAAATTTATTATAAAAATAAATTATATACAACTACATAAATGATATATAATAAAAACTTATACGTGTTTTATAATTACAAAATAATTATTAATGATATATTCAACTCTGCCCGTGGTACTACTGGGCACTTATGCCTTATAGTCCATCAATTATCATAGTCCATCAATTCATAGAAATTTAAGAAAAAAAATAAAAGTTATATTTAAAGAAGTCCGACTATTTAATACCCTACACCATGTTGTGGGTAACTAATGGTAGCTGCTTAAAAATCGTGCAGTATGATTTGTGAGCTTTGCCACCCTTTTAAAGTGTGTGGTATCCTACCTAGATTTTGACCAGTAAGAAAATTTCTTGGGAAAGTAAATGCAAAAAAATACGAAGGCTTTAGATATTTAATAACTATATTTGCTTAGTACCTTTTCCTTTGATCCAAATCCTATATTTTGATCAGTAAAACAACTTGAGAAAGTGATTGCGGTCGAATTTGAGAACTATTGCAGTTATAGTTCTTTAGATATTCGTTAATTAACATTTTCTTGTATGAGGAATACCTCTCCGCCTTTCGTTCTGTCCAGTAAAAAAAAAACAGCTTAAAAATGAAATATTTATAGGGACTAAATTTGAAAATTCTCGGTGTAGTGGTTCCTTCGATATTTGATTATCAAGATTGCTTTCTAAGGAGGCTAACCGTCCCCCTGATCCGTCTGTCCTTCATAATGTCTAGAAAAAACACCACTATGGAAATAGTTCTTACTGTATAGTTCTTTTAATATTCGATGATTAATATTTGCCTTGTATGAGGGCAACCTATATCTCTACCAGTCTCACATTTTTCTTTTTTTTTCTTTAGATATTCGATAATCAATATTTTCTTTGTTATGGAAGGTACTCTATTCTGACCGTCAATTTTTTTTATAACGTATGTTACTTTCGCCAATTGATAATAATTGCTTCTAAGCAAACATTAGCGTTGTATTACCATACGATTTAAATAGATCATTAGTAATTTAAATTTGCTTTGTATGGTAGTATCCCTCCCCTGGTTCTACCCGTACAACGTTCTGTCCAGTAAAACAGTTCCTTAAGAAAATAGCTGAAACAAATTTAAGAACTCTTGGTATTATAGTTCTTTAATTATTCGATTATCAATATTTGCTTTGTACTGGTCCTAACCGTCCTAGGTTTTTCCAGTAAAACGTTTATGAGGAAGTAGTTGGTACCAAATTATAGCTCTTTAGATATTTGCTTTAAATGGGCGGAACCCCACCATTAGCCCTTTCGGTTTTTTTATAGCCTTTACTACTTTCGGGTATATTGCGATCATTCTGTAAAAATTTTTATCACAGTAAAACATAATCACTAAACACTGATCAGTAGTTGAGATGTAAGCGTATTTAATTTTATGATTTGTATTCAATAATATTTTAATCAGTTTTTCTTATCACCGAATTAAAACAAAACAATTTCTCTCTCGCTCAAAATATATAAATTTAAAATCGTATTTAATTTTCTATATGGTTGGAATTATCTATCTTAGCATGAATGCTCAGATTGTCAGAGTCGTGGTAAAGATATTCCTAAATATTGTTTACATAATTCAAGTTTCGGAAAATCGAAATTTTAAAATCGTTTTACATATAATTATATTCTATATTTTTGTTCAGAATTATTGTTCTTATTTGCTGACTTCGGCAATCTTCGTCTTGCCAAAAGAAATAAGGGCGTTGCTGGCTCTAAGCAAACATTAGCGTTGTATTACCATACGATTTAAGTAGATCATTAGTAATTTAAATTTGCTTTGTATGGTAGTATCCCTCTCCCTGGTTTATCCGTACAACGTTCTGTCCAGTAAAACAGTTCCTTAAGAAAATAGCTGAGAACAAATTTAAGAACTCTTGGTATTATAGTTCTTTAATTATTCGATTATCAATATTTGCTTTGTACTGGTCCTAACCGTCCTAGGTTTTGTCCAGTAAAACAGCCTTATGAGGAAGTAGTTGGTACCAAATTATAGTTCTTTAGATATAATTTGCTTTGAATGGGCGGAACCCCACCATTAGCCCTTTCGGTTTTTTTATAGCCTTTACTAATTTCGGGTATATTGCGATCATTCTGTAAAAATTTTTATCACAGTAAAACATAATCACTAAACACTGATCAGTAGTTGAGATGTAAGCGTGCTAAAGCAAAGCGATTTGGGCAACTTTCGCGAGTCAGGAAATCTGTATTTCGAAGAAGCAGAAGTACTCAATATTGAGATTTCTTGATTACAATTTTTTTGATTTTTTAGGATGAGTTAGAACTTCATGTGTCAATATGTAACTCTGCTATTAGGCTCTTTGATGGAAATCCGTGAAGCAGATGGGATTAAGAGCATTCTCGCATTTGGATCGCTCCGCTCTTGAATAGGGACTAATCGACTATGACATCTTGGAACCATGCTTCGAGATGGTATTTTCGATGATTATCCGTGATGGTTGGAGTGAACCCGGTATTAAACTCCAACGCAAGGATCTGCAGGGTGTACACTGATGATTTCAAGCAGGAGGTAAGTTTTTCATTGAGGACTTCGATGTTAGAATATCCTTAGGCTAAATGATGACTGCAGCATTCTACATAAAGAGATTTCTGCCAGCTGGTTCAGGTATAATTAGATATCGGAAGACATAGCGCACCGCTTGGTGATGACTATATCGATTGACAGGTTGGACTTCCACTGGTATGCTACAGTAGTTGCTTTGAGGATAAGCTAATTGTGATAGCCCAAGCGATATGGTTGACTAAGTTAGCTGAAGGATTTTACGCGTTATCTGTCCTAGGTGCGAGATTTAGAATACCAAACAACTATTTGCATTTAATAGGAGGCATATTGGACTTCTGGTGTCTATTGTAGCTGGACACTGTGTTCTTGAAGTCCATGCAAGCTTATTTCGCAGTTGTAATGGCGAACTGGAGGAAGACAGGTGTTTCGCTTAATAAGTTAATGTCCGACACTTAGAGACCGTGTTTAGAGGAAGGTGATGTTGGTTATATTAATTCGAGATCGTTACTTTTTTTCCTTGCAGGTACTGACGGGTTTTGGAGAATCTATAATGCTGATCGTTTTGGGGTAACACAATAGGATCAGATGCGTACAGGACACCGTCCTTATAGTTCTATACTCATCCTTTAGTTATTTTCAAGGGTACTAACTATCTTCTGGACTAAGAGTGGTAAATTTTCTTGACAGTTAAACAAATATCGTGTTTCGTGAGGTTCTTGACCACATGCTGTTCATATGTTAGAAAGGAATGGTCAATACGAGACCAATAGACATTTAGCCAATTGCTCATGAAAATCTTCACGACCTCTTATAAATGTTGTAATGAGGGCATTTGTATACAGCCTTATAGGGGTTTTTAAGTTTGCATTTTGTCAACTTTGAATATTTTTCCATTGCGTAAATTAGCGAAAGCCAATCGTTCTATATGTAGTCGATAAGGTTTCATTATTCATTTGCAGTTTTTGCGCGATTGCAGTGGCATGAGTTAAAAACTTAAATAGAATGTAACGCCTAAAATCTTTGGGTGCTTAACAGTCGAAATTTAGATTCCATCGTATATGATGCTATAATTTGTGTTACCCTCTCTTAAGTCCAGAGTGTGAAGTGTTGTAATCCAAAAAGGATTACAATAAATTCAAATTTGAATAAAAAGTTTAAAGCCTTAAAAATACATCTTAGCTACGTCCATGTGTTTATAATCAAACTTAAGACACAATGTTTCATCTAAAGAAATCTGTCTTATAAAAATTTATTCCATTTAAAATTTTTTTTCAAATCAGTCTTCTCGCAATCGTTGTTCCATTGACTTGTAGCTCGGAATTATTAAATAATACTTGTAGCCAAATAATACTCAAAAGGCTAATGCCTTCGTAATAGTGATTATAAGACTATACGAGTGAAGTTTAAAAAAACACACAAACACACATCATTATCATCATCAACATAATCAGCAATTATCATTGAGAGTGTGTGTGTGTGATAATATTCTATATAAATATATATTTTTAATTTTTTATGTTTTTCCTCGAAACTGATAAATATTGTTCTGTCTCGATCGTTAGTAAGAAATCATAAGTAAAACTTATAGTACTTGCAAAGTGTAGACTAAAGTGCGTTTTAGTATTTAATTTATTTGTGTTTTTTTGTTTTTGTTTTAGATAAAATAATAATAAAAAAGAAAAGAATTATTTAGAAGACAAAAATAAAAAAATAAAATAGTTTAATTAAAATGCTGTCTAAATGTTTGAAAATAACGTTCATCTGCTTGTTGCTGACAATTAGCATTGTGAATGGTTGCACTCGTGCTCCTACACATTTGCCACATGGTCGTCGTACACGCGGTGATAATGGATACAAATTAATTGTCGCTGATGGCCCCAATGGCTATGTGCCAGGAAAAGCTTATAATAGTAAGTTTTTATTTTTTAAGGTTTGATGGAAGGGTGGAGATGAGTTGTTGTTGTTTTTTTTTAATGAAATAAATAATTGCAACAATTTACTTAAATACAATTTAATTAAAATTACAATTTAAGATATTTTTTTCTTAAATTTAGACAAATTAAAATGAAAAACGTTGAGGTTTAAAATTTTGTTGCGATTTTTTTCTCAGTAGCTACTCATTGTGTTATAAATATCGCTCATTAATGCGTTTGTGCAGAAATTCGTAACGAGCAGACAAAATTGTCCTAACACCACTTTAAAGTATACCGTATCACTTCGTGAGTCAATTTTAGCTTGTCTGTCCGGCTGGCTGTCCATATAAAGCTTGTTCGCAAAGTACAGGTCTCTGTTTTGAATACATCTTAACGTATTATTATTTTGGCCAAGGACGACGCCTATTGAAATTGGTTATGATAGGTCCATTATTTCATATAGGCCCCATACGGGCTTGATCGTCTACAATATTTTTACTTTCTGTGAACAATACTTTAAAGAGTGTTTCACATACGTTTTTCATTAAAACTTTGAACCCAAGTAAAACTTGTTCGTTCGTTGATTGAAAACCTGGTACAGGTTGAAGGAATGGTCCACATAATGTTTCTATAGTCAAAAAATAAAACTCATTTTCAAAAAAACTCCCAACACATCCGTTAGAAAAGCAGAACGGTCAGCTAAGTGCTCGGAATATTTGGTACGAAAAGTTAATACTAATGAAGGTTTAAAAAGTTCCTAACAAGAACGCTGCAAAAAATTTATAGGACAAGAAGAGAGAAAGTCAAGTTTTCTAAAAAAAAAAAAAATATTTTTTTGTCTTTGAGTGGTAAAAAAAACAATAATGGTATTTGTACTAAAAGAGGCAAATCTTCGAAACTACCCTCAGCTAATGCTAATAGAGAGATATTGGATCTTGTTAAAAGAGAATTGGAGAGAACAAAAAAGATGTCCAAAAGTACGGAGATGATGTGCCTGTACGAGCAACATGACAGAAAGCAATATAAAAACATTAATGAAAGGATATCCGAAAAAGGTTCAAAATTTCATAACTGATGACTAAAACTATATTTTTTCTTTTGTTAAAACTAATAATTTCTTAAAAAAAAAATAAAAAATTAAAACTGTAAAACTGGTTTCGTTTATATTAACAATCTCACTCCTTATATCAGACAGGATTACGAAATATATATACGGCACCAATTATACCATTTTATGCTATTTCCAGTAGCGCATCACTTGTTATGTAGTTAACATTCCAATAATCCTATAAATTTTTTAAAAATTTACCAAATTTTAAGTTTTTATTCAATAATTCCATTTAATACACGTGTTTCGGTCTGAAAATTTTTAATTCATCTCCTCAGAACAACAAATCAGGCCTTAATTCTCTTTAAACAGATTACCAAAATATATAAAACAACTAAATTACACTTCCTGGTAGATTATAATAAAATAGAAATAAAATTACCTTAAAATTCGCTGTTCATATCCTGAACAACTTTTAATATCTTCAACGTTCCTTACCAACTGAGTTGACTTTTTGTGAAAAGATTCTATAAAATTTTTAAGAATGAATGATCTTTCAGCTTTCTACTTCGATTTTACGCATTTTATCATATTATGTTTATTTCTGAGGCTTCAAACTCTTACTTTTAAGACCCCAATGAGTTTCTCTATTTAATTCAAGTCCGGTGAATGCGGAGACTAATTCATGACATGAATCCAATTGTTGGAACCACCGTGAATTGTAGATCAATAACTATAATGTTCGATTAAAGAACTAGGTGACTTGTATTTCGTATTTTAATACCATGGAGAACTTGTCAATCGAAATGAGCGTAATTTTTGGTGTTAATGATAGACGGAATTAATATATTTATAAAAAAATCATCTGAACATAGTTTAGGTTTGCATATAATTATATGGCATAAAAAATTACATCACTAATATTCTTCTTTCTATAATTTTAAAATAAAGTCTATAAATCAACAAATAAAAAATAATTAAACAATTTTAAAAATTTATATGAATTTATAGCAATATATAAAAAAACATATATAAAAAATAAGCTTTAAACAAATTTAAATTAAAAAAAAATAAAATTTATATGAATAATAACACTAATTAAACGTAATAATAATTATTCTATAAAATAATTATATTGAACTCTAAACAAATGTTTACAACATTAAAACTATTATATAAAATATTTAATTATACATTTCTTTTTGTATAACATAAAACAATGTTTAATATGTTAATAATATTATTAAAATTAAATTTTTAAACTAAATCAAATTTTTTGATAATGGTTCCGATTTCGTTTTTTGTGGACGTGGAGTGTATTGTTTTGGTAAACGTTTGGCTACTGGATTACAAATAGTCATATGATTTTGTACATCAATAGCAGAGGCAAATACCAACTCACATTTGACACAATTATAAATAGTTTTTAAATGTTTCTTACTGTGTTCATACAAATCTTCCGATGTTTCAAATATTTCCGCACACATCATACATTTATGAAAACTTTGTTTAGATCTTTCATAGGTATTTGGTTTAAGCTTATCAATTGATTTACTATCACTGTTAACGTCACATATGGCTTCATGATTTTTTAGTTGTTTAAAATTTTTAAAACCTGTAGGGCAGTTTCGACATTTATAGGGATATAATGCTCCCGTATGTATTATACGATGTGTAAAATATTTGTGCTCTGTATTAAAATATTCTTCACAATATTCACAGTAAAAGAAGCGTTTTGTAGTCTTGGGCATAAAGTGAAATATTAATAAATAACGATTCGTTGCTTCAGTTATTTTACGTTTTTCTATAAGTTTATTATTGCAATTGTGACTGTACCAAATGTTTATTAAATTTGTTAAGCGTTTAATCTCCTCAAGACATAAATCCACATTGAAAAATATATTTGTTTCATGTTGTAATTGTTTGAAACTTATATCCAATTCCTCTTTAAATGTAGAAACTTCACTATTTCTGCTTGACCAAACTCTGGGGTAATTTATATAAATTTTAGAAAATTTCAAAGCTTTTTCATTCATTTTATCTCGTTCTTCTAAACATATTGTGTCTTCGATATCAGGAAATTTTAAAATTTTTAACTAGAAAAATAAAGTATACTTTGGAAAAAAAAATACTTTCTAATGCCACAAAAACTTACACCAAATTTAGCAAGTAATTGTAAGTCTCTATTTTCATCGAAATCTTCAACTATGTCTTCATTATTTAATCCTTCATTTTTACTGGATGCTTCTGTTTGAGTCTTTTCATTAGAGATTTGTTCATTTTCCTTTTGAAAATAAATAGATAAATAAATTAACTGCAGTAAAACATCTGATTTTGTAATGAATAAAATACGTACCATTTGATTTAATAAATCATTTATCAAATTGCTACTATTTTTACTTTCGCTTTCCATAGATTTCTCTTCAAGTTTGGTATCCTTTGCATTAGATTCTAAAGATGTTTCGTCTGGGATGCAATTATCAACTGGCAATTCTGCGTTAAGGAAACTATCAACATTTAAACGATTTGCCTTTAAATCGCGCTGAAATTAAAATAAAGGATACAAATTTATTAAAATATGATTTCATTAATAACAAGAATTTTCAATACAAAATTGATTAATAGGAAAATTATATATAAATCGTCGTTAATATAAATCTGCTAAATAATGCATCCATAATAGGATATCGATAACATGAAATATCTGCAGAAAGTATGATTTACAATAATTTTTATATTTTATTTCAACAAATTACCTGTAAAAAGTCCACAACACTTTCTGATAGATCCAGCTGAGTTGTTTCAATTTCCAAAGGTTTTTCAGACGATATTTGTTGGTCTTTAGCAGGAGATTTTTGCAGACGCTTAGCCTGTTTCTCCTCGTTAAGTAGAGGGGAAGTAGCTGGTCTTTTTAATGATTTCTTAACTAATTTCTCATCGTCATTAATAGGAGAATCTATTTTGCTGCCATCTAGAATTTTGTTCGCTTGTTTCTGATCATCTGGCAAATTTTAGGTGAAACTGTTTGAGACGCTGCGGCAGGAGTATTATTTACCAAAGACTTTTTAAAATCATTGAAAGAATTTATCAATGGTGTTAAGGTTTCCTGCTGAAGTTTGGGTAATATTTGTACGTTTTCAATGAAAATTTTTCGTTTCTTCTGTGATTTCATTAGAGGAGATTTCACCTGTTTAAATCTGGTAATAAATTCTCCACCTTCTATAGATTTAAATATTTGCTTTTTAATGTGACGCATACGTTGTAAAACTTCTTTTTTACGTGCTGAACGACTGACCGCATAACTTTTATAATCTAAATTGCTATGACGAGGAGTTTTACTTATATGTTGTTCTGGATTATTAACAATATCAATAGAGGCTTTACGTTGACGAAGTTTGGAGTTACTGGCTTCAGTTTTTAAACTATCAATTACATGATTTTGTAGTGGTAATAGACAAGTTGATGATGCATCATTCGAACATCCGGTTTTTATTTCTTGTGAATCTATTGGATCTAAACTAGATTCATTAAAATTTTGTTTACAGAAAGTTGCTTTTACTGGGGTTTCAATTATTTCAGATTGGTTGACATCTTGATCGGAATTTTGTTTAGGTATTTTTGATAAACTTATACCTTTAGGTAATTTAAACTGTTCTAAAAATTCGTTGGTCTCATCTTCCATGGGTTTGGGTAATCGTTGCGTGGTATTATTTTCAAATTTCTGTTGTTTTTTGCATAATTTATCTGGTGTAATTTTTTGTAACTTAATCGCCACATTTTTTAATCTTTGGGGAGTCGCTAAAGGTATTCTTGTATCTCCCATAAAATTTGATAAATTGGAATTTATTGCTGTTTGTTGTGTGGGCGATGAATTAGAATTATTGTTAAGTTTTTCGTTAAAAGTTTGAGTAGACTTTTTAGGGCTTATCTTTAGTTGTTCCTTACACGTAGTTTCTGGTGTTTTCGGACTTTTATTTCTACTATTTTCAGGAGACTGAAGTTTTTCTTGTGTTTTGGGCGATTGTTTTACACTTCTAGTTGCTCTAAATTCTGGTGTTTTTTGTCTCGCTATTTTTGGGGTTTGTTGATTGTTTATATTTTGTTGTTTCTCCTGAGTTCTAGGACTTTGCTTTATAGTTCTCTCTTGGGGTGTCTTATTGCCACGTTTAGGTGTTTCATTGTCTCTTAAATTCTCTTCTTTTTCCTGGGTTTTAGGACTTTGTTTAATAAACAAATTTTCTTGTTTTAAAGGTGTTTTATCTCGTCTGTCTGTGTTTACAAATATTGTAGAGGGTGTTATTTTTTCTTGTTTTATGTTGCGAATATTTAAATTTGGAGTTTTATTTTCACGATTTTCCTTATTAGGAGTTTTTCTATGTAGCGAATTGCTTAACAGTTGTCCATTTATTGTTTCAATGGCAGGCTTTTTGGCAGGACTTTTTAAAGAGTTATTTAGAGATGATAAATACTTTTGTTGCTTAAATATTTGATGATTTCCTTTAAGAGGAAGTTGTTGTGCATTTAAAATATTAATAGAATTTTGTGTATTAGATTCTTTAAGTATTAAGGATTTATTAGAGGGTTTCAAAATATTTTTAGTTTGAGTTTCTATTAACTTAGTTTTGGCTTTTAAATTAGTTTTTTGGTATTTTAATTTTATATTATTTTCTACATTTTGAGGGTTTCTTTGCTTTTTACATTTGGAAAGATTTTTAATATCAGTAACATTTTCTGTGATATTTACGATCTCTGAGTCAGTTTCTAAAGTGTTACTTTCATTTTCAGTATCCATTAATTCTTGATCTAACAAACTTAGTAAATCAGAACTTAGCATTTCATTTTTCTCTTCCGCAGGTAAATGCAATAAATCATAATTTTCATCATTTAGGGCTTCAGCTAAAGCTTTTGTAAGATCTTCACTTAAAGCTTTTGAGGTTTTGTGTTGCTCAATTTCTTCAAAATCTAAAGAATCTTCTAAATTCTGAAGTTGTAACTTAGAATCATTGGATATATTAAGATTTTCCATTTTTTCATTGAAATCTTTAGATTTTGTTTTATATTCGTTATTTTTTCTTACCTTATTTTCTTGTGGATAATCTTTTACAAAATCTTCTAAATCATTTACTATTTTACAAAATTCTTTAGCTTTTATTAGTTCTATATTAGAAATAGGTTCCGTATCATTTTCTAAATCATTTTCCAATTGTTTTAAACGCCTTTCAAAGTCTGTTTCTTGATTTAGAGGTCTAATGTTTGGATTTTTATTTAAAATTACATTTTCCTTTGTAAGCTTTTCTTCTTTTTCTTTAATATCTATAGTACTTTTAGTTTTAATTCTAAATTCTGAATCACTTTCTAAATTTTCCAGCAATTCATCAATATTATCCATATCTTCTAAACCTTCTAATAACCCTTTTATACCATTTTTATTGGTAGTTTCAATATCATTTTCATCAGACTCTAGGTTATCCTCCATACATGTGCTATTTACCGGTATTTCTGACATGGTTGCATCTAACTCCAATTCAGTTGTTAAGTCTAAAATTTGCTTAGACAAGTTAAACACCTGAGAGCAATCAATTGTCTTTGGTTGACTATCATTTGAATCGCTATCATACCAATCATTTTCAATTTCTCTTAATATGGTACTATTGAGATTTGTTTCATCTTCTTTATTTTCTCCACATTTAGTACTATTCAAATCATCCATTAGATTGAAGGAAACATCACAATCTTCTAAAGCTTTTAATATAGACATATTGGCCAAACTTAGACCTTGATCAGCTTGCATTTCATCATTTTTGCCGTCCTGGTTTGGCAGTTTTTCATCCCTCTTAGGTTCCACACCATTTTGCAACCAATTCATATCTTGTTCGTTTAACCATTTGGTATCTTCTTCTGCGAAATTAGATTCTTCACTTTCAATATCTGGTGCGGAGGATGCTATTGTTTGATTCATTAGTTCTTCAACCGCATACACCTCAACCTCTTTGGCCTGTTTAACAAATTCCAATTCATTATTGTGAAGCAGTTGCAAGTGTCTCATAAATGTCTGTAGTTGTGTAAATAATTCAGGGCAAAATTTACAGGACATTGCAAATTTATTTTTCTTAACCGCCACCATAATTTCTCCACAATTTTGATAGTCAGTCTTATTAATCATTTTAGAAGAACACATTTTTATTTTAAAATATTATCTACAATATGGCACTTTTCAAATGGTAAATCTTAAATTAATTTAATTCGTTGTGGAGGAATTTTGTATTTTTCTGTTTTCCAAAAAGAGCGCGTCTTTTTTAATTTTGACAGCTACTGGTTCTTGATGTTTTCTTTTGGAAAGTGCTGCCAAGTTTAAGTTTATTCTTTAATAAACATAGCGTTGCCACATATGCAGATTAAATTTAGTTTAATCTGTTGTAAAATTGGAAAATGTAACAATTAAAACAAACGGTATAAATTTCCACAATATTTCAATTTAAAAATATATTCTTTTATTTATTTATTTATTTATTTATTTATTTAGTTTATGTAGAATTTTGCTCCGCTTTCTTATTAGTTTCAAGTTATAGGTACTTGAATATGGCTTCTAATATATAAAAGTATTTTTCTATGACATTTAGCTTTTAATTGCTTCTTCAAAATTCTTTTCGTTTAAAAACTTTTCTATTCGGAATTGAATCTTTGTAATATAAGTTATTTGGCCTAATATGTTTTTATATTACAGTGAATTGAAACAGATAAATAAAAAAAAAAAATAAAAAAAAAATAAAAAGTCAATTTTTCACGTAAACGGAAGTTGCTAGCGCCAAAAGGAACATAATCTGTAATCACATTTTCCGAATTAAAAAAATTACAAAAGTAGTTTTTTTTTGAAAACTAAAGTAATTTTGCCATAAAGGAATCAATTCGTTATTTCTGTGCTCACTTTTGCGAAATGTTAAAATATTAAAATTTCGATTTTTCTCCTAAACGGGTGCCGCTAGAGTCAAAAGGAAGTCAACTTCAAAATTTTTTTCAAAAATTAAAAATAAAATGTTATAAAATTGATTTTTTTGTAAACCAGAGCTACTAGAGCCCTAAGAGTCAACCTGTAACCACCTTTTCGAAATTTAAATTAATTTTATAAAAGTTGAGCCTCTAAGCCAAGAGGGCGCCAATCTGTAATAATTTTTTTAATGAAAGTGATTGAACGCAAAAGAAATTAATTTCGAATCTTTCTCTTTTCAGTTCTATTACTTGGCTCTCGTACTCACTCCAAGGTACAACATTTTACGCATTTTACCATCACTGCTGAAGCTCATATTGGTGGCAGACGTCCCATACCGGCCAATCCAAAACGTGTTGGACGTTTTCAACTGTTCAGTGATTCTCTAACAAAATTCAGTGATCGTTGTGTTAATACTGTGTCTGAAGCTGATGATTTGCCTAAAACTGAAGTACAAGTAATGTGGGTAGCACCAGAGGCTGGTTCGGGTTGCGTTTCCCTATCGGCTATGGTATACGAAGGACCACGTTCATGGTTTTCCGATGATGGTCAATTAACTCAAGTTATATGTGAAAAGAAACCGGATCCCACTACCATCCATAAGGAATGTTGCGCCTGTGATGAAGCTAAATATAGTGTAGGTTTTAAAATTTATTTAGATTTGGAATACTCATTTTATTATAATAAATTATTTTTGTGTAGTTTGTTTTCGAGGGCATTTGGTCTAATGAAACTCATCCCAAAGATTTTCCTTTTACTGTTTGGCTAACACATTTTTCGGATATAGTGGGTGCCTCTCATGAAGCCAATTTCTCTTTCTGGGGAGAAAATCATATAGCTACTGATGGTTTTAAATTATTGGCCGAATTTGGTTCCCCCAGTGATTTAGAGCAAGAACTTAGAGCTAAAGGTCCCAAATTGCGTACTTTAATTAAGGCTGCTGGTCTTTGGTATCCCAATGTTAACAGTAATACTTCTTCAACATTCCGTGTGGATCGTAAACATCATAAAGTTTCCTTGGTATCTATGTTCGGACCCTCACCCGATTGGGTTGTAGGAATTAGTGGTGAAGACTTATGTACCGCTGACTGTTCTTGGAAAGAATCGCTAGACTTTGATTTGTATCCTTGGGATGCGGGTACTGATAGTGGTATTACATATATGTCTCCTAATTTGGAAACCCAACCAAGAGAACGTATGTATCGTATTACCACCATGTATCCTGAAGATCCACGTTCCCCATTCTACAATCCCAAATCAAGAGATATGACTCCATTGGCTAAATTGTATATTAGAAGAGAAAAGATTATTTCAAGAAATTGTGATGATGACTTCTTGCAAGCTTTGCAAGTAGAGACTTCAGATGATAGTGAAGATCAAGATACCAGAAGTAAGTAAAGAAGCAATAATTATCTAGAAGTGATTTTTAATTTAAGCATTTATCTTGAAAAAGTCGAATGCCGTGTTACTGACTATAGCGATTGGGCTCCTTGCTCAGTAACATGCGGTAAGGGTATACGCATGCGCTCCCGTCAGTATGTGAATCCCGAAAAGGCTGAAATGGCTAAATGTTCTAGACAATTAGTCTCTAAAGAAATGTGTGTTGCTGATATTCCTGAATGTGGGTTAGTATTCAGAAGAGAAATATATACGCATCTTGCATTTTAAACATTTTACTAATATTTGTCTCTTAATAGACCCCATCAAGATGATGATGATGAGGGGGAAAATTTGGCCAAATCCATTTCTTTGGTTAATGAAAATGGTGAAGGTGCTGGTGTTTGTCAAACTACAGCATGGAGTCCTTGGTCTGAGTGTTCTGCTACTTGTGGTATTGGTATTACAATGCGTACTCGTACCTTTATCAATCATGTGGGACGTAAACGTTGTCCCCATATTTCGGTGGTGGAGAAACAAAAATGTATGAAACCCGAATGTACATTTGAACAAATTGAATTGCCCGATCCTATGTGTCCCACCACTCAATGGAGTGATTGGAGTCCCTGCACAGCAACTTGCGGTAAAGGTGTTACAATCCGAAGACGTATTTTATTGTTAGAAGATGAATCAGTTAAAGAAAATTGTACCAAACGTATGGAATTGGATCAACAAAAAGAATGTACTGTAGCCCAAGATTGTACCATCACTTATGATATGGCTAAAGGTAATGAGATATGACTATTTAAACGCTGAAAATGAAACTCTAAAATAATTTTATTTCCTAGAAATCTGTGTGGAACGTTTCGATTCGGGACCCTGTCGTGGTAACTACATGCGTTATGCTTACAACAAAGATACTGGACGTTGCGATACCTTTACTTATGGTGGTTGTCGTGGTAACCGCAATAATTTCCTTACCGAAAACGACTGCATGAATACTTGTAGCATTTTGGGTGCCTCAAATCCCCTGCCACCAGTCACCACTACGCGTCCCAGTACCACGTTATCACTAGCCACAGCTCATCGACCAAAATTGGATCAGGAAGATGGTGTTCCGGAAAATTGTGTTATGACCGAATGGTCTAATTGGTCTGAATGTAGTGTCCGTTGCGGTTTGGGTTATTCTGAACGTTACCGTTATGTTATCAGTGAAGCCAAAAATGGCGGACAACCTTGTCCAAAACGCACTGTTAAGAGACGTCGTTGTACTATGACCGATTGCTAAATGGGGTCAAGTAAAATTTAATCAAAAACTTAATAACAATGAAATTAAAATATTTTTTAAAATTATTTTCTTTTGAGAAATTTTAGTTTTAATTTAATAAAAAGAAATCATCGACAAAAAAATTCGGAATAATATACATTTTAAAACGATTATTTTTATGGAATCTAAAACTAGTAAGTATGTTAATTTCATTGGACTGTACTGATTCCGGGAAAAGGTCTAACATATTTGCATGAAAGCTGTTGTTAAACTGAGATTGATATTTTTGAAGCTCCCCGCACAAATTGATACCGTGGCAATGTAAATAATGCCGGATTTTTGGAACTGTATTTGAAAGTTGTTTAAACATATAACTTATTTCCGAAAATGTTCCTTAGAATCATAATGCATTTATATAAAAGTTTACACACTGGTAGTAGAGATTACTTTAAAAGTATGAACGGTTTAAAGGGATCAAAAATAGTGTATTTAAATGTCTTTACTGAATATCAATTTTTTTTGATTTGTTAAAATTTGTTTCAAAAAAATTCCAAAATATTTTTTTAATTTGATCCATATTTATTTGAGCTCTGGAAAAAAACCATTTTCCCGTCGCTAAAACAATTTTAACGTCCTGTGTTTTGAAGGTCGAATAACACTGTACACATGCTATCTATACTGCTACAATCTTCTGTTCTCTGACTGTGATGTATATAAATTAGTTGGCAAAAAGTTACAGATTTATTTCCAAAAAATTGCCTATTTTAATACTAATCCCGTTTTCCAGGCATTTAAAAGAATGTATAAGAATTTTATTATCAGTTATCCAACATATCTATTACAATGATTCATCCAAATATATTATCATAAATTCTACGCCAAAATCCATTTTTTCTAAACATCAATTCAACTTTAGAATCATCCATACACATTTTATAAACATTACAAACGGTGGGATCTAAAGGTCCCCAATCATCTTTAGGTTTAAAAGAATTAACAAAACGTTCCCACAACGTACCACCAGGACTTTCGTATACAGCATATATAGCCCAAATAAATAGTTGACCGATTCCGAAAGCAGAAAGGCACCAGCCAAATACTGGAATAAAATTAAGATGATTAAAAAGTTATATTTTAGTAAATAAAACTTGAAACTTACTATAAACACCATCTTGATAGGTATAACCATTATATTGTAAAGGTTCATACTCTACTAGAGTATAAATTAAAATGGCTGCCATAAAAGCAGGTGTTATAATAGCCCAACATAAACGATAATATAATGAAGTCTTGATGCCCAACATGAAATGAACATCTTTGCACAACTGTTTGACACCTGAAAGAGATATAAAGAAATTTCAAGAAAATATTCCTTTAAATAAAACTTTTATACTAACCATATATCCATCCCACCGCTATCAGCTCAAATATAGCCAATACTAGGGCTACAAAAGATGCACCATAAAAATCAAGTAAATTTAATATAAATTGACCACCCGGCGTTATATATAAAAGACCTATGCAATAACATGTTATAGAAAAGCATAAAACGATGAACCATTGTTTGGTTTTGGTAAATCGATCTTTTACAACAGTCATAACACAGGAAGCCATGCCCACATTACTACCAATGCCCAATACAAATAACATTAAAAAGAATAAAACTGAAAAGATCTTAAAAAATAAATTATATATAGTTGTTATAATTTTATATATATCGTAAATGATATATACCTGTGGTACAACTTTAAATTTGGCTATAGCATCAGGATAAGATATAAATGCCAGACCGGGACCACCTTTAACAACACTTCTAATATCGCTGGTATTAGACTCATAGGCTAAATTGCCTAATATACCAAAAATAATAATACCCGATAATAAGGATGTAAATGTATCCAATGACGTTATGATATTACAATCTCTGAAATTTATAAAAACATTTTTAGTTTTCAGAATAGATATTTACACTTTTATATTTAAAGCGGTCCAATAACAAAAACCATGAAGACTGATATCTCAAAAACCTAAAAATTCGGACACTTTTCTATACACCTCATTAAAAAGTTATTGGAGTTTAACAATATTCAAACATAACATATGACCATGGACTTTGTCATAATATCCAAATTGATTAAAATCACTAATGAAAAGTTATAGGCAAATTGTTGATACCCATTAAAATTAAGGAGTCATAATGTTTTCGATTTTGTAGGTCACTCTGTGAGAATTGTTACAACATTTTAGAAAATAATAAATTTATAAAATTGGATAATGTTGGGACAAATTTCAGAAATATTGGTCCATGTTTGAATATAGTTCCCACGAATGGGACCTTTCCGGAATATGATTTTGTTCTTCACCAAGGGATAGAGAATTGAATATTGATTTATTCCATTGAAATTTATACAAATAATTTTTTAATTAAACTTAATTTATGTAAGAGATATCATGAATATCGGTCCATATTTGATAATAGCTTTAATGATCAGGGTTTGGTATTGAAAAATTGTTCAACATGGGAATATACAATTGAAAATGTATAAATATAATTTAAAAATTTATAAATATCACAATAAAATTTCGTAATCTATAACTAGAAAATACCGTAATTTTTTTCTAGGATCGGTCCATAATATCTTATAGTCCACATATAACCCTCACTACGACAATCAATTCGAAAAGCATGAAATTCTAATAAATGACAGTGATGAAAATTGTTGAAACAAGCATGTACAATATTTTAATTTTTTACAGTTTGTAGACTTGTTAATGATCATTCGATGGCTTAGTCTATATACCAGAAAATGATCTAGTTAAAATAATAACTTTTTGAAAAATTTTCATAAAGATTTGCTATGTCGTTAGTCAGTTCATTTCCTATTCTTTAGATCAGTCAATGATCTAGTCTATAGACCAGTCAATGATCATGTCGATAAATTAGTTGATAATCTAGTCTTCTGACCATTTAATGATCAAGTCTACAAAACAATCAATAATCCAAATTATAGGACTGTCAACGAACAGTTTAATATGTACAGCATATACACTAACTACTGATCTTTAACATATATACACTAACTAACGATCTATAGTCTATAGCTTAGCTTTTGATTTGTGATGATCTTTGTTTCTATACTTATCTAGTTTATAGACAATTCAATGGTCTGAAGCTAATTCAATATTTAATGATTTATAGTTAATTTCTACATGCACTCGTAGAATAGTAAATGGGATATAGCATACAGACTTGCCAGCGATCTATAGTTCATAGAATCATCAATGATCTATAGGTAAGTACATATTCAATGATCACGTCAAAATAATTCTTTTCTTCAAAATTTACAATTAAGAATTAATAATAACCTTGGAACATAAGTGGCTATGGACTGTGGACATAATTAACACTTAACGAAATCAATAACTAAATTCAATCTTTTATTATTTAGATGTATAATAAATATATGATTTATATGATACATTGTTTGGTTAAGATTTTTAAAACTAGGAAATACTGTTACAAATTTCGATTCATATATAGGATCGGTCTATAATTTCCTTTAGCTCTTATAAACCCCACTTCCGAATATCCTGACAATTATGATAATGTGGAAGCAGAAGCCAATAGTAAGAGGGTCGGTTTATAATATTTTATAGTGTAGAGTAATAATTTAATGATTACCTTTTTATATTATGGCCAAAACGATTATATGAAGCATACATGATAATATTACCAAAACAGATGGCCAATGAAAAGAACACTTGTGTGACCGCAGCATACCAAACCTATAAAAAGTCATAACAACTTTAATTAAAAAAAGTTTAAATATTTAACAATTTAAACAATACTTTCGGATCCAAAAGCTTATTCCATTGAGGCTTTAGAAAGTATAAAACGCCATCGAAAGCTCCCGGCAAAGTTAAGGAACGTACCAATAAAACTAACATAATACAGTAAGGAAAAATTGCCAAAAAGTATGAAGCTTTACCAGAACTTTTAACACCTTTGATTACAATTAAAGCTATGACTAACCAGGAAACGGCTAATGTTATACATAAAGACCAGCTGGGATAACCGATACCATCATCTATTGAATCCTTTTCACGTAAGATTACATTTCTAAAATAATAAAAATTTAAAAATTAAATTAAATTAAATTTGATTTTCATGTTTACTTACATAAAATAATTTTCTGCCGAGGTAGTTTTTATATCTGAACCCTCCGATGGCATAAAATCATCAGACTTTGGTTTCGAATCTATACAACTATTACCCCATTCTTTGCGACAATGACTCCAGGGTAAACTAGGGAAAAATGAATCTATAAAATAACGTAATGTTAAAGCCATTAAGGTGGCATAATAGGTTGTAACCACTCCAGTTGCCAAAACTTGACCATAACCCACTCCTAGAAATTTATTAAAAAATTATAAATTCTTCGAGTTATATTTGAAACAACATTACTATTTACCTCTCATTATTGGAGCAAAATCAAAGACTTTCACGCTACCACGACTGGAAAATTGTCCCAGCAACATTTCCATATAATATACAGGTTTACCCACTAAAAATAATACTATTATGTAGGGTATCACAAAAGCTCCACCACCATTATCCAAGGCTGTAAAGGGAAAACGCCATACATTGCCTAGACCCACCGACAATGCTATACAAGACATTAAAAACTCTATATCATTACCCCAATTTTCACGTTGCGGTCTAGCTGCTGGCGGAGGGTAAGGAGGATTTTCCATATCTCCATTAACTGTAGGATATTTCTGAAAATGTGTGAAAAATCTATATAAAATGAAAAGCCATTTATGTTAATACTTTTCTTACATTTCCATTGAGATCAGTACCATTATTACGAAAAGACTCTATTGAAGAAATATTCATATTTCTTTTTGAGGGATCAGCATTGTCATCATCAGCCTTACGATATTCACCAGGTATGGAAGCGGTTGAAGCATATCTAGAATGAACATAGGCTGGATTAACAAATGCACCTTCATAATCAGCATTCGTTGCTGATGCTGTTGTTGTTGTTGTTGTCGTCGTTGCCATTTTTAGTTAAGTCTTCAATATGCAACCGCATCAAAAACACATACACACAGTTGCGAATCGTTCAAAACCAATGAAAAACTGGTCAAGGGAATTTAAACTTTTTTACTATGTTCCAAGAGTAGTAAAATATTTGTCAGGGACAATAACATGATCTGTAAATGGAAATCAATCAAACGAATATAAATGATTAATGAAAAGTAATGTTAATAATATAAACAACATTATTAAATTTTTTTAAACCTCTAAATATATAAAAAGCAAGAAAGATTAGACGACTTTAAAATTCCCTACAAAATTTTGAGGGTTTATAATATAAGGTAAAAAGAACTATATTCAAAAAATTTAATCTATCCGCTTTTTAAATTTAAATTTTCTTGATTTCTTAAATGTTATATAATTTATTAAATCCACATTTATAATCCAGGTCTTAACCCTTCGCTAAGAATTCTGACTTTTTATTATATATACCGGTGGAATTAAGACAGATTGTTATTGTTCATGATATCTCGTTGACAATTCAGTATTTTTATCTAAAATTTCATATTATTTTCGATTCTATATCTCAAAGATTTAGTTTATAGACCTATCAATGATCTGGTCTATATACCAGAAGGTGATCTAGTCCATATAATATTCAATGATATAGTATATAGTTCAGTAAAAGCTATAGTCTATAGACCAGTCAATGATCTGGTATACAAACCAATCAATGATCGTTCCTATAGACCAGTCAAAAATCTTCAGTATGGATCTCTAATGAAGAAATGGAAGATGCAATTTTAAAAATATCTTGATGAAACTTGGCATGTGTCACTATTTTGCCTTAAGGACAATGCATTTTGAAATTTGTGTTGATGGGTTCATTATGTAACCAAGCCCCATACAAATATACCTCCCGATATAAAGGTTTTAAGGTTACAAAGTTCTATATTTAAAGCGATTTTAGCGAAATTTGGCAGAAATAAATCTTAGAATATTCTAAGTAAGAAAATAAATGTATACGAGAATCGTTCATCAATTTTTATTTGCTGCCATCAGTAACAATGGAGTATTAAATTGTCGGGCTTGATGGACTTTAACTTCTTACTTGTTTTACTATACTTTTACTTATATTTAAAGAAAAATATTTCCAATGTAGTTTTATGAAACAAAGAATTGACAATAACCTTGGAACATAAGTGCAATGAACTGTGGTCATAATTAACACTTAACGAAATCGAAAAATTAGCCAGCTGCATAATAAATATATGATTAATATGATACATTGTTTACTTTTAATACCCTACAATTCATGCCTCAATAAATTTTGTAAATCAGAAATTAAAACTTGAATCGGTTAAATTTCAGCAGTGACTTAGCACTAAGAGGGTCCCACCAAGATATCGATAGAGCGTTTTGCAACATTTTTGGTTTTTTTTTGTATTTTCGGTGAAAATTTTTAAATATGAAAAAAATCATTTCTATATTTAACTTTTGTGTAAAAAAATTTCCTTTTAAATCCGGTTTCTCTTATAGTGTTTACACTTTTGTAGCAACAGTATGGAACTATAATGTCTTGGAAGTGTATATTTATGCACACATTAGTACACACAATGCACTTCACTTTCATATTAATTCGTTAGCATGTTTTTTTGGTGGGTGTTTGCATTGCATTATTGCTACAAGTACTGGTTCACATACCAACCCAGTGATGCAGCACAAATGAGATATTGACACAATGACTTCGTAATAGATTAAACTTTAAAGTTACTTCACAGTCTAAACAAATTTACAAGAAAAAATGTTAAATAATGCAAAAATGTTTAAACAATTGCAAAATATTTTTATTATTATTGTTATTGTTGTTGTTTGGCCTTTGCAAATAATTGCCATTGCAAAATATCACATTGTATAAAAACTGAATATACGAGGTATATATTATAAAAATTATTTGCTATAATTTTGAACTTATGTTTCATTCTCATAACTTTAAACCACAAATATTTATGTAATTCTGAATAATTTATATGTTAACAATTCGATTCATGAGAATCTTGATGTTTTTCTTAATTTTAAGATGAGATAATGCAAAAATAATTTCAATAAAAAAAATCTATTTGCTGTAAAAAACTATAATAATTAATATAATACTAAAATAGTTGCACTTTTTAAATGTAAATTTTAAGTTGTAAACAAAAATATGAATAAAATTTAATAATTTGTAATAATTTTTTTAAATAAAGTTTAACAAATATTTCAACAGAAGTTTATTGACATAAATTTATCTGGGGAACAAGTAAAATAAATTATGACTGATAAAAAAGTACAATTAATGAAAAATGTAGTTAAGTTTGTATAGAGACAAATAACAAGAACATTTAAACTAAATTAATATTGTTTTTAAAAGGTTACTAAAATTACAGATGAGAGGAAATTAAAGGGCAGAGCAGATGACAAACAAGACCATATAACTGTTTATTAATCTAGAGACTAAAGCAATGAATGGTTTAAAGACTAAATCATTGACTAATCTAGAGACTAGATCATTGACTGGTTTAGAGAATAGATCATTGACTGGTCTAGGGACTGAATTATTGATTGGTCTAGAGACTAGATCGTTGATTGGTCTAGAGAATTGATCATTGACTTTTCTAGATTCTAGATCATTGACTAGTATATGTACTAGTTTACTGATTTGTGTAGATACTAGTTTATTGAAGGGTCTAGAGACTAGAATATTGACTAGTCTTGAGACTAATTCATTGACTAATCTAGTGACTATATCATTGACTAGATCATTTAATAGCCAAGTGACTAGATCATTGACTAGTCTATAGATTAAATCGTTGACTAGTCTCTATACTAAATCATTGACAAGTCTTTAGACTAAATCATTGACTAATCGATAGACTAGATCATTAACTAGTCTAGAAACTAGGCTAGTTCATAAACTAAATCATTTGCTAGTCAAGAGTCTATATCTTTGACTAGTCAAGGAACTAGATCAATATCTAGGCTAGAGATTAAATCATTTGCTAGTCGAAAACTCTAAACTGAAACATTTGTCTAGATATCAAATCATTCACTAGTTAGGGACTAGATCATTTACTAGACTAGAGGTGTGATCATTTGCTAATCTAGGGAAATAGTCTTTGGATAGTTTAAAGAATAGATCATTGACTTATCCAGACTCTAAGAAACTGACTGTCCAGGGCTAAATCAATGCCTAATATAGAAATCATGAAACTAGATTATTGGCTTTACCTGAAACTATATTATCCACATTATAACTTTGTCTAGATTATTATGAACTCTATTGATTAGATTATACTGTAGTCTTTGAACTATATTATTATTTAGTCTATATAACTAAATAGACTAATGTATAGTCCACAGACTAGAATAGAATACTGTGTAGTTCATAGAATGTACTTTTGCTTAATATAAACACTATTATGTAATCTATGATGTTTATTGTGATATACTTTATAGACTTGATCACTGTGTAGTATAAATTAAATTACTATATAGTCTATGGACTATATCATTATGTAGTCTACAGACAAAATTATTGTGTAGTTAATAGACAATAAAATTATGTGTTCTAACAACTAGATTATTATGTTGGCTGTATACAACATTATTATGTTGTCTATAAACTAGATAGTAATCGAGTCTTTGACTAGATTATTTAGTAGTCTTTACACTATATAATTAAGTAACTTTAGATTAGATTATAATAGACTAGATTATTGTGTAGTCTATTGACTTGATTATTTTGTAGTCTTAAGACTAGAATATTTTGTAGTCTTAAGACTAGAATATTTTGTAGTCTTAAGACTAGAATATTTTGTAGTCTTAAGACTAGAATATTTTGTAGTCTTTAAAACAAATTATTAGAAATGGAGAATTATTATCACATTTCAGTTTTTATTAGATGTTCATTTTATAATTCCTTTTAGCGCATGATTTCTGGTTTAATACAATCAAGTATTTAATAAATATTAATTACACATCTTAAATAATAAATAAATGGCACAATATTTTTGATATTAAATTCTTGATTTATGTTTTAAGTTTCTAACAATTTCGATATACCCGTTTTAAATCAATCCGCAAGACTGATGAATATTAATTATTCCTCTTAATGGTTTATTTAATTGAAGTAATTTATTATAATTTTTTTATTCTCAACACTTAAATTTTTTTGTAATTTTTGGCGGCTTTTTCGTTTAACGCGTTTAAAACTTGTTTGAAATTGTTATTGACTTTTTAAATAAAAACGTCTTTACACTTTAACGTTAAATTTTCAACTAAATGTAATATGAATAAATTTCAACGATGTGATCAAGAGAATATATACATATATTTTTGTTGTTTTTTTTTTAATAGTTTTAAGGTAATCTAACCGTGAGTTTATTATATGTGTTTTTTTTTTCAAATTTGTTTTTGTAGATATTATTTAATATTATTACTCTTTTTTTTTTTGATATTTAAATAAATCATTAAGTTGGAAAACTTTTATAATGTCTACAACTTATATTTATCATAAAATGATTGTATACTAGTTTTATAAGTGTTATAATTAGTTTTTTTTTATAAGGGTAATGAAGATAAATTGGTTAGAAACTATAATAGTTATGCACCTATATAGATTTCGAAGTTAAAATATGTAAATAATATAGACTAGAATATAGGCTAAGCAACAAACTAAACTATTCAGAAGTTGATTAAAGCAAACTTTTATAACATACTAATCTATAGGCCAAAATATGGATTTGACGATAGGCCAAATTATTTAGATTGTGCTATAGGCTAGATATCAAGATAGACTAAAGACTATCATTAGACTGTAGTCTACTGACCACATCAGGTACAATATTATTGAATAGTCTTAAAGGCATTACGATTGCGAAGATGATTGCACATAATTGTGAAGACTAGAGAATTATCAATTCTATAGACAACAAAGTTATGTACTCTTTAGACTCGATAATTACACAATATACAATGTATATTGATGTCTATAGACTAGATTATTACGTTGTTTATAGACTATATTATTCTGTAGTAGTCATTTTATTTAGATTGTGCTATGGACTACATTAAAGGATAAAGTAAAGACTAAAATAAAAGCCAACCTTTAGACTACTGACCACATCTGAAACAATATTACAGAATCGTTATTATAGAATAATGGCGATTGCAAATAATTGCAAAGACTAGAGAATAATTAAGTCCACAAACCAGATAGTTATGTAGACTTTAGACTCGATAATTATATAATATGCAATATAGATTGGTGTCTATAGACTATATTATTATGTAGTTAATAGACTAAATTAATATGTAGTCTATAGATTAGATTTTTACATAGTCTTTAGATTAGATTAGATAATTTTGTAGTCTGTAGACTTGATTATTCTGTAGTATTTAGACTAGATTAATATATATTCTATCTACAAAATTTTTATTCATTATGTATTTTAAAAACTAAATTATTTTGAAGCCCATAAATGAGATTATTCTGTAGTTTATAGACAAGAATATTATGTAGTCCATAGACTAAATTATTATGTATTATATTAGTAGTCTATAGACTACTACAATGATTTTTTCCTAGTTTTGTATATTATTTGGTTTTATTATATTATATTATATTATATTATATTATATTATATTATATTATATTATATTATATTATATTATATTATATTATATTATATTATATTATATTATATTATATTATATTATATTATATTATATTATATTATATTATATTATATTATATTATATTATATTATATTATATTATATTATATTATATTATATTATATTATATTATATTATATTATATTATATTATATTATATTATATTATATTATATTATATTATATTATATTATATTATATTATATTATATTATATTATATTATATTATATTATATTATATTATATTATATTATATTATATTATATTATATTATATTATATTATATTATATTATATTATATTATATTATATTATATTATATTATATTATATTATATTATATTATATTATATTATATTATATTATATTATATTATATTATATTATATTATATTATATTATATTATATTATATTATATTATATTATATTATATTATATTATATTATATTATATTATATTATATTATATTATATTATATTATATTATATTATATTATATTATATTATATTATATTATATTATATTATATTATATTATATTATATTATATTATATTATATTATATTATATTATATTATATTATATTATATTATATTATATTATATAGACTATACTAGATTATACTATATCATGGATCTGTATTATCCTAATTGTATTTCTGCATTAGACTTATAAGATTATACTTTGAATTAGATTATAAAGATTATTCTGTAGCCAATAAAAGAGATTATTCTGTAATCTGCAGACAAGAGTATTATGTAGTCCATTAGCTAAGATTCGGTGCGCTTTGCCACCCTTGTAAAGTAGGTGGTACCGTGAGTCCTATCCGTGCTACATTTTGGCCAGTAAAAAAGATCCTTGAAAGAGTAATTGGAATTAATTTGAATACTCTCATTTTTACAGTTTTCTAGATTTTCGATAATTAATATTTGTTTTGTATGGGAGTACCTTTCCCCTTGATCCTACTCGTTCTATATTTTGATCAGTAAAACAAATTCTTGATAAAGTGATTGGGGTCCATTTTGAGAACTATTGCTGTTATAGTACTTCATATATTTGATAATCAACATTTTTTTGTATGGGAAACAACTTTCCCCATGATCCTATCCGCTCTTCATTCTGTCCAGTAAAAATGTTAAATTTGAAAATTCTAGTCGCTGTGTTTTTTTAGATAATTTATCCGATTTATATTGTCTAGTAAAACATTTCCTTGACAAAGTGGTTGGGACCAAATTGAAAATTCTCGCTGTTATAATTCTTTAGATATTCGTTGATCAAAATTTCCTTTGAGTGGGAGCCACCACTCCCTTTGATTCTATCCGCCACACATTTTGTCTTGTAAAATAGTTCCTTGATAAAGTGGTTGGGACCAAATTTGAAAATTCTCTATGAAATGGTTCTATAGATATTCAATATTTTGTTTCTATGGGATTACCTCTCCCCCTAATCCTATCCGTCCTACATTTTGTCTTTGAAGAAGTGATTAAAACCAAATTTCAAAATTAACGTTGTTATACTTCTTAAGATATTCGATAATAAATATTTGCTTAGTAGGAGGGGTACTTCTCATCCTGGTTCCATCGAAATTTTTTATAGCCTTTGGTACTTCGTAACTTAGACTAGATTATTATTGGTTCTATAGACTATGTGTTCTATGGATAGTAGTAGTCTATAATACAGACCACACAATAAACTATGTATTCTATTATAGTGGATGTTAAGAAGAACATTTCATAAATGGTACTATTTTAATAAAGTACTTTTTAATACTGATAAAATTTAAAATATTTGTTATTTTTTTAATAGTTAAAACTTGTTTTCGTATAACACTTGAATTTGTTTATATTTCTAGATGACTAATTGCTTCAAAGAAATCCCCATAAAGTTTTAATTAATTTATAGTCTCTCCTCAATATTTTCTTAATAAGTCCTACAATTGATTAGTTTAATAGTTGTCAAATGTAATTAATGTTTGTATGTTTTGTTGATAATAAATTATTTTTTATTACACGGTAATTAATTTTTAAAATTTTAATTGTTTAGTGGGTGTTATTATCTTTGTACTTCGAAGCATATTAGTGTTGTCAATTTGGATTTGTTTTTGTTGACATAATTCACATAATTATTTATTTGAAGGGATTTTTTATAAACATTTTTTGTTTCCTACATATTTACTACAATTTTTAGCTTAACAAAATTAAGAGCATTTTTATGAAATAATGCAAATAAAATATTAAAATTTGAATTAAATATCAGATATTTGAATTAAAATATTGAATAAAAAGATCCACTTAAATTATAAAAAATAATAATTTTAAGGATTTATTTTTTAATACCCTTTTGTTAAATTTTTACTTGGGGGTTCATTATTTAGTAACATTTTAGAACCACTGGAATAAATATTTAAAACTATGATATATAATATTCTTTTATGAATGAAATTTATGAAAGTGATAATATTGCGATTGCTAAAAATATGAAGAAAATGTAAATTAATATGAATGAATAAACAAAATTTTATATATTTCGTGAAAAAAACGTGAGCGCCAAATAATGTTGAAGTGTTTTCTCTACCCAACAGAGTTTAGAGCTATAGGAATGATGGACCGGTACGATGTTTTCTGTTATACAAAATGTTATCACAATTTCGATTTTATTCTGAGATATATGCCTTTTAAAAGTAGTTTTCGATATTGGGTCTATATGTGATCTACGGTGCATTACATTTCTGGTGGGACATTTGTATGGCAACTAGCTGATATATTGTAACGAACATTACTATTTCCATAAGATTTCGACCTTGGCTCCAAGAGAACATCTGTATTAACGAGATATATCTTAAATTGCGATCTGTAAAGTGTTAACAATTCTCAAAAAGTGGTGATGAATGGATTGGTGTACGTTAAGGTGCGGATAGCACAAACTCAAAATATTAAATGTTTATCTTGTTACTATTTTTTTGAAATGTTGCGCTCATTTTGAGTCCAAAAAAAGTTCAACAAATTTGTCTGGATTCTGTAAAAAACATCAAAGCTAGAATTCTCAAAAAGTATCTTGATTATATAGCTACATTTATTAGGTTATAAATCATTTCTAAAAACAATCGCTTTGGGACCTCTCCCTGGTCCCGAGATGAGCTAGAATCTTATACTCTTTCAAATTTAACACAATTAACCATTTTTAAATGAAACTCGAAAACTGAATGAGATAAAAAATAAAAGTGGTTACTTTATCGAAGGTGTCATCGTGAGCTACATAAAAGTGACTAAATATGCAATCGAATATGAAGAAAAAATTAGCAAGTTTTAACTTTGTAATGGGTGGTAAAATTTCAATTTATCCATCCAATCGATGAAACATTGCAGATTTATTTACAAAAAATCGTCACACTGTGCGGTGTTGTACATGCGGTTTATTAATCCTTGTACGCTATTTGTTTTGTTATCATTAAATTTCATAGGATGTGTTATACGTCTTATAACAAAAATTATTATAATAATAGTAATAATAATAATAATAATAATAATAATAATAATAATAATAATAATAATAATAATAATAATAATAATAGTAATAATAATAATAATAATTATAATAATGTAACTAACCTTTAAGGGCCTAAATTTAGATTTGGTTTAGCCGATTTTATCAGAAACAGAATAATAAAATTTCCCTTTTATTATTTCAAAAAAATATTGAAATTCTTATAAATTTGTTATAAAATATTTTGAAATTTATTGTATAAATATATTGAAATTTTACAGTTGCCGCAAAAACGCCATAAATGGAACAACCTTAACTTTGAATTAATATATTCAGTATGATGTTTACTACCTGTTTTAAATTAAGAAAGTCTTACGAAATGAGCATCATAATTTAAAACCTATTTATTCACCTATTGGCACAAGTATCCAAAAGTATATAATTTAATTTTATAAATATATTCTTTTTTGGAGTTATTACGATTTTGATGATAATGTATCTTTATTTAAGATAATGTAGGCTTTGCCATTTCAAAACGCAAAACAAAAATCAATTAAAACCCGATAGATAAAGAATTTTATCAAAAACAAACATTATTTTCATACGATATATAATATCGGGACAGATTTTCTTTTTAATATAACTAAATTTTAACTTTGACAAATAATAAAACTAATAATTGAGAAATTGTTATTTTTATCACTGAAAATAATTAAAACAAATTAAAAATAAAAGATAATTTGGACCCGCTATAACTTCAACAACTAGTAATACTAGTTGATTATAAAACGAATATTACTCGAAGTGATAAATTTTATAAATATGTTTTCATTATTTTACTTCTATAAACTTCAAATTCCAAAAACTTTTTATTTCCTTTTTGAATTCAAATTCAAATCTTTTTCTACCATCTGATTTTATAGTTTTCGACTTGTAAACTTTCAAAATTTTGCAAGATCTTGAGTTAGTTTTTGAATACATTTCCAGAAGTAGAGCTCCAATCATGTTTATATTTTTATTTTTTCGCTAAAAATTATTTATCAAATAAAACAAAAATTGAGAACTAATCAGTCTAATTATTAAACTAAAATTAAATTTGAATATGAAAAAATACGAAAATTCATTTCCATTCAAAATATTATTTTTAAAAATATTTATATGAAAAATATACTTTTCCGTAAGTGTTTTTTATGCAAGACGTTACAATATTAATTTTGGATCTAAAAATCCTACAGGACAAAGTCCAAATCCTCTCGAATTCGATCCTTTTTTAATCAAAATTTTTAATGTAACCTTTATGCGCTGAAATCCCAAGACTGAATTTAAAAACGAAATTTAGATTTGGAATCCGCAAATTGTTTATAATGGTTTTTTCCAGACCTATAACAACTGTGGACTCTATGGCCAAAAATCAAAATATATAATTTTTGGAAAATTTTCTTTGCATATTTGGGAATTTAAGAGAAATTTTTTAATAAATCAAACATTTTTCCACACTTTAATTTAGAATCACAAGGTCAACATTTCTTGATAATTTCAGGCAGATATCTTAATTATTAAATATTTTATCGTATTCCAAATATTTTTAGATTTATTCAAAATTCATAAACTTCGTTTATTTCTAAATGGCGGGAGCAATTTTAAATATTTTTATTTCAAATAAATGTTGTATTTTAGGTGACATATTTCTTTGCTATATGCAAAAAGGTTAAAATTCTTTCAGTCGAGAGAAATTTAGAGAATTATTTCCAAAAAAAATCGATTCTGCCCCACTGTGTAATGTAATGAACCACTTGGAGTGCAATCAAATACTGTGGGATGAATGACGCGTAACACAAATAGAATAGGAAACTTCTGGTCTATCTGCAAATATGTCAAATGCCAAATACTTTCTAGGAAATGTTTGATTTTTAATCAAAATGGTCTCGCCAGAACAGAGCTATTGTGACATGTGAAATGTCAATTCTAAAACTAGTTACACTCCTACTTTAAGTTATGATTCCCTTTAAAACACATAAATGTTAGTATCATAATAGTATGTTGCACACATATGAATAATAAGCTAATTATACGAGGGTCTTTCATAAATTTTTTGTAGCAGACATTTACAATCGACAATGTGGAGTAGGGTATTATATAGTCAGGCTTGATCTACTACAATATTTTTACTTGTATTTATTTAAGATTTTCATAAGGTCTCGTGGGAACCTGACTATCAGCAATTTCAAGACATCTGTCAAATTGTGACCTGCCTTTTGTCTATACGGTTTGCAAAGTGCAGCCAATTAGACGGACATTCTTGAAATAACTCAAAAATTGATTATCAGACGAATTGATGTATTTAGAAACTTATATACATAATACCAATATCAAAATTAATGATCAACGATATAATAAACTATAAAGTTTACTTATTTCTGTAACTTATATTTTTATTTCTAAAATCTTATATTAAAATACTTCATACAATTTAAAATCTTAATTAACAAGTAATAAACTAAGTTAATTAATTAAATATATTATCGTAAATTTTATACCAAAAGCCTGTTTTTCTAACTTTCAGAGAATTAGAAATTTCAGTCTCATTTACAGATTGTTTATACTGTTTCAAAGTTGAAGAATCCAAAGGACCCCAATTTGTTTGAGGTTTAAATGCATATTTAATACGATCACCGAGTTTCGATTCAGGTCTCTTATATATAGCAATAAAAGCCCATACAAATAATTGACCAATGCTAAAAGCCGAAATGCACCAACCAATAACTGAATATAAAAAAAGATTTATTTGTTTAATTTTCATAATGTAAAAACAAGTAAATATATATATCTTACCATACATATAGTCAGGAAATTTAATATTATTATATTCCAAAGGTTCATAATCCACTAACATATAAACCAAGATGGCTGTCATTAAAATGGGCGTAATAATACTCCAGCATATGCGATAATACAAAGAGGTTTTAATTTTTAACATAAACTGTATATCACGACAAATATTTTTTACACCTTATGAAATTAAATAAAAATGTTTCAATATTTGAAAAATTATATTATATTTTTGTACTCACCATATATCCATGCCGCTGTTATCAATTCGAAAATACCCGTTACTATTGCAACAAATGTTACACCATAGAAATCGATATAATTAAACATATATTGTCCTCCAGGTGTTACATACATTAAACCAAAAAAATAACAAACAATTGATATCGCAATAACTATTTTCCATCTTTTGATTTTCGGAAAGAGTTCACAAGCCACAGTTATAACACTAGTGATAATACCGACATTGCTGCCTACACCCAAAATAAGCAACATAAGAAAGAAAAGGGCAGAAAAGACCTAAAATAAAATTAAAAATGTTATGTAATAGAGAACTGGGATATTTTCTGAATCATAGCAAAATGTCTAAGATGAAATCTCACCAGAAACGTATCTAAAGGATTAGAGATGATTAAGAGCTTAGCGATAAATTTTGATGGTTCCAATTAAAAGTTTTTTTTTGAGCTCTCAATATTTTTTAATCAAATTTCACTCGGATATTTTTGAGGTGAAAAAGCTAAAGTTGTTAGTAGATGCGGAGAATGGATTGTGGGACTTTAAAGTCGATCCCGAATATCTTTGAAACAACTTTGTCTTATAGTTCTAATAATTCTCTACGAATATCTTTTAAATTTTTTAAGATATTTAGACCAATGTAAAATTTTGACCAATTTTGAGACATGATTTTTGTTAGCTTTTTGACTTTGTAGCCTCAATTTAAATTCTAAAAATATTCTAAAAATTTGATTGATCCATTTTGTATGGGGATCCAAAAAAAAGTTCTATTATTTAAAAAGTACAATATTTAAAAAACTTATTTTTTTAAGGTTTTTCCAAAAAGTTGGTAATAAGGAGTGAGGTAAAAAATTCTTAACATACATTTATGAAACTGATTCAATAAAAAAATCTTAAATGTTGAACCTTTTCCAGAAACCCTTTTTTCCAGAAACATTTTAATAGTGCTTTCTGCACTGGTAGTTAATTTGCGTTTAAAATGTATCACACTTTCGGACACCATTTTTGTGCTCTCTAATTCTCTTTTAACAAGAGTCCAATATCTCTCCACTGTCCTAAGTTCCGGGAAGTTTTGCTATAAATGTCACTTTATTGTTCTTGTACCTTTCAAGGGCTTGTTTACCATAGTGACAGAATGCCAAACATAATTGAACTCATTATGAAGTCTTATGGAAGGAAGCAGGATTTTTTGTAAACAATCCTTGATGTAAATGATTCTGGCTTGGTGATTTGAAAACTTAACGAAAAATATGTTTTAATGATTAATTTAATTTCCCCTCCAGCAAAATTTGCTCGTTTTCTTTGAGAGGACTCAGTTTTTAATAGTTACGTTACGAAGCCCTATAAATTTTCTGAGACCAATCAGAAACTTACACTTCTCACAGCTGTAATGATGTTAAATTTTATTAATATATAAAAAAATTATGAAATTATTTCCTAAATAACGTTTGGAATCACCGTTTGGAAAAAAAGAGATCACAAGTCATATGATACTATTTTAGACATCATCAGAACCGTAATGAACTGAGTTGTTTTTGAGTTGACTTGGGTTGGGCCTATCTGAGCCCTTCCAGCTTAGGTAAAATTTTCAGCCAATGTGAAAAAATATATATGTTAGATCTTGAAGATTCACAATTTTCGATGAAAAGTTTGTCAAAAACACTTCAGCTCTTTTTCATTTTATTTTATTAATTGAAAGATTACCGACTACAAGAATAGATTAAAAATTTAGATATAACTAGTATATAGTAATCCGTAGAAGACAATTAACATACTTTTCATAAAATCAGTTGATAAATCCTAAAGCAATTTGTATATCAAAAGACTATTATTTTTATTTTAGTTTCCGTAACTTACCTGCGGAACCACGGCAAATTTTGCTATCGCATCTGGATATGAAATAAAAGCTAGACCCGGTCCACCTTTAACAACACTTTTAATATCTGTAGTTCCAGTTTCATAAGCCAAATTTCCCAAAATGCCAAAAATAACAATACCCGATAATAAAGAGGTAAAAGTGTCCAATGTTGTGACAATCGTACAATCTCTGAAAATATAAAAAAAATATATTTAAAATCAGTAGAAAGAAAAATTATATGTTTTCATAACAATTCACCTATTAATATTATGGTCGAAATGATTAAATGATGCATACATCAATATGATGCCATAACAAACAGTTAAGGAAAAGAATACTTGAGTCACAGCAGCATACCAAACACCAGCATCAAGTAATTTATCCCACTGTGGAGTTAGAAAATACAAAACACCATCGAATGCTCCAGGCAGAGTTAGGGAACGCACTAAGAGTACTAACATTATGACATAAGGAAATATGGCTAAAAAATATGCTGCTTTCCCGGATGATTTAATACCGGGTATAATAATTGATACTATAACTATCCAAGAAACGGCTAAAGTTAGAGCCAAATACAAATCGGGTGAACCAATGCCATCGTCAATATTGGGTGTCTCATGTAAAATAATTTTGCTATTTAAAAGATATAAGTGGGAGGGAGTTTCGGACTGTATTATATATTTCAACTGAATTGTCTAATATACTTACTAGAAAAAATGTTCAGCTGATGTTTTTTTTGTCGTTTCATTGGATGAGTTAGTTTGTACTAGAGTCTCAGCTACTTTTAAACTCGAATTTATACACTGATCTTGCCATTCATCACGACAATAACTCCAGGGTAATATCGCATAAAATGATAAAATTAAATAACGTAAAGTTAAAGCCATTAGGGCCGCATAATAAGTGGCTATAAAAAATGATATCATAACTTGTCCAAAACCAATACCTGTTAAATGAAAAACTTAGTAAATGGAATAAAAAAAGTAAAACATTTTCACTCATACCTCTCATTATGGGGGCATAATCGAATACCTTAACACTACCACGACTAGAAAATTGTCCCAATATCATTTCTAGATAATAAATAGGTTTACCAACTAGAAATAATACTATTATGTAGGGTATCAGAAAGGCACCACCACCATTTTCCAATGCAACAAATGGAAAACGCCAAACATTACCCAAACCTACGGATAGGGCAATACATGACATTAGAAATTCTAAACCATTACCCCAATTTTCACGTTGATTTTCAGATGTTTGAGATTCATTATTTGAGGTGCAGTTTGAATTACAGAATTTCTAGAAAAAGCAAAAAAAATGGAGTTAAAAATTTAAAAAAATCAGAGGAGATTTTGTATATCGGAAACAATGCTTTAATCCAAAGAAAGCTATCAAACCAAAACAAAACTGAATTCGAGCATTCCTAACGCCAAGACAATGCTCTATATTTGGTGTAATCAGATGAGTATTAGATTTTTGTATAAATTGCTCAAATCATTTTAGGCGTTCTCAGAGGATCTATACTGCATGCCGTACGTCTTCACTAGCAGAACACACCTATATAAAAATCTTTAAAATCAGTTCAGATATAAGGAATCTGGATCGTTTTAAATATTTTTATGATCCTGTGGACCGACCCCACAAAGTTCAAACTCTAAACTTAAAATGCCTACTGTTCTACTATCACTGTGCGAAACTGAATTAGCCGTTCGAAAGTTACAGAGTTATTTTTATTTTATTTTTCATTTGAAACACTGTGCGCCACATAATTAAGCAAACGACCATTATATTCGTCAACCAAGAAGTGAACGAAATCGGAAAAAATTACGTAATGGAAACCAGTCATTTATTAGACTAATATGCAAACATTTTTTAAAATAATTACTTCCCTATCTTTTCACCTGTTTTGGTCTAAATTTAGGAATATTTTTTTACGGAAAGGAACTCTAGAGTAGAGTTGTATCAAAATTCTTCAAATTCTTTTTTTAACAAAAGTCGGAGAAGTGAACTAAAAAACAAACAAGTAAGAACGTAAAAGTCATTTAAAGCCGAAAATAAATTACACTTTAAAGTGATTTTCGGATAAGGGTCCGTCTGGCTAATTCGATCTTTAGTGGACAGATCATCTTGAAATTTTGCATGAGAAGTAATACACGATTTCTTTGACGAATGAAATAGCAACGCTAAATCTAGTTAGGAAGTGGTTCTCAGAGATTATTATATAAAATTTTTTATCCATATTAGCTAGACGAATGTATTGCCAAGAAAGGATCATCAAAGACGTCATAATTCAAAATCTCAGTCGACTTTGTTAAGCTCAGCTGTCTATTGGAAACATTCTCACACATAAAATAATTGAAGAGTTCAATGAAATATGACCATAATGTGTTATATAGGTAGAAGATAGTTTTCAGAAATTAGATTGAGCTGAATCCATATAAGTTCCATTCCCGGAATTTTTATTTAAGTTAATGAAACTCTTAAATATACACAAATTCTATTGAGCACAATTATTTTTATAACTGTTTTTAAATATATGTTAAGTATTTGAGCACTATCAATCTATATTTCCCATAAATCCCTTATAAGACCTTTTCCCTCTCTTCACCATTTGTGGGGGTGGAGGGTATAAGAAATAAACGTTCGCTCTTATTTTATTTCTAATAAATTTTTTATCATTTTTTAATGTATAAAAATGGCGATAATAATATATACAAACTTCTATATTTTCATCACTTTGTGCTGAATTTATTGTAACTAAATCCGCTCTCGAGGACATGAATCCAGGATTATCAAAAGTACCACTTTCTTTATTCATTTTCAAATTTTTATTTATTTTTTATTGTAAAAATACTAAAAATTTAATTTATGTGAATTTTAATTTTTGTTTTTAATTTTTTGCACATTTTCCGTGAAAACGTTGACACGAAATAACTTATCGAGTTCAATTGACAGACAATTTTATAATGACAAAGTTTAAATGAGATTTTTACGTTCTGTAGAGAATTCCCAAAATGATAAGAACTTCAGTGAGGGCTGATAACATCGACATAGCATCATCTATAACATTTTTTGAAAACCCCCGTCTAGGTGGTGAAAAGAGAGGTGATATGTTTGTTTATAGGTTATAATAAGTTTCTTATTTGTACTTTGTTTCACTTCATAAAAAGTGATTTAATAATTTAATTTATCAGTTAATTTGTTATTTTAGTTTTTGTGTCAAAATCGGGATTTAATTTAATTTTTATTAGAGTGAATTAGAGTTTCACGTGAAATGATATAGTTAAAAACTATAATAAAAATGCTCTCAATCATAAACCATTTTAGAAAAAGTAATTTATGGGAACTATAGTCAAGTAAGGACCGTTGTGTCATTAAATTCGTTACTCTCGTTGAATGTCAATTTAAAATTTTTTTAAGCCGAATTTTATTAAAATATTTTTATATTGAAGAAGTTTATCGGCTTAAATGCCTAGAATGGAAACGCTTTTTATATAGTAAATGTGAATTGAGTGTTCTATCCACTTTTTTCGGAAATAAGTCTTATATGGCAGCTGGGTGAAAAAATTATCCCAACATAACTGTTTAAAGATAGATTTTATGCCTATCACTTTGCGACCTGGGATACATCAAAATTTCCTTAATATTTTGAATACATTTGACCAAAATCTGTTTTATTTTATTAAGAGATTATTTTAGATATCGGTCCATAACTCTTCTTTCATTGAACCTATATTATAAAGAGAAAATTGATTTGGTCAATAGCAAATAATGTGGCCGAATTTCATCGAATACGAAAAATAGTGTGATAGATTTTCCTAAATCGACCCAAATTTTGGGAAGAATATATATTTTATGGTGTCTTAGCTTATTCCATCTTAGCATTACACATGGAATGACAAATATAGTATACCATCCATTAGGTGCTTATTTTAATTAACGCCAACGACGAAGTCTATTAGAATTCGGTTTAATATTTCACTTCGCTCCCAGTCAAATGTCCTTCCGTAAAAGGATTTTTAGCTCATAGAACAAATGTAAAGTTATTTTAATTTCATAAAAATGCAAAAACATATGAGGCTTGAGTTCGAAAACACATGCCAAATTTAAAGAAAAACCTTAGTTCTTGTACAGACTCATTTCCAAAAATAACTTTAAAGTGCAAAAATCACAAAAATGTAAGTATTGTGATAATATTTTGTTCGCTTTAAATTAATACAGCCAGAAAATACCGTATCAAAGTTTGCAAGAATTGCTCCATTAATTCCTAATAGCCTTGATGGAACCTCCAATATCTAAAAATACACAAATGGCCTATATATTACCAGGTGTACTTTGGTAAGTACAATTTTTTAGGGTAAAGATGAGGACTATTAAAATTGTAATTAAGCCATTTAAAATTTGTAACAGTAAAAGAACTTAAATTTCAGATGATAAGTTACTATAAATATAAGCCTAATTGATTAAGATTTAAGATAAACAAGATAAATATTCCTTACGCATTTCTGTCCATTAAATATTCTACCATATTAAATTCTTCATGCTAGAGATATAACATATTTTAGGGCCAAATAAGGCTTATAAAGGCAATATAATTTAAATTATTTTTCTATTTACATTTTGAATGATTTTTTTTCAATTAGGGCCACGAATAGCACCGGGTATTTATTGGTTAATTAGAAATTAATATTTAATTCATATAACAAAGTATTCACTTAACAAACTTATGAATAATAATGAGTATGATCACATTTACGAAATGGAATAATATTTGTGTTTGATGACAAATTGAATATCTGGTCATAAAACTTTATTTAAATATTGAGTGAAAATAATAAGAGTAACTAATTTCTATGAATTTTGTAATTTACAAGATCTAAATCCCTCTTGATATATTTACAATTTAGCATTTAAAATTTCAGATGGATAGTTCGTTAAATCGAAAACGTCTCTATAAGAGAACTCTAATCTTCGATATACCACGTTTCTTACCGATGATCTCTTTAAAGTTGGGTTACATCGTTTTGAATATATGACTCTTGAAAAATGTAACAGTATTTTTTTACATGAAGAAATGGTTGACAATAATATAGTAAAAATGTGGAAGCTCTCTGGTAAGTAGTCCTTCATTATACATACTGTACTACAAGTTGTAGAGGTTAGGATTTGCGAAAAAATTATATAAACTTTGTTTAATTTTTATTCCAAATAGTGGATTTATATATGAAAATTTCATGGATGATCTTTTCTTTAAATATGAAACTTATGAGACAATAACAAATATTCAGACCAATTTCCATTGAGCTCTGTCAATTATCGAGGATGTGAGCATGCCAACAATAGACAGATGGATAGATAGAAAGACCGACATAGATAAATCGACTTAGATTTTTATTAGATTCAAGAATGTATATACATAGAAAGGTCTTAGACGATTCCTTCTTAGTGTTACACACGGAATGGAAAAAGTTGATATACCCTCTTCACTACTTGTATTGGTGGAGGGTGAAACATGTAAGAATTACATATTTGGCTGTGCCAAATCTTGTTAGCTACATATTTTGAAGACAATAAGATAATTGTCGGCATATCGATAAAATTGATTCACATTTCAAAACATTTTTAAACTTAAATCCAACTCCGAGAAGTGGTATTAAACAGGAATTAAAATTTCAATAAAGTTGGTCCATATTAAAGAGGTTTAAGCTTAAAACCATATTCTGGGAATAAATCTTATATGAAAAGTTGTTCAAATAATGACCCCAATACAATCTATATATATTTTTTACTTTATTATATCAAATTGAGTTGAAAATTGTAGAAAGTTATCTCTAAAATTTCGACTTCTATGACACACTGATTTTAGGGTTTATAAAAATTTTGCATATTTTACTCGTGTTCTTTTTTCTACTGACCCGAATTAGTTTTCATAGTAAATTTTAGGAAAATTTTTTTTCTGAATTTTGAGGTTGCCAATGGTCTCGTTCTATAACATTATATTGCCAGTTTTAAATAAAAGACTGAAAAAGACTATAATAAAAAAAACTTTCATTTCGTTGGAATCGGTTTATTAATTAGGACGTGAGAATGTTTCCGACAGACGGACATAATTAAATGGACTCAGTTTTTGATATGATATTTTATGGTATCTTAGATGATTCCTTCTTGGTGTCACAAACGAAAATTTTTTATATTCAATGCAAGCAGAAATCATAGAAAAAAATTATTCGAGAGTGGGTCCAAAATTGCATGTCTACGCCATGGTATAAGATATTATATAGTAGATCCTATGAAACTAATACAACTATATATATTATACTTTTATAAAATGCGCTTAAGAACATGTTTTTAAATCTAATGGGTTTATGGGAATTAATTATGTGTTTCACAAGGGAATTATGTGTCAAATTTCGTGAATTAAATAATGAAACAAAACATATTAAGGGTCAACTCTTGTCAGCTTATTTCAAATATTACTTATATATTTTTCTGTACAACAGATTATATTTTTATTACATTTTCAATATTTACTGGTAAGAACAGGTTATATTTGTATGATTAAATATCAATCATAACATTCTCTTTGTGGTCCAAATAATAAGCTGAATAAAGATTCCAAGTTTTGTCTTAAGAGTGCAAAAATATTCAGATTTTATTTTATTCATTCATTTTTAAAAACTTAAAAAAATCACAGACTGATAAATTTGTAGCTCATTTCAAATTTAATAATAACAAGCTCTCTAAATTATCTATTAAATGCATTTTAATTACTCTCATAAACTTAAATTTCTTTATAATGCCCCAGTATTTAGATAATATATGTATATAGAATAAATGTGATTAAAAATTAGTACATCGAAAATATTTTTAGAACTGAAAAAATAACAAAAATTCTTTAATACCTTTTCTAGAGTCGGGTGTTAAAGAAATATTGGTAATTTTAAATCAATATCTATATTTTGTAAAGTTTAATATAATTTTTATAAACCGAGACCATTATCAGTTCTAATAATTTATTATATTTGAGTAATTTAATGTTCAATTAATGTGTTTTTTAAAATAAACAATTAAGAATGCTACATTCGATTATGCCGCCTCTTCAAAACCCTTAACTACAAATGAGTGTGAAATGAATACTTTATGTTTCGTACATACATTCGCAAACGAATACAATATATAAACGTTTTTTTAGTATAACACAAGACACAAAATGAGTCATAAAATTAGTTATGTTTTTGGCTATAACTTTTTTAATAATTAATAGTAATGAAACAAACATAATATTAAAGCAAAATTTCATTCTAATTTGTTGATTGAGATTGCCCCAGATATCGGTCTATATCTTTTAATACACTGATCCAATTTTGCTGGTCTTAAATAAGCAACTTCTCGGAAATTTAAAAAATACCAAGTCAAAATTTCACTGAGCTCTTCAATTATTGTGGATGTAAGCGATCCAGCAACGGACAGGCGGACAGACAAACATACGACTCAAATTTTGATTTGAAGCAAGAATATATGTATATTATGAGGTCTGTGATGATTCATTCTTAGTGTTACACACCGAATGAAAAAGTTATAATACCCTCTTCAACACTTATGGTGTTGGTGGGTATAAAATATACTAATAAGAGTATTAAAGTTGGCCAAGAACAATTTAAGACCAAACTCTACACCTCTGACAAAACCACTGACATCGTTAAATTAGCTCTCAAAGTAATATCGAATCAAGTAGAAAGTTATTTTCCCACAACTTCGTAAAAGTGTTATGCCCGCTATATGACAACGTAATACCACTCGCATCGATTCTATATGAAGCCACTATTAAAGCACCTTTTTAGCAATTCGTTCGAATAAGAATTCAAATAAGCCCCACTGTACAATGTTAAGAACACAGGGGGAGCTAATAAATGTATTTTTATGTAGATAAAAATATATGAATGTTATAAAAGTTTTAACAATTTAAAGTAGATAAAATTTAGGTTTGCAATTTTGTTTGTATTTTATGTTACTTTCTTTAAGTTGAAAAATAATACGAATTGTTCAGATACTTATATAAAAATATATTACACTGTACTTGTAATAGTAAATTTCAGTTTGGGTTTTATAAGACTTCCTTTTGATCCTTGCAAAATTTGCAGTATTGGAGACGTGCCTCTTGATTTTAATAAAATACATTTAAGAATACAATTTAAAGCTGGGAATTCATTATGTGTATCGGCAACATAAAGTCAAACAACATGGTGTAGGGTATTATATTGTCGGGCACAAATTAATATTGTTTTTGTTCAAACCCACATGATGAATGAAGGTAATGTCCAGAAATTACCGTAGATTCCATATAGACCGATTTAAAAAAAAAATTTTTTTTTTAATTTTTCATAGGTTCATAATATTCTGAAGCCGTTATATAAACTCCATCATCCGAAAATCTGAGTCGATAGCTATGTCCTTCTGTCAGTTTGCTGGAAAATTTTTAACGCCTGGAATAAAAGTCAATTTCAGTGAACCTTGGCTACATTGTTTATTGTCTATTAGCAAAAAAGTTATAGACCGATATTTGCGACAACCTCAAAATTCCAAAAATCTTCTTTTTCCCATAGCATTAAGTTATATGTTCTTAATATTATGCAAAAAAAATCTCGAAATCGGATCAATAGATAAAAAGTTATAATGAAAAATATTCAAAATTTTAAACACCCCAAAATCAGTCGCAATTACGAATATTTCAGATACGTAATTGCAATAAGCAATAATAATTTTACAAATGTAATTTACTTTTAAAAAATTTGTTTTATTTACACATGTACATAGTACAGTTAATGGTTAAAATAAAAACAAAATTAACTAAATTAATTAAAAATATTATCATATATTTTGAACCAAAATCCCCTTCTGGTCTCAACCACCGAATTAGCAATATCAGTCTCGGCTACTGATTGTTTATACATTTTCAAAGTACAAGAATTCAAAGGACCCCAATTTGATTGAGGTTTAAAAGCATATTTAATGCGATCACGCAGTTTTGATTCGGGTCTTTTATATATAGCAATAAAAGCCCATAAAAATAATTGACAAATTCCAAATCCGGAAATGCACCAACCTATAACTAATTATATACAAAAAGAAAAATCTAATTCATTTCTAAAACATTTTCATTACATAAATATGTTTATCTTACCATACATATAGTCAGGATATTTAATATTATTATATTCCAAAGGTTCATAATCCACTAACATATAAATCAAGATGGCTGTCATTAAAATAGGCGTAATAATACTCCAGCATATGCGATAATACAAAGAGGTTTTGATATTTAACATAAACTGTATATCACGACAAATATTTTTAACGCCTTATTTGAATTTAATTAAATTAACATTAATTATAGAACAACTATTTTATAACAGTTTCGGACTTACCATATATCCATGCTGCTGAGATTAATTCGAAAATTCCCAATACTATAGTTACAAATGTTGCACCATAGAAATCAATAAAATTAAACATATATTGTCCTCCAGGTGTTACATACATTAAACCGAAACAATAACAAATAGCTGAAATTACAACAACTATTTTCCATCTTTTTACATTCGGAAATCGTTCACAAGCTACAGTTATGACGCTTGAGAAAATTCCAACATTTGTACCTACTCCCAAAATAAGTAGCATAAGAAAAAATAGAGCGGAAAAGACCTGCAAAAATAGAAATACAAATTTGTTATTCCTTGAATGGAAGCTGTCAATCTTATGTAATGGAAACCTATTCTGCTAGTATATGCCGTCTTTATTATTAGCCCTATAAACATTTGACGTAAAAGAGTATCTTGGAGCCTTGGTTGCCGGAAGAAAATTAAGATGAAATTGCTTATATTCAATATGTGACTTTATTAAGCAGATTTCTATATTATTCGGCATTTCCAAGCCCAAAAATCTAGAAATTATATCCTTCATTTTACTCACATCTAAAACAATCTTTTATGTTATAATCGTTAAATCTCCTTTAGGTTAAATCAATATTTAGGTTTCTACTAGGGTCGAATATTATATAGTATCTAAGTCACCTAGCAATTTCTAAAATAGACTTGATTTTTAACTGAAAATAAAGGAACTTTTCCCAAAAGCAGGTGTAAAGAATCCACAGCTACATCATTTCGGTATTTGGAACCATATGTATAAGCTCCCTTTTTTAAAAGTAGATTCACTAAGTGGTTTCAAAACGGGTGTTTTTTTGGAAATAATTCGGTAACTTTGAAACTACTAAATATTTAAGAATAAAATTTCACATGAACATTCTTGAGGTATTTTCGAATTGATTGCGAAGAACATGTTCCTAGTGGGTCCTGTGGTGGTGAAAGTGGATATCCAAAGACGATGACCTCGGGTATGGTGAACCCAAAATTTTATGTATTTGATTGAATAACTACTTTACATACATATAGCCCCTACAATTGTACGAAAAATACGGGATATGTCTTAAAGTTTAAGAGATATTTAGAAAAAATTAAAATTTTAGACCCATTTTTGGACAGGTATTTTTAGTTTTTTGAACTTGGAGGCTCTATTCGGTCCAAAAAATCTAAAATATTGTCTAGATTTTGTACACGAATCAAAGACGTATAAGGATTCAATAAAAAGTTATTTTATTTTGAAATAGGAATTTAAAAAACATAGGACATGTTCTGATTTTTCAACAACATTTTTAATTGTTTATATTTTTTATTTTTTTTTTACTTTAAAATCAACTATTTTTGTATGAAATTTGATTACAATTCTCGTACTCTTTTTTCTTGAAAGTCTTAATGTAACTAAGTATTGACTTACCTGAGGAACGAAAGCAAATTTCGCTATTGCATCAGGATATGAAATAAACGCTAGACCTGGACCACCTTTCACCACACTTTTAATATCTGTAGTTCCAGTTTCATAAGCTAAATTTCCTAAAATGCCAAAAATAACAATACCCGACAATAAAGAGGTAAAAGTGTCCAATGTTGTGACAATTGTACAATCTCTGAAAAATTTAATAAAGAATAAAATTATTTTTTAATTAATTATGTGTTGCAACGAAATAATATACCTCGTTATATTATGATCGAAACGATTAAATGAGGAATACATCAATATAACACCATAACAAACGGTTAAAGAGAAAAATACTTGTGTCACAGCTGCGTACCAAACACGAGCATCAAGTAGTTTATCCCACTGTGGAGTCAAAAAATACATGACACCATCGAAAGCACCAGGCAATGTTAAAGAACGAACTAACAGTACCAACATTATGATATATGGAAATATAGCTAAGAAATAGGCGGCTTTTCCAGATGATTTAATACCAGGTATTATAATTGACATTATAACAATCCAAGAGCAGGCTAATGTTAATGCCAAATACAAATCGGGTGTACCAATACCATTGTCAATATTGGGAGGTTCATGTAAAACAATTTTGCTATTTAGAAGAAACAAATAAAAAGGAAAAAAGTTAAAAATATGTTATATAAGTGTAATGAAAAAAATTAACAATGCAATTAAGGTATCACAGTCCGAAATCCGATAGTCCAAGTTTTTCTTTTAGTTTACTATTTTCCGTTATTACACGATATCAAGATGAAATCTTGAGTTTAATTGTATACAAATTCACAATATCAATATGTACGACTTATGTTATCTTGTATAACAGTGTATATCAAACAAGTAATTATACGATTTTCGTCCTCGCGGAAGCATGATTAACCGAGCAAAATGAAGAGATAGATCGTCAACTATTCGAGACCATTGATTGAAACCTTGTTGCATTAAAGAAGGCATAATGTCACCAATCATGTTTAACTTCTACATTTTGAAAATCCCAGCACATCCACCTTGATTTCTTGTTGTAACTTAAGAGGACGGCTGCACGATTACGGCGTTGGGTTATAGAATCGATGACCTATGCGATCTGGTTAATGATTTAAACTAAGGTAATAAATACATTATAATCCATAGCGTCCAAATTCCGATTTCTAACTACACAAAGATCATGGGAGTTAAATTTGATGGCCTATTTAGCTCTTTGACTTATATCATTGCAATTACTTAAAAATGTGTATGTGATATGGATAAAGAAACCTTATTAGCTATGTACTTATTTCGTTCTAAGTCTGCAACGGGAGGTGGACGGCCTCCAAGTACGACATTCATATAGTAATTAGAAACGTTGGATTCCATGGCGTCTCCATGAATATCGTTCAAAGCTACTATATATGAATGCCAAACAAAAGCATCATGCACATACACATACTCTTTCGCTGAGCAGCACGCAAACAGATTATTTTTTTGATTGGACATGACAATAACTTAAATTCGCTCAATTGGAGTTCCCCAGCTCCATCTTAGAAAGAATTCTCGAATATATAAGCAGAGCATACTAAAATATGTGGAAGATTCTTTTCATCAGATTGGTATGCGGCATATTTAAAGACTTTCATAGAGATCCAAAAATATCATGTGATTTCCAGTTATCTTATGAAAATGGTACTTGAAGGCCGACCACCGCACGTTGCAAACATTGAACAGAATATGCCGAGGTATACAAAGTTTAAATGGTGTTCATTTAAGTCCAAGTTTTTATTTGAATTAGTGGTAAAGAAGGCATATTAAATTTAAATTAATATGTTTTGCAAAACTTAACCAAGAAAGAGTTAAAATTTAGACAACGATAACTCAAAATAGGGAACGGAAAATGTGTTGTCTAGGGTTTCTCCCGGAACTTTCTTGGGAAATTCATTTTTGTAAATCCCGGGAAATTTCTATTGGGAATATTCAGGAAGAAATTTAGGTTAAGAAGGTGTATTGTTTTCGAGTGTAACGATATTAGAGTTATCTAAGAATTCAATGAAATTTGACCAGGTTGGTTGTTATTGTTCTAAGCAGTTTCCTATTTAAAACCTTCTGTAATATATCGTCATACTAAAAATCATTTAAATTATATATAATTAATAGAATAACAGTGTGTACATAGATCGCAATGTAGAAGATTTTTATTCGTAGTTTTCGCACATACATTTATCTTAGTACAAGAATATAACCCCAAAATGTTGATTAGACTGGGACCATTGTTTGGCTTAGCACCAATACAATTTAAGCTTGTAAAACTTTCTAATATGAAAAGTTCTATTTAAAGTCGACCCGATTAAATTTCTGACTTTTATTAATTTAACAAATATTAATATTCATATTCAGTTATAGTTCCCATATTAGGACTTATCCCGGAGTTGCTGGTTAATCTTAAAAAACTCTTTAGTGTGGACCATGAACCATTCCAATTTTAGCGTAATTTTTTTAATTGTCTTAATTATAATAGTAAAATGAATATCGGCTATTATTAGACAACAACTCATATATAAAAATAATACATTTTCGAGAAAATTATTTGAGCTAATAAAACTCTTAAATATTAGTATTTTAGTGGAATTCGGTTAAAATAACTTTAGACTTGGCATAAATATGTATGGTGAATTTTAAGAACATCAATTTATGTGCAACTTTAGAAACCAGATGAGAAAACAATTATGAAATAGCAGCTTCTTATTAGGGCTACTACCTGCAATAGAGTTTTATGTTCATTAAATGACTTAAAATTAAAGTATTTTATCAAAATCTGGAAATAGTATCTTCGACTCTGAATTTCATATTTGACTACATTTCTTTAACCCGAATATAAAACTCCTACTTCTTTTTACTTTAAACGTAAACCTTTTTTAAAGTAAAGAACTATTAAAACATTAGTTTTATAGAACATATAATATTCCATTTTATTCCGAGAAATTCCGGGAATGACAAACTTTAACCTTAAATTCTCGGGAAATGAGAAACCTCAATGTTGTCCCATATTTTATATTTTTATCGAAATTTTCTTAATGTCCAACCCAGATATATGTTTATATTGCATGCATAAATCTTTGCACTAGAACTCTCAATCGATTAAATAAAAAGTCTAGTTCAGTGATGACCAAAATAAAGATTTCCGACTGCTTCTTTGAGCAGAGGAACCATTCATTCAATAATCTAAATAAAAATTCTTTCTAATTCTATATACTTACTAGAAGAAATATTCGGCTGATGTTTTCTTTATCGTTTCATTAGATGTACTTGATTCCACAAAAGTATTCAATGAATTAACAGCATTTAAATTCGAATCGATACATTCATCACCCCATTCTTCACGGCAATAACTCCAGGGTAATATCGCATAGAATGATAATATTAAATAACGTAATGTCAAGGACATAAGAGCTGCATAATAGGAGGATACAAAAAATATGGACATAACTTGACCATAACCAATACCTGTAATTTTCGAAATTATTAATAAGTTTAAAATAAATTAAAATATCAAAACTCTTACCTCTCATCATGGGGACACAATCGAATACCTTAACACTACCGCGACTAGAAAATTGTCCCAATATCATTTCTAGATAATAAATAGGTTTACCAACTAAAAATAATACTATTATGTAGGGTATTAGAAAGGCACCACCACCATTTTCCAACGCAATAAAGGGGAAACGCCAAACATTACCCAAACCAACGGATAGGGCAATACAAGACATTAGAAATTCAATACTATTACCCCAATTTTCTCTTTGTTTGGAAGGATTTTGAGATTCAGTATCTGCGGTGGCATTGGGATCACAGGTTTTCTAAAAAAATAATAATAAAAAAGCTCTTATGGGTTAAATAAATAATTATTTAAGGATTTGGAATATTCAATTAAATAAAAACAATTTTAATTCATTGGAATGACTTGTGGACCATAGAAAAAATATACGTTTGTAATACTGAACATCATTTTGATATTCGGAAACCTTTTGCCTTGAGTTAAAATTTTATTTTCACAAAATGCTTAAATGTCTTAAGTGTAGTACAAAAATAAAAAAATATGTAAGAAGTTAAAGTAGGCCAAGCCCAACTATTTAATACCCTACACCACATTGTTAATTATAAATGGTAGCTACCAAAAATCAATGAAAGACCTTCGAATATATTTAAACCCCTTCAAAGTGATATTTAGAAGGGATTTGTATGTGGCCTATGCAAAATAATAAACCGATCCTCGTACAATTTGGTCATATTTTTTAGAATACTATAAGACTTACTTCTGCTAAACCCCATGAACCCATTACCAATTTTAATGGTCATAGTTCTTGAGCCAAAATAACTACACACAAGATATCTCTAAAATTGTGACCTGCATACTGTTCACAAGGTTAACATGGAAAGCCAGATGGACATAAAGTGATACTTCAACCACCTACGGTAGTGTAAGGTATAACTAGATTAATGTTTTGGTATCACGCTCTAGCTTTTTTTAACAAAGTGACATAATGTCCAATCGGACCAAAAATATGAGTCCACATTATATATTTCAGTTTTCTACGTTTTTTTTTCATATCGGTTCAGATTTTTTTTTAATGTAGTGCGATTAAAAAAATAAAATAAAAATAAACAGAGTAATGGTTGGTCAAGATATTTGTACAAGGAATATCACTCACCGCTGCCCTATCAGTTTCTTTATATAAATTATTTCATTGCAAAGGATTTATATCCCAAATTTTCACAACATTTTCCGAGATATTATATATGCAAAATTCCATGTGTAAAGAGGATACCACTTCCCGTGCCCTACAAAAATTTAATTAGCCTTCAATATTTTCTTATTAAGACTTTATCTGTGTACCAAGTTTTCTTTAAAAGTTTTAGAGATATGCTGTATTGAAAGATACCACTACCCCATGCCATATCTGTAAATTTTGTAGTATACAATAAAGCGTTCTCAAAGCACTATTCATGTGCCAAACTTTGTGAGATTATATCTATTAGTTTGAAATATATAAGATAAACTATTTTGTTTGTAAAGGGGATACCACTCCCCTACGCAAGAATATATGCGCTTGATTCGATGCTTTTTGGGGTCTTAGATGATTATTATTTGGTATTACACACGGAATAACAAACTTTATATAACTTCACCACCATTCGTGGCGGTGGAGGGTATAAAAAATATTTCTTAAATATCGGGTCAGATTTTCTTAAATAACGATATATAAATAAATGCAATATAGGTAACAAAAAGTAAATAAGAGTATTTATAAACATGTTCACTGTAAATCATTCAGGACAATAGCATAAAATGTCCTTTCAAAAATGTTTTTTTTTAAATATCCTTGTAAAGTTAAAATAAACAAGAATTTAAAAAATATTTTATAAAATTGTACGAATCTGTAAATAAGATTAAAAGGATAATCTGACATGATATTATAAAACTTGAAAATTATAGAATTCCTGCATGAAGTTTTAATGTCCTTTTTCCAACATCTTATAAATTTTAGTATTTTCAAAAATATTTTCTATATATATTTTGATGTCAAGATATCTTAGAAATAACTACATTCATTATTTTGACTAAACTTTTCTTTCAGCCCACGTACATTATAGTCCCAGAGTAAATATTATTATTATTATTTTCTTTTAACAAATAACGCACGCCGAAAACAAATTTCATTAAAACAAGATAAAGTCCAAATGTCTTGTCATTCACACTTATTTTAATTCCCATAATAATTAATTGAATCACTTATTTTCAAATTCTAAAACACAAAGAAAAAAATATACAAACTTCTATAATTTCATCATTTTGCGTTGTTTTTGCTGCCAAATCAGCTTTCGAGGATATGAAACCAGGATTATCAAAAGCACCACTTTCTTTATTCATTTTAAATTACTTTATTTTTTAAAATTAATATTAATGTCAAATTAAGGATTTATAAATTTATTTTTTTAATTAAATAGTTTTGATCATTTTCCGCGTAAATCTTAGAACGAAATAAGTTATCGAGTTTAATTGGCAGGCAAATTTATAATGACAAAGCGTGAACGAGATTTTTACGTTTTGTAGAGAATTCCCAAAACGATAAGAACATCAGTAGGGCTGATAACATCGACATCGCATCATCATCATCACGTTACCTATAACAAAAATGTTTACCCCCCTCTAGTTGGTGGAGAGAGGTGATTTTTATGGGTTATAATTAGTTTTGGTATTTGTACTTTGGTTCACTTCACGAAAAGAGATTTTGTATAGTTTGGTCAATCAATTGGTTTGTAATTATTTGATGGTTGATTTTTGATAAAATTGGATATTAAAAAAAATTCTACTAAAATGATAAATCGTTATTATAAAAAAGGCCATCTAGATTGTGACATTCTGTTCCACATTCTGTTAGATGTTAAACCGTTTTATTTCCTAACAATTCCATTTTATGAAACTTCCAAAATCAGATCATATTTCACGATTTGGTAAAGAATACAAAATCCACCATAAATCTTTTAATATTCCAAATTACATATGGAATATTTGACCATTGAATGGGGATTGAGTTCTGTACAATATTGGGAACTAGAACTTATGTAAAATTATTTGAACCTGAACTATAACTGGACAAAAATTAAAAATTGAATAGATAACAATCCGCATGACTTTGGAACTAGAACTAGAATTGAATAAGAAGATAAACCTGATCTAGAATCTTAATCACTAAATAAAAATCGGAAATAAAATTTGAATTATACTGAAATCTGAACTAGAATGAAACTCAAACCTGCACCAGAACTAAACTAAAAGTGAACTACAACTAAACTAGTACTGAACTGTAGCCTGAACTAGTCTCTGAATTTAACTATGAAACAAAACTGTACTATAACTACACTAGAACCGATTTAGAGCTGAACATGAACAAGAAAATGAACATGAACTAGAACTGACAAAACTGAACTAGATTTCTTTAGATAAATCTCGTAGCCGAGAACTTTTGAGCCCGTCAAACAAGCTTTTGTAAAATAAACAATCAGTACTATTAATTCAATTGATCGGCAGGTTTATTCGAACACGAAAGCCATAGACTATTTAAATTGTAGCTCATTCAAAATTTGGTACTTACAAGCAGTCTAAGTTATCTTGACTTTAATAATCTCTATAAACATAAGTTTATGATTCCCTATTGTTTAGTAACAAACTTTTTTGAAATAAATTTTTAAATATAAACAAAAATATAAACAAAATTTTTGTTTAGCAAATATTAAAAATTGATTATTAATATAAATATCGATTAGGATCAATACAAATTTTATAAACCTAAAAGCATTAAAGTATTAACTTAATTAAGTACTTAGTAATAGCAAAATTTGTTAATTAGTGATAATCTTTAATCAACTATTTAATTAAGGATGATTTAAACAGAAAAAATATTAATATAAATTAAGAGCTGTAATTTTATAGGATAAAAATTCGGTTCAATATAGTTTTATAATAAAAATTTTCAATATTCTTTAATTTTGCCGTTCAAAGGCTCATTTAAAAGTTTAAATTATGACTAATAATAATCCGAAATCCTTTTTCAAAAATTCTCATTCTTGTAAAAGTGACAGGCTTTTGAATTATTTTTTATTTTTATGATCGATCTTTTCTTAGTCTTGAATAATTTTAATGAATGAAAAAGAGTTTGTTTATAAAGTTTTTTTCGAATTATCAACAATTTGCCGGTTAAAATATAAACAATTTCAGACTATATAGTGGTGCTATTTAATGATTGTTTATATAGATAAGAAACCATGTGTACAAAAGTCTCAAAATTTTTAACAAGAATAAATTTAAAGTTGTTGCTCCTCTAGAATTAAAAAAAAAAAAAAAAACAAAGAAATCGATCAATCAATGATCCTGTAATATTATAAGAAATTATTAATGTAATTTAGAATTCACAAAAAATATATAGACCTTTTTACAAAACTAAGGAATCTTATATCGGGAAAGTAAAAAATGCATTATTTTTTCAATCCTTTGCTAATTCAAAGATCATGTCGATAGCTTTTATTTCCTGAAATCCCTTTCTAAAACCAACCTTTAGTTTAGAAGTTATAATTTTTCAAAATAATTTCTATTTTTATGACCAAACTTTTTTCGAATAGAAACCCCTTTCATAAAAAATGTTTCACGTTTGTTTATGTCAATATATTTTTGTCATTTTTGCGCGATATTTGACTCTTGTTTAGATAAAAAAAAATTAAGTATGAAATTGTAAAAGTTTTAGATAAATTCATTAAACAAAATATTCGTGATTTTATTTATAATTTAAATTAATTAAGGAATTTATTTGATGGATAAAGTTCCCATGCATTCTTTATTTAGATTTTTTAATTCCTTTGGAATATTAACATCCTGTAATAATATCAAATTTGGATTCAATGTTCTTTTAAACGAATTTTTAAATTTTAGTGATTATTTTCTTTGATAAAAATTATTTGGAATTAACTGAAATTGTACAGATTTAAATTAAAAAACACGTTCTATACCCTTCACCGTTGCTTATATGAAATCCTTTGTTTTTTTAAGCAACGGACTTAACATTTAACGTTAAGTCCCTATTATAAATAGGCTTTCATAATATCATCACTTGTAGAAGAAGGAGAAAATGACAGCCATTACTATAAAATTTATATTATAGTTAACACAGATTCTCCAGAGCATTCAAATTTTATTCAGATCACGAATAAATATATAAGAGTAATTAATAACTCGGCAATTTATGCGCCGTTTTCGAAAATTTAAAAATCAACATTTTTCTGCATTAAAATTTTGTCCATATATCCCAAAAATATCTATAACTTGGGAACTAATGGACTGATTAATGTGATGTTTTCATCTCAAAAATTCTCTTAATTATTTTCGATCAGCTAGTACAAAAATTATGGCTCTAGCTTAAATATAACGCTCAAAAGGTCGAAAATATTAATTTGCCTTACATTGTTATTGTTTCAATACTGTATATAACAACAACCACAAGGAAAAAAAAAGAATTGTCAATATCTCGGCTATTTAAAATCGATTTAAAAAATTAAGAAAAACAAAATTCGACGAAAAAGTTAGTAATTTTTCTGCAAACTTTCGCCCATGTCTCGGAAACTAATGACCCGATCTAGTGTAAGTCGGTAAGAACTGTACTAGAACTGACCAAGAATTGAAATAGAACTAAACTAGAGCTGGAACTGAACTAGAACTAAAGTACAGGAAAACTATAATTTAACTGGAACTGAATTAAAACTGAATTAAAACTGAATTATAACTGAAGAAGAACAGAATTAGAACAGAACTAGGACTGAACTTAAACTAAATTACAACTGAAATAGAACTAAAATAGAACTGATTTAGAACTGCACTAGAACTGTACTGAACTTAATGTCCCACTACTTCACATAATATGAAAGCTTAAAGTATCAGTAGTCTGATGGTGAAATTGATTTTCAAAAATATCCTTTCATTAAGGAGATATAAGCTTTTGAAAAATTTTTGATTTTTATGATTTACCAATTTGACAAAATCTTCAATATTAAATCATATTTTTGGTTTAGATTTTGCAATTTATTATTATCAGAATACATAACAAAAGTTTAAAGTAGAGATAAGATTTAGACCAGAGAAAATTAAATAATTACACACAAGATATATGAAGATAAGAAGTTTTCTAAAATCCTCACTGTCTATAAAAATTGAAGCATCATAATTATGATATAATTGACAAAAAGTTAGGGTCAAGGACATTAATTATGAAAGATAATTATGTAAAATTATAAGGTGAATTTTTTAATTGTTATAGCACTTGGAAAAGTTTTCTTTGTTTCAATAGAGACAAAACTGTGTCTCCAGATTTTTCTTGAATATATTAAAAAGCCAGAAGTCTCAAGAAAGCAATAAATAGAATTTATATTTAATAAATTTATGGAAAAAGATCGAGAAGGTATTAATTACCTTTTAAGATGATCAATTTTCACGAACCTTTCAAGATCTTTTCAATTTTGCGCAAGATATTCGGTTAATTGTGTGGGGCCTTTCGTAAAAAATATTAATTGGAAAATTTCCTGAAATTAATGATGACATTTTTAAGGAAGAGTTAACATTACAACTTTTTATATATCTTAAGATTTGTAAATATCTTGAGTTAACATACTTTCATTTTTAAAGTGTCAGTCTTAAATGGGTCAACGATTAAATATTAGAAACCTTAAATTATAACACTTTAGTCTAGAAGATTATTTAAAGATTATTTACTTTTTATACAGTAACATTTTTGAAGCATACTAAAGGGAGCTTATCAAATGCAAAGCTTTCAATGAAAGTTTTTTTCTTGCACAATGGGTCATTTAGGTTTTATAATATAAAATTAATAATTTAAATTTTTTCATATTACAAACAATAAAAAAACGTATAAATATTTCATTAAATGGTTTACTGACATGTCAAATTTCATGATTTTGGTGTTATAAAACTGCGATTTTAATGGAAAGTATTTTAAGAGTTTTCACTAAAATAATCATAAAAAACTTACAAACACCATGTTCGCTTTTTAAAAAAATTTATATCTGTAGTAGAAAAGATACTGATACTATTCATATATTCTTTTTATAAAAATTGACAGCTGTTCTCCTTCCTATTTTTAATTACTAAGTATGAAAAACTGGTTAACTATGAAAAACATCAAACATTCATAACTTTTCTTGTCAAAAAAAAATAACTTTTTCATATTTACACATTTATAGAAAATTAAAAATTTTGATTAAGAACTTTTTTTAAAAATTTATTTAAAACTGGCAGCTTTTCTTTTTATATCCTGCACCAAAGGTGGCTGGAGTATTTTGCCTTTGTGCAAAAGTTTGTAACGCACAGCAAAAATAATGTTAGACCCACTTTAAAATATGCCGATAGACTTAGAATTGCTTCCTCAGTTAATATAATGATGTCAATCCGTTTGAGCTATACACGTAAAAATGTTAGCACTCTACAGATCGCGATTTACGAGATATTTCGATGAAATTTGGTACGCATGAGTTCTTTCACCAATATATCAAGTATGAGTTTCTAAGATCATAAAATTCACCAAAAATAATATATTTTTATTAAATTTGGTTCTAAATAAATCTTATAGCCATCATATAACCCCCTCATAAAATATTTTAGTCGTTCCATAATTTTGTCCGTCTTAATCGATTATTTTCTTTCCTCCTTGTTTAAATTTGCTCGTAGTTATATGCGATATTAAAATTTTTGTTTCTGGTTACGGATGCACTCCTTCATGTCCTGTCTCTAGGTTATGTACTTTGCATTGAAAATTTTATGAAATTATCTATATTAGAGGAACACATATTGGAAAATGAATTTGTTAAGTGTTATCACACTCCTTGCCCTATACAAAAAATTTATTCTACGTAACAGCTTCCATCTTGCCCAATCCAAAAAATGTTCTTGTCTGTAGCATTTTTTAAAGAACGATTTATCTCTGAGCCGTATTTCATAAAATTCATTATATGGGGGATACTAATCCTCTACCAAACTAATCCAAACTAAAAATTTTATACTACATATTTATGTTTATCTAAATCATCTCTGTCCTAATTACATGACTGCAGTATATGCAAAGGAGTATTGAAGTATTTAAAATTCCCCTTGACCTTTCCGAACAACATTTCAGTTCTCGAGCGAACTAATAACAGATAGTAAGAAGGGAATAGCTGAATCGGCTTAGATTTTTATTTAATGTATTTTGTGGTCTTTTCTATCGTTACTTATATTGTTGAAAATGTTTGGTCGCTGTTTTAAAAATGGAATTTAAACATTTGAATTTGTTTGACCTAAAATCGACGCTAATTGCAATTGGTAATTATAGGCCCGTTATTAAAAAAATCCTCGTACAAATGCCACACCGGAATGGGGCTTCCTGCCTAAATATTTAACGAATTTTCTCAGAAATATATTTTACGGCAATTTTTTAACAATTTTACGATGATTTCTTATAGCGCTTATACAAGTCCCATTTCCGAATATAAATTTAAATTACATAAATTTCACATATACGTTGGCATTGTATTTATATTTGGTTAATGACTCATTAAGATAAATATAAGCATAAAAATAGGGTCCTTATAGTCCTTCTTCCCACTTCCATATAATCTTCCCGTCCTTTTTAAACGTACAAATCTTAATCATAAATCCAGTATCAAAATAATATATTAAACTCTTAAGCAGAAATCAGAAAAAAGAATAATAGGAGGGTCGTTCCATAACTTTTTGTGGGTACTTTATAACTAACAACATCTCAACAATATTTCTAATGTTTTACTTTTTTATGAATATTGATCCATATTTCATAGTAACTTTCATACAAAGAGATTTAATAGATTTAGATTTTAATATTAAAGTATTTCAATAAAATTCGATAATAATCATTTTAGTCTTGACATTAATATATGTGAGGAATTTGAAGAACATCTTTCCCCAATTGACTAGAGCTTCCAATTTAGGTTATTTTCCGTAATAGAGTCTCAAGCTGCTAATAATGAAATTAGTTGTTTCTAGCTGAAAAGTTATATAATAATTCACATATTTTATTCAAATTCGGCATTAATAACTTTTTCGGAATTAATATCTTTGAAGAATTTCAAGAATATTACACATAGATCGCTTATAAGACCTTTTCACCGAATTAAGGTTTAAAGTGATAAAATATTTTTTCCTTCGTTCGTTTAAATTTTGCTAAAATATGTGAAGGCTATTTGAGGCCCATTGGCGTATTATCTTTGTACTTCTTAAATTTCTTGAAAACCACAAATCTAATGCAAATTAAAATTCTTGTTACATAGTGACTGCGATTCAATTAAGACGTTATTGCAGATTAGAAAATACAGTGAGGATGCTCATTATTCTGGCAAGCGATCATTCAGATCGCCTGAAAGATTTTACGCGATTAATATTTTTAATAAATGTTTCATAAGAGTCATTACAAAATTTTACTTGTACGGTACGAATTAAACTCCTCCAATGGCAAACTCTTTTATTGCTCACTTATCGGAGAACCTGTTACCCGAAAAAGTTGTCACTGCCGTTAACGATCACTTTCAAACAACATAACATTACCAAAAAATAGCGATATCTTATGACTGTGCTGCAATAATTACCTTGTATATTTTTGGGCTCTTGAACATAATACAATAAACAAAAAAATTCCCCCACACACACACGCGTTTTATTTTATCATAGATTTTAAATTTAATTCACCTTTTTTTTGTTTTCGTTCAATTTTCAATCTTTTAATAGACATCTAATCGCTGTCATATGGAGCAATAAAATAAATCAAAATAAATAAGAATGTTATATTCGGCTATGACGAATCTTCAATACCCTCCCCCACAAATACGTATGCAATCAATACGTTTTGTATCATACATACACACTTACACATACACTTACAAACGTATACAATATAAGTTTTTTTTTTAAATATAACACTGGAACCCTTAATCGGTTCTACTGTACCGATTTTGATAATTTTTGCGACAATAATGAAGTAAATATAATTTAATATTATGGCAAAATTTCATTCTTATTTATCGATTTATAATTGAAAATTTTATGAAAGTTCTTAGCTTTAACTTAGAGGTTACCTTGGATATCGGTTTATATCTTTTGATATACTGAATCAATTTTTCTTGTTTTAAATAAGAAATTTTTCACGACTATAACAAACACTTGGGCCAAATTTCATTGAACTGTGTCAATTATTGTGGACGTTATTGTCCCAACAACAGACAGGCGGACATAGTTAGGTCGAGTCAAATTTTGTTTTAATGCAAGAATATATATACTTTATGAGGTCTGAGATATTTCCTTCTTAGCGTTACATACGAAATCACAATATATTCTCTTCGCCATTTGTGGTGGTGGAGGGTATAATAAAACTTATGGAACATTTAACTGTTAAAAATTTTGATTTGTTATTTTATTGATTAAATACGAGTATTGTGAAGCCATCAAGTAGTCAATCGCTAATTTATTTCTTAAGAATTTCTAATCTAAAACACCTAATTACTTATCTAAATTATCTACATGGAAAGTATTTTTGTGATTCCATTCAAAAATTCATATAAATATTTTAAAGAAAAGCCAGATAATCAGATTTCGCGCGTTATTTCATTTTAAATTAATGATAATTGACAGATTATATTTTAACAAGTATGAATGTTATATTCGGCTATGCCGAATCTTCAGTACCCTCCACCACAATAAGTAATGTATCCTACATACTCATTGACATACACTCAAAATGTTATACAATATATAAAGCGGTTTCTTAAATATAATGCAGGAACACTTAATGAGTCATACAATTAGCTATAGTTTTGGCTATAACTTTTTTTCTACTGAACCAATGCGGATCATTTTTGAAACGGTCTTGAAGTACATACAACCAAATATTATTAGTTTCATTCTAATTTGTCGATTTATAATTGACAATATTACGAAAGTTCTTCGCTTAAATTCAGAGTTTGCCTTAGATATCGGTATATATCTTTAAATATACTGAACCTATTTTGCTAGTTTTAAAACTTCTCAGGACCATAGGAAATATTTATGTCAAATTCTGTTGAGGTCTATCATTTATTGTTGATGTGAGCGTGCCAACAATAGAGAGACGGGCAAAGCTAAATCGACACATATTTTGATTTGATGCAACAATATATATACGTTATGTGTTCTGAGATGATTCTTTTTTAACGTTACACCACCACTTGTGATGAATTGGTTGAGGTTTTTTAAATTATTTGATGGATTACAGCTCAGGGTTAGCGAGTGCCCTATCAATTTTGGCCATCTGGAATGTGTTGATTTGTGATAATTTGACAGAAATTTATTTAATAAAAACAAGTTAGAGAGTTAAAAGCAATTATCATATTGCTGGCTATGAAAAATTATGAAACGACCCTCGTATTATTTATAATTTGGTTTTATAATATTTGCGTGAATTTGAAATAAATTATTATGTTAGTAAGGAAGGGATGAATAAAGGATTTTTGCGTTTTAAAATGATTGGGAATTAAAGATCGACCCTAACAAAATTTTGAACATATATTATTTACTGTAATAACATTAATTGAACTATATATAATTACTATATTAACGTCCGATTCTCGTAACTTCCGAAATAACATTTTTAAGAAATAAAAAAATGATCTTAACCTAATTAAATAGGCTTCGTGCTGAAGTCAAAATAGATACTCGTGCCAGCCAGGCGGTCTTGGTTAAATCGACTCAGGATACCGATTTGAATGGAATACTTAAAAGTGGTGAATCATATATTTTCATTCGTTACAAAAATCTTAATAAACTCATATGGGAGGTGAATAATACGCTTACATGTACAGCTCTTGGTAAAAATTAGAACTGTACCAAAGTGTAGTGTAAATATGGACTGAATTTTCGCCAACTACAAAGTTTTTATGAAAAGGTGTGATATATGAGAGCATAACTGTTTTCAGGGAAGGGGTCTTATGTGAGAGCTACAGAAAATAATGGACCGATAATAAATAAAATGAATATCACATATTCAAGACGGTTATAAAATTTATTGTGTGGATTTTAAATAGAATTGGTTCATAATTAACAGTTTTAGAAGCTATAAGCCATATTTCGGAATGGGCCTTATATGGGAGCTAGCTCAAATAATGATGCCAGCACAATCTAGTTTCTAGTTTGAGTTTATTACTGTATAAAAAATATATTGCAAATTTCAGGAAATACTCTTCAAAAGTGAAAACTCTATGACACACAGGTTTTGGGTTGTATCAAAATTTTGCTTATTATGGTTTTTTGAAGTACATATGACTATATGTTATGGGTTATTTTGTTTTGTTTAAATCCAATTATTTTTTCTTGAAAAAATTAGAAATTTTATTTTTTTTGTCTCAGATATCGGTCAATAACTTGTTTGTCAATGAACCGATATTGCTGGCTTTAAATAGAAAATATTCGGAACAAACAACGTGGCTAAATTTCATTGAAAGCGTAGAATTATTCTGGGCGTGATAATGTTTCCAACAGACTGGCAGACAAACATAATAAACTCAGATATTGACTTGATGCTAGAATACGTGTATAATTTATGAGGCCTAATAAGATTCCTTTTTAGCGTTACACACAGAATGACAAAGTTAATATACCCTCAACACCACTTATGGTAGTGGAGGGTATAAAAAGGGGATTTCTTAAATATGTCCCTATATAACGTGACCTCTACATATTCAAAACATTTAAACAATTAAAAATAATTTTACATTCAACAAATTTAATTTATTCCAAATTGATGAGCAGAAAATGCGACGATTTTTTAAAATCAACAACAAACTGTTGTTTAAATTAAAATATGTAACGGACATTCGCTGACAAATACAATATTTTATAGATCTTATATATTTATTGTTGTACGTGATTAGATTTTAATTAAAAACGATTAAAATTTCATTTCGAATCGAATGAAAAATTGTTATAGAACAATTTTTACTTTAAGTGGAAAAAAACGGTTCTTGAACTTGATAGTTCTTGAGTCGGTAATTAATTAAATATAAATTATATTTAAAATTTTAATTTAAATAGTGTTCAATAAATTTGAATATAGATTTAGGTACTTTACCCTAATTTTAGTAATCAAAATAATAAAATTTTTAATTAAGCGGTATCTCTGTAATTGATAGTTGTCGTTTATAATAAGATTTGAAAACTGCAATTAAAATAAATAGACGTTATTTTTAACGTTAAAAAATTAATAAATAAAAAATAAAATTTAATTAGTATTCATCTCTATGTTTCATAGAACTAAGTGTTGTTTGACTTGATCATTTAATGTTTGCCACATATTAGGGACTGAGATCGAAAAACTCTTAATACATGTATAAAGTTACAGTTTTAATATTTTTATTTGATTAAAATTATTATTACAATTTACAAAAAAAAAATACAGTTTTTATCACAAGTGATGAAAATTTTAACGCTTTTTGGGAACCATTCCATTGACGTTTTTATAGAGGTTTCTGTCACTTTGCTCGAACATGAATCAATCTCCGTTTAAAATTTACCACACATTTTTTCGTGCTCTTCTTCAATTCTCTTTTCACAAGAGCCCAATAACTCTTCACTGGCCTTAACCCCGAGCAGTTTGGAGGATTCGCCTCACTTATTACAAATACAACATTATTGTTCTTGTACCACTCAAGGGCTTGTTTATAATAGTGACAGGATGTCAAATTAGGCCAAAACACGTGAACTCATTATGAATGGACATAGCCTTTTTATAAACATTCCTTGATGTAAATTTCGGAATTTATAGAGCCCATTGTAAAAAAATTATTGGCTTCTTTTGTCGCTAATGCATATTGCTTTGACTGCTTTTGAGCCCTAAACTTTTCTCCAATATTCCCTCGAGCATCAGCAACATAAAATGTTGCATCAGGAAGTTGTGAAAAATCTGCTAGAACCGTTCTTCATCCATTAAGATATTATAAAACTTGACTTCAATATTTGCGATCCGGTTTTTGGCCTTTAATCATATAATAGTGCGAACTAATATTTTCAACAAAACTCAACTTGGCCCTACAGAAAGTTGACCAAGCATTCGAAAATCTTCCTCAAAGTGTTTCCAATGTTATTAAACAGTACCGGTAGAACTTGCGCCATGATAGAAAACCGAGGAAAGCATCTCGGATAGCTATGTGTTCGGATTATTTTGTACGAAAGGCTAATGCTATAAATCTTAGATTTATAGGTAAAAAACAGAGCATGGGAATTGTAGTTAAGTTTCCTAAAAATATATTCTTGCTGCATAATGGAAACGTATGTTCTGGCAGAACTTTCGCAACTTTCTGATCAAAAACTTTCTATTGCTGACGCTCGAGGGAATGTCTATAAATACCGAAATTTACAACAAAGAATGCTTACAAAAAATGCAGCTTCCAATGCGTTCATACATAGACACTCTGTCATGTGGAGAACGGACGTATCAAACTTCGATTTGATTTAAAAATATTTATATATTTATATATATTTATCAATTCTTTGATGATCCCTTCTTTTAGTGAAGTATATTTGTGCAGTTTAATAGTTTCCTCGATTCGAAGCATCATAAAACCACAAATATGGTTTTGAGACAAATTAAAACGGTTCTAAACTCAAAAAGAAAAAATTTGAAGTATTTTATAAAGGTGAAGCAGACAGTGATGGATTTGAGAGTGCAAGCAAACATTCTCCACGACCACAAAATAACTCACCCACAGAACGATAGTTCAAAGGCAGTGGGCTTCCTACTCACTACCGTAAAGTAAATATAAAAGAGATAATAGAACAAGTCCCTGTTAAAATGACTTTATTATAAAACAAGAAAAAAAGTGTTTTTTGGGAATTATATGGTCGATTTTGGGCATCATAAGAAATATCCTTCTCGGACCAAATCAAAAACTAAGTCGATTAATCTATGTCCATCTGTCTGTCTGTCTATTGTAAACATTCTCACTTCTAGAATAATTGTTCCATTTCAATAAAATTCAGCCACAATATTTGTCATTGTCCTAAGCAATTTTCCATTTAATACCAGCTGTATAAGGTCATCAGCAAAAAAGTAATAGACCGATATCGGAAACAACCCCAAAATTCCGAAAAAGAACTTTTCTTATTTTATCAATTAAACATAAAAAAAGTCAAAATGACTTGCTTAGGCAGTCTAGTGTTAAATAACTATTAAAAACAATTTAAATATTTTAATGGAATTTTTTTTATAAAAAACATAAATTTTTTTGTAAATATTTATTTAACAGTTGATGATGAATTTTACAACATGAGAACATTATAAGTTTACGACTATAATAAAGATCGTTAATATATATACTAAACAATTTAATCTACATTAAAGAAAGATACTATTTAAAATGAACTATAAAAAGTGGAACGACATTATCATAAATTTTCATCAATGACAACAACTTTACAAAAAATTGCTTTTAATAACTGCACTGGGAAGTTTGAGAATTGTAACAATTTCTAAAGTGATTTTATAGTATACTACCTTTTACGCGTTTGCTTTGCTGTACAAACATACTCTTCAGTCCAAAACCTCGAAAGAAATATCCCAATTAAAATCGTGTACTAAAAATTTTTATGAAGTGGACATTTTGCCATATGCCCCTGGCCTTGTACGTTCTAAAAATTTATTTAATATTTGCATTGCATGGGAGCTACCTTTTCCCTTGATCCTAATCGTCCTACATTATGTTCACTAAAACAGTTTGAAACTTAATTTTAGAACTTATAGTTGTTTAGATATTCAATATCCCTTCCCCTGGTCCTATTGGTTCTTCATTTCACTAAAACAGTTCCTTGAGAAAGCTATTGGAACCAAATTTGAGATTCGATGATCAAAATTTTCTTTGTATAGGGGCTACCTCTCCCCTGATTCTATCCGACCCCCATTTTGCCTTGTAAAATAGTTTCTTGAAAACGTTATTGGGACCAAATTTGAAAATTCTCGCTGAAGTTGTTCTTAAGATATTCGATGATTAAAATTTTCTTTGTATGGAGGCTACCTCTTCTCCTGATCCTATCCGTTCTAAATTTTGTCAAGTAAACAGATCCTCGAAAAAGTGAATAAATAAAATTTAAAAGTCTGGTTATTATATTTCCCTCGATATTTGATAATTAATATTTGCTTTGTATGGGGGTACCCCTGCCCCTGGCCCTATCGAAATTTATAATAGCCTGTGTTACTTACGGGTATATAAAATATAAATAAATATCTATCAAATAGTTTTTATGAACAGATGATATGAACATATAAACCACAATATATACATCAAGATCATATAAATTTATGGATAAATACAGAAATCTTTTTGGCTTAACCCATAAATGTACGGACTATGTAAAATAATTTGTGATGTCTTTTGTGACAACTGACTTTAAAATAGAGTGCGTTTGAATATCCATATATATTTTGTGTTCAAAATACATAGTACATTATTGTACCATGTATTTGATTTTGTAGTAGTATGGATCGATTTGCTTTATTTTTAATCTTACAGAAATATTCTACCGGAACACAATTTAAAACCCATAAAAATATATCCCAGTTTAATATTTACCATAAATAATTGTAATATTAGATCAAATGAGTTTAAGAACTTTTAGAAAATTGTATTTACAAACTACGCCCATTTATCTACTTGTTTAATTTTTAAATCCATTTCAATCAAGGTCCATAACGTGTTAAAGTTAAATGTAAATTTAAACTGACTCAATCTAAAACAACTATTGCATTATTAAGTTTCTTAACCATCCCGCACAAATGACGTTTGGAAATCTATTCATTTTGTCATTCTGTATGTAACGTTAGAACAATTATTGTATTAATTCATATTGTGAATCAATTTAGCTATTTTCCTCAGTGTAGTTCAGTGTAAAATTATTAAAGACAGATGCTTGAAATGATCACAATTTACTGGTCTTAAGTCAGTAAGTTCATAAGATTTCATTTGTTAGTCACAACGTCGAAATAAAACTAAGATTGACATTTAGTTTAGACAACAAACACGATTTTAGGACCGGGTCCTACATTCAGCTAAAAGTCAATTGCGAATCAGCAAACCAAATTAGCCTAATCTCTCTATCTGTTTAAGGTCAGTCAAAATCCCTTTTAATGACAATGATCAGTTTGAATCTTAAACGCGATTTAAACTGATCTCTGCCCTTTTTAGTCTTAACAAGACCAAAACATCGAAATTCTCAATAAAGAAACCCCCACCCTTCTTAGTGACAGTTTGGTCCGATGTCAAGAGGCCGTCATCGCCACTCACTTCATCAGCCGAGAAGAACATAGAGACCACCACCAAAGCTCTGTGAGAGTGTGAGTGTTCCATCATTCGGTGTTTGCGACCTGCTTTGTGAACTTTGTTGACACAGAGGGAGGTATTTCTAAAGCCAAATAAACTGGAACTGAACTAGAACTGAACTGGAATTGAACTAGAACTGAACTAGAATTGAACTGGAACTAAATAAGACCTGAACTAAATCGGAACTAGAACGGTAATAAAACTGAACTAGAACTAAATGAATAAAAGTAATAAATTATGTTTTAAATAGAAAAATTTAAATAAAAACTTATTTAAAATATCATTTTTATATCTCATTGAAAATGAATATTCAAATCAAAATAGTTTATGTCTCTTTCCGTTTGTTTGTTTGTTTTGATTAAAAAATAATAAAATCTATCATTTTCTTAATAGTAAATTTATTAAACAAGTTAATTAATTAAACATTTGTTTATTTATTACACACTATAAAAATCTATATGCAAATGTATGTAAAAATTAAAAATAAAATATAAAATTATTTTATATTTATCTGGGGTTTAGTGCTACTTATAGTGGAATAAATATATATATATAAATATTTCCATTGCAATTGTTTATTTCGCTTTTATTTCGTATTTCAATTGAAATAAAAATTTAACTAATATTTTGATAAGAACGAATGACAATTATCGTAATAAACATAAAAAGAGATTAATGGAGTTGCCAGTTTATTTAGTTTAAAAAAGAACCACAATTAACTTTAAAAAAATTCCAAAATGTCTTAACCAGAATTTTTTTACTGATCTAAACGGAATTAAACTGTTGTTTTTTCTGATTTTTTTAATGGATCAAATTTTATTTTCGTTTTGCCAAAAAAATATGTTGCTTTGTTTGGTCGATAACCCCTGTCCTACGATTTATCCAGTAAAACATTTCCTTAAGAAAGTTGTTGGGGCCTAATTTGAGAACTATCCCTGTTATAGTTCATAAGGTATTCGATAATCAATATTTGCTTTTGATGGGTAATACCCCTCCCCCTGGTCTTATCTTTCTCCAGTAAAACATTTCCTTGAGAAAGTTGTCTGGGCCGAACTCTCGCTGTCATAGTTCTTTAGATATTCAGTAATCAATATTTGCTTTATGTGGGTGATGCCTCTCCACCTGGTCTTATTCGACCTATGTTGTCGAGAACTAATAGGAAAACTATTGCTCTTGTAGTTCTTTAGATATTCGATAATCAATTTTGCTTCATCCTATCGAAATTTTTATAGTTTATGTTACTTTCAGATATTTTGAGATCATTCTGAGAAAATTCCTGACAACAGACATACGGACATTGCTATATCAACTCAGATTTGTACAGATTTAGGTGGCTTTTAGAGTTATGTAATTGAATTGAAATTAAATTATATATTTACATTAAAGCAATTAAAATTAACTTTAAAGAGGTTTTGGAATTGAACCTGCGTGAGAGCTAGAGTCATTCATGAAATATAGGACCGATCATCAAAAAGTTCAATAGGTTTCATGCTAATTTGATTCAGAAGGAAATTCAGAGTGTATTTTTTTCTGTACGTTATTAACTTTTGCATAAGCGCATAATATCTCTAGAACCGTATTAGGGCATGTCATGAGATACACGATATCTCAGGCATGAAGGATTATAAACTAACTTTCATTTCTATAATTTGGAGTTGCAAAAATATAATATTATAATTATTAATGATACCAATATTTCACTGATATTTAACCCTGATGAAGCGTGTTTCGGAAGTTGGGGTTATAAGAGAGTTAAAGGAAATTGTGGACCGATTCTCGTAAAATTTGAAACTGTGTTTCTGTCTAAATAAATCTTATTATCACAATACTGAAATATGTATACGCTTAATAACTATATTCTGAAATGAGTCTCTTAGGGATCTGCGGCAATATTCGGACCGATATTTTTAAATTTGGCATGTAAAAATTGACTAATACGACTTTTTCGTATAAAATCCTTTTATGAGCTTAAAATCCCAATCCGGTAGAATATTTCTATGAGATGTATCAGTGGGATTCAATCTTGTGCTATAAAAATGATATAAACCAAACAGTTTCTGGACAGTCAGTCGGACGAATAAAAAATGGTCTGCCATCGTGAAATTGGCCTAAAAAGGGACGCAGAAGTGACTTTATTTTAAAGGTAAAAGTTATGTATGTGATGTAATATTCTTACTCTCTTTTGAGCGGTTAATCCAACCATAATGTTGGATGATTATTATGTAATCAAAATATGATGAATTTCGTGAAAAGTAGTTAACTTTGACTCGACTTGTGGGGAATAGAAATTAATTTTAACTCGACGGCGCTACCAAAAATTAAATATCTCACTATCACAACTGATGCGAGTTTTGTATACAGAATTTAGCTCACGGAATTAAAAATTTCAATTTACTCAAAAGCCAAAGAATTCTAATCACTCCAAGCGTCATGAGCCTCGATCTTTTGAAGGAAATATTCCAGTTACTAGTAGGGGCAACTAATTTTCGTCTGCTAATTGCATAATAAATCTTTTTGAATAAAGAATAATGTTCAGATACATCTATTGAGTATCAAATTAGTTTCACCATTATCTTCATAGCTCATTTTGTAAATTTTTGTTCTATTGGATTCATCCATGGAAAATTAATAAATTCACAATCATATTTTGATTTTTAACAATGAGAGTTTTAAAATTTAAATTAAATCTTAAAAAATATATTATAATTTAAAGTTAATACAATTAATTAAAGTTTTAAACTTTTAACTCGAATTACTAAAACAAACTTTCAAGAAACGTGATCGGATCATTAAAGGCTGCTTTTAAAACGCTATAACTTTAAGAGTAAAAATTTATACAACAAATAATGCTTTATACCCTACACCTACAAAAGTATGTAGGGTATTATGCGTTACGGGCGATAGAAATAGTGCTTCTAACAATTATATACCGTTCGACTCAGAATTACTTCCTGAGTCGATTTATCTATGTTCGTTCATCTGTTTAGCTGGTTGCCAATGTCTTCAAAGTACAGGTCGCCGATATCATGATGAAATATGTCGAGAAGTATTATTTTGGTCTATGGACGAGGGGAATTGAAATTGCGTAGGATCATCTGAATGGGGTTTTGTAACCAATAAAAGTTTGAAATATTTTAACGAAATTTTAAGAAAATTAGGCTTTAATAAGCTTTGTACTATTCTTAAATAATAAGACAAATTTTATGGTCCATTATCCTCATAGCACTCAAACAAAAAACACTTCCAAATATCACTTTAAAATTTATTCATAAATCCCTCACATACTTTATTGTTATACTCAGCTTAAAAAATATATAATATAAACAGGAATGTTCAAAATTATATGAGGATCGGTCCCATATAACCTGTCCCCCCCCAAAAAAAAAAAAATATCTTGCACATGTGTTAGTATCATAATAAAGTATTTTACTGATAAGCAGAAATCGGCCGGCCATTCCATAATTTTTGTAGATAATTTTTATAACCAAAACATGTTGTAGGGCATTTCATAGTCGCATATGACTGACTACAATTTTTTACATGTTTCTAATATTTAGAAGTTAAAAAAAGTTTCTTATTTCAAACATTTTAATGGAAATTACCATTTAAATTATTTTGGCTAAATTTCGTTAATTCAATAGTTCGAAATTGTAATATTTTTAGCACTGAATAATTTATGGATTTAGAAAAAATCAATAATGTTTACTTTTTTAATAAAAAGTGTTATTTTACAAATCAAACGAACCAGAAAATACAATATGAAACAAAAGTATTCAAACGTTAAGAAAATATTAAAATGGTCAATGATAAATAAAAATCGATCCCTGCACTGAATAATAATGAAAATTTTTCGTAAAACTTTAACGATCAACAGATTTTTATTCTAATTAACATAATTTTTCTTCAATTTGAAGAAATTTCTTCAATTTGAAGAAAATTTTGTTCAAATACACTAAAAATTTAAAAAAAATTATTAAATGATGTTTAATTAAATACAGTTTCGTTCAAAAATTAACGAAAAATATGTTATATCAACAGATATTTAGTTAAAACAGCAGTAACTCATCATAAGTAAAATAACACACAAATTTATTCAATTCTACATGCTAATGTGCTTGAATGAATATGGTTAATTTGAATAAAATTTTTGTTAATTTAACATTTTTTTTCGTCAAATAATTCAGTATATATTCTTTGTCACATTAAATGAATGTGAACAGAATATAGATATGTAATAAGGAAAATATTTTATATAACATTCTAATTATTTGAAATTAAAGGAATATTTTGCATAAATTTAAAAAATTACAAATGAAAGATCAATTGATCAACAAACATGTAAGTAAGTACTTTTTTATCAGAAATACAAGCCGGTCGGCTCAACACTAGTGTTTTCAAAAAAACCGACATTATCGAATTATTCGAAAAACGGGCTTTTCAAAAAAAGCGTTTTCAAAAACGGGTTTATGCAAAAAAACCGGTTAACCGTTTTGTGTTTAATAATATAACTTAAAAGTGTGTTCCATAAAAACTGGTTAAACGACTAAAAAAATCCGGCATGTTTTCTGCAATGCAAAAAACCGTTTAACCGATTTCCGATTTTGGTTTTCGAATACACTACTCACCACCGTCCTAATGTCTATTACATTTTCTACACTATTTAATTATTATCTAAAACTAAATCTCGAAAGAAATTTCTCAAATCACAAATCGACCTGTAATAAAAAAAGTAATTGGGACCAAATATAGTAGATCTATGGATATTCTATATTCTATATTTGCTTTGTATGGGGCTACTTCTCCTCTTATCGTATCCGTCTTACATTTTGTCCAGCAAAACAGTTTCTTGAGGAAGTGATTGAAACCAAATTTGAAAATTCACGCTGTTCTTAAGATATTCTATAATCAATATTTGCTTTGTATGGGAAGTACCCCCACCCTTGGTCCTTAATATTTTATGTATTAGTTTATTACAACAATTTAACATAATTTTTTCTTCAATTCAACTAAAATTCCGCAAATTTAACTTAAATATGATATTAAAGTTGTATAATATTTATCAATAAAAAGACTTTATTTTTGTCAATTTGAATAATGTATTATTCAATTTGAATAAAATATTATTCAAATTATGAATATTATTTATTCAAATTAACTGGATTTTTATAAACGAATTCAAATAGTCATATTGATATTTTTTTTTAATTTTCATTATAATGAATAAAGGTTTCATTGGCTGATATTTAACATAATATTCTTCAATTCTACACCCTTTTTCGTTATATCTACTACCTGTTTTGATTCAGTGTATACTTTCACTTTCTTATGTGTTTTTTTTTAAATACATATATTCGATAATAATTAAATTCTTTTAATCAAATTATTAACAAATTCATTGCATTGATTAAATTATTTAATTTCCCTTTTTCGTTTTAATTGATATCTTTATTTCCACTAACTTTGACGTTTAATCGATTATTATTATTATTTTTTTTTTTGGAAAATAAGTTTGTTTTATACTTGTCTAACAAAATAATAACAATTGTATGATTAAAACAAAAATTTAAAAGCCAAAATGATAACTGAATATAATCTCTTCTAATGCCCATGTAAATCATATTAAATAGCCAGACAGACGTTCATAAGTAGATCGTATTAAACTAATAAATTGTATCAGATAAAACAATTTTATTTTACATTGTTTTAATTAAAATGTTAATGCATAATGGTTGTTAAAAATTCCTTCAAAATTGAAGAGAGTAATTTGTAGTCAATATTAGAAATGGCAAAAGGGAGATAAGAAAATGTGAAAGAAATTTTTTACGTTTATGGCATCTGAAAAATAATGTTTCGTTTTAATTGCTTTTGTTACTAATATTTCTGAAATTCAATGTTTAAGAGATTTTTTTAGTTATAGAATAATGTGGATCGATATTATTAGCAAAATAATAATACCAAATTGCAATTCCTATTCAAGAATGTTTTAAGTTAAAAACTCTTTTTCGAAAGTGGACTTATATTCTAATATGGACCGATATTCTTTGAATTTTGTTATATATTGTACCGAAGGAGCATTTCCTGCGACCTAAATCAAATAATGTTCCCAGCGTTTTGAATCGGCAAGTCACAATTTTAGAGTTGTCTCTATGAAATTAAGAATTATCTGTAATAATGTTTTGGGTCAAATACTAGAGCAATTGTAATCGATCATGTCATTATAGGCCTACAAATGCAGAGGGATAATAATAATAAGTTTATGTGCTCTTGTATACAAGCACTATTTTGATGAAATAGTCAGGAAATGTTCCAGTTCAATGTAAATTAAACTTGAACTTTTAAGGGAAGCCTTGTCACAAATTTTATTCATTCAGCCAAGAGGAGATGGGGAGAAATGCATGTAAGGTCGCCAACTAATGAGAGTAAGAGAACAAGGCAACTCATGGACCAGAGACATAAATACATTTTGTATTGATATCTGTCACCGCAAGTGATTAGGAGTAAGACAAAAAAGCCAGTGAACGACTACTGTCGTAGCTGTGGGGATATATACAGAGACGAGACGATATTCCACATTTTATGAATGTCCAGCTGTAGAAAGCAAAAGCTCAACGACCTATTGAAACATCTGAAATCATCAAGGTAGATCTAGCTCTATACAACTAGTGAAAGTAAGTCACAAGTTGACTTTTTCGGGCGTATTGAATGGGTTTGTAAAAACGAACTCTACTTGACAGGTTTTGAATAACCTTCCCTACTATTTTAGAATATTCTTCCGGAATAATATATAAATTATTTTGCAAATTTGCATGTAAGCTTAAAAAAGATCGGTTTACGAATAATCGTATGATCTTATAGGATCATTCGTGAAACTGGAAATAGATTTATTAAGGACAAATGTTGACATCAGTATTTTATCTTTTGACTTTATTATCTTTTCGTAATAGCAGAGAGAGAGAGTGCAGCAGAGAGTACAGCATAAAATTGAGTCAAATAACTGATAAAAAATATAATAAATTGCTCTGAGATTTTCTAAAAAAAATCGTACTTTGAAACGAGATAAAATTTTAGTGGAGACGAACTTTTAAATTTTGGAGATAATTAAACACGTAGTGACTTTAAAATATACTGATCGCATTAGAATCACTTTTTGAGTGGATTTTTTAATGTGTGTTTTTTTTTTGTCCGCCTGGATGAAGGTGATGTTCAGCATTTCAACAAAAGTTATTATTTTTTTTAATAAAAAAAATGATTTGCATCTTCTCTATTTTAAGATAAACGTTTGTTTCTATTTGATTTAGAGATAAAAATTTATCTTATAGAAGATAAGAAAACTTTAACACACATTTGTATAAAATATTTTACATTAACATTATATTAAGGAAAATAATTAGATAATAAAATATTTGCAGGAGATTAAAATAAATAAAATTAATGATGATTAAAACAATTAATTAAGAATTCAATTTACCTAAATATAAAATTCCCACAAACAAGCGGAAATAAAGATATTGGATATATATCACCAAAAATCTGGCAATACTTCTTATAAAAAAATTCTATCTTTTAAATGTGTGAAATGTATCTTAAGAATGAATTCTAGTATCAAACCACCTACTGGTAATCACTTCAGAATACAATATAAAAAATAAAAAAAACAATAATAAAATACACAATCTTCACGTTCAGATATGAGAAATTGAACAAGAAAAAATAAATCTGAATTCGCCGCATACACACATACAATGAAATAGAAGAGTGCAAATAAAAATCTGTTATTTCAAAACGAAAAATCTATAAAAACCTTTGATTAAACTGTTGGAAAATCAGTCAGTTAGACACATCACACATACGAGTACCCATCACGACTATTGACGCGTTTTGTAATCCGTAAAAATTCGTTCAAATTTAAAAACGAAATTTAATTTATTTAAAAAAATTAAGAGCAGAAAATTTTTATTACAAATCACCTCAGTGTGTACATTGAAAAAATAAATGTATATTTTAAAATTTCGCAATTACACTAACTGCCGACGAGAAGGTCATGTCAGAAATTTAGCATAAACTTCTTCAAAACTCTGTTAAAAATTATCGGTCAAAAAACGCAAATAATTTAAACTGTAAATATAAACATTGATTTTGTTGTGAACAGTAAATTTAATAATTTTATATTATTTGAAACCTTCATCACCTGTATGGGAAAAGTTATGAGATTAACATTTTCTAAAATTTCATTACGAAACTGTGCCGTGGATACGTTACAATTATCAAATAATAGTTTACGTTTTAAATTAAAAAAATTACAATTATTTTACATGTTTAATAATTTATGTAAAAGAAAAACTTTATTAAAAAGACATTTCAATTTATTAATATTACAAAAGCAATTATCGAAACTTAACTACGACATCTTTTAATTAAAACGATAAAAACAATTTTAATTGAATTGAAAGTGAATTTTTGAATTAAAGAAGTGTTTGGAGAACAAACATCAGTGAAACGAAGAGAGAGTTGTTAGTTTCTAAAAGAGAAAATTTCATTGATCATAAAAAATTTGTCTTCTTCTTTTTGGACTGTAAGGAGAAAGTATTGATTTCATATTTGCTGTGAAAAAATGTAAGTAATTTTAAATGAAAACATTTCGCGATTTTATATTGAAATTTGGAATAAAACTAGCAGACCCGGCAAACTTCATTTTGTAATCCTTCCTAGGTATTGTCCAGTAAAACAGTTCCCTAAAAAGGTTATTGGGACCAAATTGAGAAGTCCTATCAGAATTTTTTATAGACTGTGTTAGTTTTTTTGTGAAAATTTATTCGGAATGTGTGAAAACTATGACCATAAGTGGACCGAAATTCTTGTAATTTGATACTTCTAAAATTGGGATCTGTAGAATGTTCACAACGAACAGTGTTTCAAAGGAAATATTAATCTGTAACTTCCGAATGTAAACTTTGATCTCAATAAAATTACAAACAGGCGAGTATAAGTTCATTTTGGATACCTCGTGTCATAAAAATAATTACACGGATTCCTAACATTTCAACTGATTTCAAAAATTCTTATATGAGTGCTATTCCATATGTGCTAGTAAAGACCTACAAAAAGCTTCCTCGTGCCTCTTATCACGCCATAGACTTTTATGCTATAGCTGGTCAAAATTTTATCCGATTGTTTAAAAAAAAAATCTTTTATTTTACTAAGAACAAATAACAAAAGTTTCTAAAGAAAAAAATTTTAAATATGTTTATGAAATCAAAGGTTAAAGTCCTTTAAATCGAAATTTTAAAAAAATGTCGATTATTCATCGATTTTTTACTAGAAAAGGAGTTACACTCTTTTTTGAGTTATAAGAAAAATTTCTAATTCTGTATTTATATTCTTCTGAACGCATAATTTATTGTATAATGCTAACAAGGTTTCAAAAACTTTAATTTTGGGGGAAGCCGGAGTTATCCAAATTCGACCTAATATAACACTCCAATTTTCCGCTTAAATTTTAAAATCACGTAACTCCAATTTTAAAAGTTCCGAAATAAAACTTAGAACGTGTCATTATTGTGGCCCGAGGACGATGCCTATTAAAACTAGTGATGACCACCTAGCCCCCATACGAATGTTCCAATAGGATTTTAAGGTCAAAAAAATCCTGTAAATAACTCGGTTTTAACGAAATTTGGCACAAATATGTCTAATAATAAAATGATATGCTAAATTATACGATTGGTCCATTATTTGTTCAAGAATAAAATTATAACTCCCGCTATAACATAAGGATCGGTTACAAATATAAAAATATATGCTAAAGACAGTTTAAAAAATAGTTGTGCCAAATTAAATAGTACTATTTTATACTTAAGAGTTTTATATGATCAAAAGCTTACACCGGATTAGGTCCTTGTATTGGAACTAGTTCAAACAAACCCAAACTTGTTTTATTATAATGTATGTATGGGGTATAAATCCAGAAAATCGTCTTTAAAATATTCTATCAATCCAAATTAGATGAGATTTGATATAATACGGTTGAATTCTGTCTAAGATATCAGTTTATAACTAGTTTGCTTTTGGAGTGATAAAGCCAGTTTAAAATAGGAAACTGCTTAGAACAAATATTCTGACCAAATTTAAATTAATTATTCCTTCTGAAGCAACTTGCCTTCTTCACTTAAATAACTTCCCGTAAATTCCCGATAGAAATTTTCAGGATTTAGGAAAACTCTGGAGGCAACTTTTTTAATAGTTAAAATTTAAAATTTTATAACAAGATTTGAACTCATTTTATATCCTTAATAACATTTTCAAATTTTTCAAATTTATATCAAAATAATTGTCTAATCTCATAATTAATATTATTTCGATTATAACAAAAATGTTTTAAAGTGTTTAATGCAAAATAATGAAAATTTTGTTCAAATCGTTTTCAATAGAATTTTTAAAGTGTATTTTATTAAACATTTAGATTATCATTTTACAGTGAACAGTGATCTGAGTTTCTGAGTTTTTTTTATCAAATGAAAAAAATAGTGATGTTCTCAAAGCAAATCTATATACAAATGATCGATGCAAATCAAGTTTTTGGTTAGGTTATACCGTTGTACGACGTTAGAGCATTAGCTGTTTTTAACGGGAAGAAATTGCTTGAACCACTTTTAGCTATATCGTTTTGAGTTTGGACTTAACATGCGTCGGTCCACAGGATTCCAAATTTGGTCACCTCAGGACATAAAAATATGTAAAAAGATCCATATTACTTATATATTTTATATATGAGTGGATTCTTCTACGGAAAACCGATTAAAAAACGTTTAATATTTTACTTTTTGACCGATCTTGGCAAAGTCCAAATATTGTACGATTTTTGTCAAATATTTTTCGTTTCATTAAAGTCTTATAACATTCTAAATTTTACCTAAATCGGTTTATTACACCTCATAACTCCCAAACAACTTCCATTTCAAATATGGCTTCGAAGTGCGTAGAACATATGAGTTGGTACTGTGATACCTATAAGCAAAACTCGATGTTCGAAATTTCACAAGGGTGAGTTTAAAATTTCTTATAGTTCCAAACATTATACACAAGAAAAATCGCTACGATAATAATCAAAATCAATTTATGCGAGGATTGTTTATCAAATTTCGCTGAGTTTGGTATACAGTCGGGCTTGATCGGCTATAACATCATACATGTTGTTTTTTAATAACTCTGTACCTTTTGAACCGTTAAAGGTGTTTTATGAAATTTTTGGGGTTAGAGCTCGTTAATGTTGATTTTTTTTTTTTGAAAATTCGTAAAAATTAAAAAAAAATCTTAAAAATTACGACAAAATATGAATTTATATATCTTATAGTTTCAGAGATAATCAAGTCGAAATAAATTTTGAAACCATTTTATAGTTTTTTTTTTTTGCTTAATTTAATTACCGAAAATGGAACTTTAAAGGAATCTATAATTTAGGACTTTTTGTTTACTGATAAAACCAATTTTTTATTGTTTTATTAAGAAGTCGTAATGGGAATGCGATTTTATTGAATGTGGGGCCCTTAAACTTTATCCATAATTGAGAAAATTAAATTACTTTAAAAGTTTTTAATTCGCAAAGTTGTACCTTCTTAAGTGAGCATTACATTATTGTGACACTTATATTATGTGACATTTAATCGTTTTAAAAAGATTTTTATCTGCGGAGCTAGAAAAAATAATAGACCGACTCTTGTAAAATGTTGAAAATCATCTTTTGTACATCTAAATTTATCTTAATTTGATCAAATATGATTACATACCACCATTTATGTCAGATTAAATAATTTCAAAGTGGTATTTGAAAGGGGAATAATATGGGATCTATGAGAAATAATGGACTTCGTATATTATTTCAGAATTTTTCGCGTGCCAAATTTCAACAAGATGATTTTAAAATAAATGGATGTACGGCCATCGTTAAAACGATTCAGAAAAAGATTATGTGTCGAATGGTATTCTCAAAAATGGTAATACTAAGTCCCAATATAACTTTAGAACAAACTCATAATACCAAACACCTTTGGTAATGAAGGATATAAAAATTGTTTTGAAACTACCATGTAGCACTTATACCTTCACTTCTCTGATTTCTATAAATTTCAATAATTCTTGTTTTTGAAAATTATTGTACTTTACCAAAGAGTATTAAATTTTTTGCATTAAATTATTTACTCAAGAGATAATGTCGATTATGTTATCAATGTTAAATGTTTTGTAAACAAAGAAATTAAATGTCTTAATTAAATATGCAAAATATCTATAAAAATTTTAATAATCACTGTTACTGAATTGATTCTTTATTTAGGTCGAAAAAAAAGATGAAAAAAAATAATAAAAATATTAAATATTAATTATAAGTATTAGTATTAGTATTAGTATGTACTAATTAGCTATGACTACAATTACAATGAAAATTAGTTATTTAATAAATATTTACTTGAGCACTAAATAACTGAATAAGTGAATAACTAAGTAACTTACTACTCATCTACTTTTAGTTTATATAGAACTTGTCAATAATAAAGAACACTTTCAGATTTTGTTAATTTGTTCAATAAATATTGTTGAATTGTTTGTTAAATGCAACAATATTTTTCTAAGAAACTCATATATTACGCAATTTTTAGTTATTTAAAAGAAGCTATAGAAAAGCTAATAAATCTGAATGTATAATTTGTATTTGATGATTAAACAAATGTTGTTTTATTTGACTTTATTGTCAATACCAGAGTATGGAAAAAATCGGAGCAAAATCTCTATGATCTCAATTTTTACTCTTCTTTGAGGAGATTAAAAAAAATCTCTTTTTTATTTAAATTTTAATCTTAAAAAGAAAACAAGTAAGAATGCTATATTCGGCTATGTCGAATCTTCAATACCCTCTACCACAAATTCGTGTGAAGTTAATACTTTAGGTTCCGTAGATATACATATGCACACACATACACTCACAAATGTATATAGTATATAATACAGAAACACTTAATGAGTCATAACATTAGTTATAATTTTGGCTATAATTTGAACTGACTTTTTCTTTACTAAGCCAGATTTAATTGAGCTCTGAAATTTTTTGTGGATGTGAGCAGACAGACAGATTGACGAAAATCGACTGAGATTTTAATTTGGAGCAGATATATATATATATATACATACAATATGGGATCTGAAATACACAGAATGACAAAGTTAATATACTTTCTTCACCACTTGTATTGTGTTATAAGCTCAAAACTGTTTTCCGGGAAGGTATCTAATATGGGAACTACAGCAAAATTCGGACCAAGATTGTGCTAAATCTTAATAGAATTGATCTTTATTTAAATGTTTTATAAACTTAAACCCGTTTTCCGAGAAAGCCCGTGCAATGTTTTAACATTTGACGTAGCTCCCATATAAGACCCCTTTTCGGAATATGGTTTATAGCTTATAAAACTCTTAAATATAAAATTTGGCACAATTTCCTAACCGTTTTGAATGCATGTTAATTATATTATTAATATCGGTCCATATTTTGCTATAGTTCCATTATAACGTCCCTTCCTGGGACTATTAAATTATTTAATAAGGACAAATTATATTAAAATTCAACACAATGTTATTAATTTCAACAATATTAGTCCATATTTTGCTATAGCTTCCATATAACGCCCCTTCCCGGAAAACATATTTGAGCTTGAAAACACCTAAATCGAGATCAATTTCATTGAAATTCGACATAATGATTTTTCTTATTATCTTTAATTTATATTATTATTAATATCAACCCATATTTTGCTGTAGCTCCCCTATAAGGACCCTTACCGGAAAGCAATTTTGAGTCCATAATTAGCAATAAAAACCAGTTCTATTGAAGTTCACAACAATTATTTTTATAACTTTCTTATTAATTAATCTCTGTCCATACTTTGCTAATGCAAACGGCCGTTTCCGAAAAACGGATTTGAGCTTATAAAACCCTTAAACCCGAATTGTGTTGAAATTTGAAACAATTATTTTTCAAATTATTTTCAAAATATATTATTGATTTGGCCTTTCTCGGTCCATATCTTAGTTTTAGGCTTATAAAACTAGTTAATAATGACCAATTCTATCAAATTAATTTGACCGATATCGATCTATATTTTAATTAATTGACCCTTTAAAATATATTGCTCGGTACCAATATTTGTACGTAATTTCAAAAATATGTTGTCATATTTCATTGTAGTTTTTATAGGGGCCTTTTTCCACAATCGGCGTTTAGCAGATGAACGAATATTAAACTTTTGAATAATGTTAGCGGTGGAGGAAATTTAAGATTTGACACAGCCGAATATAGCATACTTACTTGTTTTTATACCTTTCACCTGACTAGATCAGAAGGGTATAAATAAGTTTGTCATTCCGTTTGTTATTTCCACAATTTTCAACTTAGACCCCCAAAAGTATATATATGTCGTTATGTATATGTCTGGGTCGTTATGAAAAACGAAATTAATTGAGCTGTCCGTCCGTTTGTCGGTTGAAATCAAGTTTATGAAGTCGACCTATAGTTAACATATATGATATCTATATCAAACGATTGGAAATGCTCTCGAGAATTTTGCAATTGAAATAAAAAACCTTTCTCGTTTTTTCCTATTTTTTGAAGAATCAACAAGAGTTAGAGAGTTAATTTTAATGTTCAATTAATTTAGTGGATTTATGCGCTGAAGATGCGAAATGAATCGGACCATTAGTTCCAGAGTTATAGGAAAAAACATATTCTGCTATATTTTGAACCCCTTATGAGACCTATGAACTTAATTGATTACATGTTTTTTCTTTTTCATTTTCCAAAATCGGTCTATAAACCACCGAGATATGGTCAATTCTTTGTTTGAAAATTTGGAAAAACAATAACAACCTTTATAATTATGTTTTTAAGATTTTGGTCATTATATTAATGCTAGAATTTATTTTTTAATGGTCAAATAATTACACTTTAACTTTTTATTTTTATTTTAAATAAAATTCAATCACGTGAATTTTACACAAGTTTGTTATCTCACGAATCTGCAAAAATAAATTAAATTAAAAAACCATATAAAATATTGAAAATAAATAAATTTTATAGCTTAAAACGAAGTAAAACAAATTTCAAAATGTTGACTAGAATAATATTTAAAACATTTAATTACAAATTAAAACAATTTTCCATTTATTGACCCATAAAATTCACCACAAAATAAAATCAAGAGTAAAAGATAAATCTGAAGAATCTGAAGGTTAAAATGAAATTTATATCAAAATTGTGGTTAAAAAGAAGAATAAGATAATAATTAGGAAATAATAAAATATTGTTGGGTGTTACATACCGCTATTCTGTTGCAGTATCTAACATTATACTTCAAACTAAAATTGATATTAAATCTCATTTCATTTACATCTCTTATTACTTTAATGATGTCAACAATATTTGATTAACAAATAAACTTATTTGTCAATTCTTTTTTGTTTAAGGTTTTCAATTTTGTTTTATTAACACCCTACAAGATAGAGAGTTGTAATGACAGAATTGAAGAAAGATTTATAACATAAGAAGCAACGAATTAAATTAAAATGCTCATAATTGTTCCAAATTTTTCAAATGGGCAGTAGTCGTTAATTCTGAAATCAAAGCATTTCAATTAGTGTTTTTAAAAATTCAGAAAATCGGTTTTCGAGTTATTCGAAAAATAAGATTTTCAAAAAAACCGGTTTCGAACACGGTTTCATTATCAAAATTTGCACCAAAAGTCATATTGTCTATATAGAAAGAATTTAACTCTATATTGGATATTACTTCTTAATTCCTTCATAAAATGTGCTCTATATTTTCCAAGATTTCCTCCATAATTAAATATTTTCTACATCTTTAGGGAAAATTATCTTGGTAACCTGTCAAGGACCGATAAATTCATTATATTTAAAATATTTCCAAAAAAATCTTCTCTTGAAATATTAAAAGTAAAATTTCCCCTGAATTTTGTCCAAATTTTGGAAGACTGGTATCCTTGTTACAAATACCACATTATTGTTGATGTGCCATCCAAGAGATCATAGTGACAGGATACTTAGTCCGGTCAAAAATAAGTGGACACATTATGAAGCCGCCTTTTTGTAAACATTACTTGATGTAAATTTCAATATTTATAGAGCCCGTTGTGACATATAATTAGCTTCTGGATATTGCTTGACTGCTTTTGGGTTCAAACTTTTCTTCAACATTCTCTCCGTTCTCTATTTTTGACATCTAAATTTTTAGCAGATTTCCTGTCAGGATCTTTGAGAGCCTTGTACCAAATTGTCCAAGCACTGAGCTAATTGGACTGCTTTCTTACCAGATGTGTTGGAATCTCTTTTGAAAATTATTTCTATTTTTTTTTGCTAGTTTGATCCGAACTCTTAAAGTTGTATACTCAACTGCAGAAATTGCATCCAATTATATTTTTCATCTAAACAGAGTCCGCAATTAAATGCGTTTCATTAGGCAGAACCCGATCATTATCTTCACTTGAAATCTGATCCTTTGTCAAATTTTGTAAGGTAATTTATCCTTTTTACCATTATTTCCACTAGAAGCTTGATCGCTTCTCTCTTTTAAAAATCAAAAGTACCGGGATATGATCACAGATTAACAACACACAGCAATTTAAAAAATTTATATTTTACTTGGACCTGAAATCCGAGAAAACGAAAAAAATATTTAGACCATATTTTATTCCAGTAAAAAATCCTAATCACAGTTTGTCTGTCCACATTACATTTTTCTTCGGAATCATCTAAAAATATATCTGATCGCGTTGTGAATAAAACTCCTAACAAGAAGTTCTGAAAGGTTTATCTAAAGTTCTTCATCACTTGGGAATTGAGGATCACACCCAGACACTTATGGATTGACTTACAGATATATAATGCCATACTGCTATACGTTTAATTCAATAACCCGATCAAACACTATATCGATTCTGTAACATTATAGAAAATTTTGTTATATTTCTTCCATATATTTTCATACTGAAAAGGAAAATCTACAAATCGGAAAAAAATAAATTTTCATCCTGGTCTACTACGTCTACAAGATTTTGCTTTAAATGAAATATTTTCTGATTGTACTTCTTTTGTAGGGTATAAAAATATATATAAAATTTTGCATTTTTTTCTTCTCAATATTTTCCAAAATCAATCACTTGTCTTCAATATTCTGTAGGCGATGACTTAAAGATACACAATTTTTCTGACGCATTTTAATTCGATTTAATTTTTTAGTTTTATTTTCAATCGATTTCAGTTCAAAATTTAACTTTAAAGTTAACGGTTGGTTACACGAATTTTAACACCCGAAACGAAAACGGAAAACAAATCAAATGAATTTTAAAAACCATAAATTGAAACCACAACTAAGAAATTAATATTGCAAAATGTATTAATTAATAAATAAAAATAAATAAAAACATTATAAAGTAAATAAAAATTAAACAAAATAAAATAAATTTTATGAAAATAAAAATGATGAATTATTGAAAATTATAAAAGTTTTAAAAATATCACACGAAATAGATAAATAAAAAACTAATAATTTTTATTGAAATTATTAAAACAATTATTTATTTTATAAATTTAATAATTTAAAAAATAATTTATTAACAAATTTGTAATTGCTTTTTTATTAAATTGTTGGACACTTAAACAATTAAATTAAGATCAATTTGTTGAATTTGTCTTTAATAAGAAATTAATTGTTCAAATTAATTAAACAAAATTAATTCTTAACGTGGGAACTTTCACTATTGTTTGAAAAGTAAGAATTTTCAATTTAATTAAAATATTTATAATTTTCTTTATATAGAAAATTTCGATATAAAATTTTTTATATAATTAAAATTTTCTTCAAAATTTTAAGAAACAATTTTTATCAAAATATATATCTCTATAGCGAAAATTTTGATAAAATTTCCTTTTTCTTTATAGAGAAAATTTCGATAAAATTTTATTAAAAAAATTTTTAAAACTTTTTATAGAGAAAATTTTGATAAAATTATCTTTATAAGAAAATTTTGATAAACATTCTTTATAGAGAAATTTTGATAAAAGATTCTTTATAGAGAAAATTTTGATAAAATTTTCTTTATCAAGAAAATTTTGATAAAATTTTCTTTATCAAGAAAATTTTGATAAAATTTTCTTTATCAAGAAAATTTTGATAAAATTTTCTTTATAAGAAAATTTTGATAAAAATTTCTTTATAGAGAAAATTTTGATAAATTTTCTTTATCAAGAAAATTTTGATAAAACATTCTTTATAGAGAAATTTTGATAAAATTTTCTTTAAGAGAAAATTTTGATAAAATTTTCTTCATATAGAAAATTTTGATAAAATTTTCTTCAAAGAGAAAATTTTGATAAAATTTTCTTCATATAGAAAGTTTTGATAAATTTTCTTTATATAGAAAATGTTGATAAATTTTCTTCGTATTGAAAATTTTGATAAAATTTTCTTCATAGAGAAAATTTTGATAAAATTTTCTTTATAGAGAGAATTTTGATAAAATTTTCTTTAAGAGAAAATTTTGATAAAATTTTATTTATAGAGAAAATTTTGATAAAATTTTCTTTATAGAGAAAATTTTGATAAAATTTTATTTATAGAGAAAATTTTGATAAAATTTTCTTTATAGAGAAAATTTTGATAAAATTTTATTTATAGAGAAAATTTTGATAAAATTTTCTTTATATAGAAAATTTTGATAAAATTTTCTTCATATAGAAAATTTTAATAAAATTTCTTCATATAGAAAATTTTGATAAAATTTTCTTCATATAGAAAATTTTAATAAAAATTTCTTCATATAGAAAATTTTGATAAAATTTTCTTCATATAGAAAATTTTGATAAAATTTTCTTCATATAGAAAATTTTGATAAAATTTTCTTCACATAGAAATTTTTTATAAAAATTTATAGAATTTTCGTATTTCTTTGAATTTTCTTTATATAGAAAATTTTTCATAAAATTTTCTCTGTGTGAAAACTTTTGATACATCTAAAATTTCCATTATACTGTAAGTTTCAATAAAACGTTCTCAATATAGATTATCCGATACAAAGATTTCATTACAGAAAATTTCAATAAAATAAAACAACAATTGTAACAGATACCACTTGTTCATGGTCCTTAAAATCGGATGTATTTTTGTAATGCATCTGCAAACGCATCACTTACAATCGGTTTAATAAAATAAACAATTTAGAGAAAAAAATTAAACAGCGACGGATCCAACATAACTTTTTAAGGGAGATAATTAGTTTATTCTACAATCATACTTATATTAAGGAATGAGATCGAAAAATTCTTAACACACGTTTTTCATTTAAAGATTTAACTCAAAAATTGATTTTTGATTTGATCAATTTTCCTCGTAAAACATTTCAGTTATTATGTCTAAAAAAATATAAATCTGATTAAAATAAGTGACCAGAAAGGAGCGGGTATTAAAATTATTCAATATTTTAAACAAAACTCAACTTGGCTTTTCAAAAAGTTGACCAAACATTCAAAAGTTTGCCGTCAAACTGCCAGAACCAAATTTTCTGTTTTCTGATTTTCTGGTTGCAAAAAAGACTGCTTCCATTCAAAAGAATTCGCAATGTATCCACTTATTTTTGACCTTCTTCATCATCCTGTTACTAAGTAAACAAGCCCTTGAGTGGAACAAGAAAGACTATATCCGCTAAACTCTTATGAAAAGTGCATTGAAAAACGCAAAAGTGGCGTCCAAAAATATGGTCGATTTTTAATGGTGATGGACTTCCTGTTCGAGCAAAGTGACAGAAAGTACTAAAAAATAAATGGAAATGTTTACCACTAGTGATTAAAGTTATAAAAATGTATATTTTTGTAAATTGTAATAATTATTATAATTCAGATATATTCGGCTATGCCGAATCTTCAATACCCCCCACCACATAGGCGTGTGAAATATATACATAATGTTTCGTACTACAGACTCACACATACACTTACAAGCGTAAACCATATACATGTTATTCTAAATACAACACTTGGATCCTTAATGAGTCTTAAAATTAGTTATATATAAGTTCATCGCTTGAACTTAGATGTTGTCTCAAATATAGGATTTTATCTATGGGTATACTTAATCGAATTTACGATTTAAATAGGAAACTTCTCAGACTATAACAAATAACAAAAAAAAAACAGACAGACGGACAGACATTTGTTCATAGCTAAATCGATTCAGATTTTGATTTGATGAAGAATAAATATAAATTATGGGGTCTGAGCATTAAACATCGGAATGACAAAGTTGAAATACCGATTTCACCACTTATGGTGGTGAAGGTTATAAAATATAACTGTACATTTAGTGCTCTCGATTGTATGTAAAGAATTTTTCGATCACACTCCTAATAATGAATAATTACCTAATTATTGCTTCTAATTTGTAATAAATTATTAAATATTCTTAATTTCATTTAAAAACAACATAATTTTACGCAATTTTTAGAAATCATGTTAATTTTCATTTAATAATTTTATTAAATAAAAATTTTCCATTTTTTTCACAAATAAATGTTGATTGTTACACATAAATTATTAATTGTAATTTGATAATTTAAAAAATCGTGTTTAGAATGTATAAACAATTGTTGTTGCCACAGACGATTGATTTTTTGATGAAACGTGATCACTTGAGTGAAACGAAAAAACGTGTTAAATTCTTTTTGAAATGTCGATTAAAAGAAATCAAAAGATACAAAAAATATCTAAATATTAACTTTTCATAAAACAAATTTAGTTCGAGTGTTTAATATTCAAAAGAAATTAATATAAAATCATGAGACAATGACAAATTATAGTGATGATCAGTAAATTATTAGATCCATAGAATCACTAAATAAGATTTTCTGTAATAATTATGTTTTCTTCTTATACCTTCCACCACATGTGCAACACTAAGAAGGAATCTGACATTATGAGGTCATGTTTATAAATATTCTTGCATCAAATCAAAAGCTGTTCGAAAGTGTCGATTTTGCTATGTCCGTCTGTATCTTTGTTGTTGGCACGCTCACAACCGTAATAATTGACAGAGCTAAATGAAATTTGGTCTGAGTGTTTGTTATAGTCCTGAGAAGTTTCCTATTTTAAACCAACCAAATCGGTTCAGTACGATAAAGATATAGAGCGATATCTGAGATGATCTCTAAATTGAAACGAAATACTTTCATAAAATTATAAATTATAAACCAAAAATTAGAATAAAATTTTCCATAATATCAAATAAACATACCTCATTTCAATTCCAAATATCAAAATCGGTTCAATAGAAAAAAATTTATAGCCAAAAATATAATTTATTTTATGACTCATTATTAAGGTTTCTTTGAAATACTTTCATATAATGTATGTGTTTGTAAGTGCATATGTGAGTGTGTATGTACGTGAAATGTATATAATCTGAATAAATTTCTTTGCTATAATTCCTTATGTTTAGAAGATTTTTATATAATTTCCTCTATATAGAAATATCGCATATACAGTATCGTTCGAAACACAAACATGGTTTCCCCTGTAAGCACTTTAGACTAAGTATTTATTTCATAGGCATTTTGTGGTGGAGTGTATTGAAAATTCGGCATAGCCGAATATTGCAGTTTTAATTGTTTTTTTAAAGGTTATAAATAATTTATCAGTTAAAAAAAAACAAGTTTAATTTATTTTCAAATATTTATTTGACAATTAAAATTATATTTGTATTAAGCAACTTTGTATACAGGAAACTGAATTATCTTATATATATCTTATATACTGCAAAATTTTGTTAAAATTTCCTATATACAGCAAACTTCGATAAATTTCCTTCCATATAGAAAACTCAATATTTTATCTGTATACACGATTTTAACCTAATTTGCTCTAAATAAAAAAACAAAGATAATATTTCCTCTTTATAATAAATATTGATATTATTTATATATAAAAACTCGGAAAAGATTCCTTCTTTATAACAAATTTCGATAAAATCTTTTCTTTATAAAAAATTTGAATTAAAGTTGCCCTAGAAGTAAATACGTCACGTTTTGTACATATACCCTCACACATACACTCACAAACATATGCAAGAAATCAAAAAGTTTTTCTTAAACGTAACACAGAAAAAAACTTGACGTTTTTCTACTGAACCGATTTTGACAATTTTTGGAATGATATGAAGTATATATAACATAATATTATGTCAAAATTTCACTCTAATTTGTCTACTTATAACTGACAACTTTACGAAAGTTCTTGCTTGAACTTAAACGTTCTCTCAGATATCGGTCTATATTTTTTAATATACTGAACCAATTTGCTGGTTTTAAATAGGAAACTTCTCAGGACTATTACAAATATAGACAGACATGGCTAAATAAACAAAGATTTTGATTTCATTGAAAAATATATATTAATTATGGGTTCTGAGATTATTCCTTTTTAATGTTACACTCGGAATATATCCTCTTCGATTTTATTATTACCATTCAAAATTTGGTCCAAAACGGGTTAAGTTTAAACAGGATTTTGCTAAAGCACATATGGATTGGTCTATATCATAATGGAGAACTGTTTCCTTAAGTGGTTAATTTAAATTTATAATTGTGTGTCATATAAAGAAAATCGGCTGTTTGTAGTAATGAAAATGGGATATTTTTTTGATCACCCATACACAGAAACAAATCAATGTAAAATTAACTAAAATATAAATAATTTAAATTTTTTCAGTTATGGTTTTGCTTCATAGACAACAAAATGGTTTTTTAACATTGTTTCAGAGTAAATTCTACTTCTTGGGAATAAAAATTATAAAAAAAATTATTTGATCTTAAATCAACTATGTTAAACGTTGATTTTGGTTCATGTTTTTTTCTGTGTACATATGTTACACTATGCTTTGTGAAAAATACCACTTCGATGAGTGTTTCATCATGACGATGGACCAATGCATTCATCGAAGTAAATCGAAGATTAGTTATATACAAATCGATAGGCGATTGCAATTTACAGATAATCAATAGGATATTTTAAATGCGAAAGTTTGAGTTTGAAATTTCTAAAATCAGAGCGGGGAGGTATACCAACATTAAAATTTTTAATATAATTTTGATAGAACTTCCTTTATATAGGAAGTATTTACATAGATTCCAATATGTATTCGAAATAAAGATATATTTTTGACTTTATATGTGAAATGTAAATATAATTTCATTAATATAAGTTATTTCAATATAATTCCTTCTATTAAGGAAATTTTTATATAATTTTCTTTATATAGAAAATATGGACATAATTTCTAAACATATAAAAAGTTTCAATATAATTTCCTTTATATAGGTAATTTAACATAATTTTCTTTATATAAAAAATATAGAAATAATTTCCTTTTCATAGAAATCTTTGATATAATAAGAGATAAGGGACATTTTAATATAATTTCCTATATTAAAGAAATTTTTATACGATTTATAAGAAGTCTAGATATAATTTCCTTTATAAAGAAAATTTTGTCATAATATTCTTTAGTTAAGAAATTTATATATAATTTCCTTGATAAAGTTTAGTAATAAATTCCTTTATATAGTCAATTTTGGCATAATATTTGATATTTACAAAATTGTCAATATAATTTCTTTTATATAGAATATGAAGATATAATATCCTTTATAAAGAAATTTTAATATCATTTTTAATAGATTTAATATATTTATTTAAATTGATTTCCTTTATATAGAAATTTTGGACATTATTTCCTTTATAAGGGACATTTCAATATAATTTACTTTATTTAAGAAATTTCCATTTAATTTCATTTTTATAGGAAGTTTAGATATAATTTTCTTAATACACGAAATTTCTATAATTTTATTTAATATAATTCTTTATATAGAAAATTTTGCCATAATTTGCAAAATGTACGAATTTTTTAATAAATTTCTTTAATATAGAAAATTTTGATATAATTTCTTTAAAAAGAAATTTCGATAAAATTTCTTTTATATAATAAATTTATAAATAGTTTCCTATTTATAGAAAATTCTGGTATAATTTCCCTTATAAGGAACATGTCAATAAAATTTCCTATATTTAAGCAATTAAGATATAATTCCTTAATAAAGAAATTTCTATATAAGTTTCCTTTACTAAAGAAAATTTAATATAATTTCTTTTATATAGATAATTTTTGCATTATTTCCAATATATAAGGAGTTTAGATATAAATTCCTTTATATAGACAATTTTGACATAATTTTGAATATGTAAGAAATTGTCGATATATAGTTTCCTTCATATAGAAATTTCAAAATAATTTCCTTCAAATGAAAAATTGTGACACAATTTTCAATACATAAGAAATTTTTATATAATTTTCTATATATAGAAAATTTCAATAAAATTACCTTTATGGGTGATTATATCGGATTGGGACCTCTCATAAAATATCACCATTTCAATTATACTTGGAAAAAAACCTAAAAAGTCCAAACAATTGTTATAAAATTTAGTATAAAAGAGTATAAAGTTGCTTCTCTAATTTATAATTAACAAAGTTTTCAAGAAGCGTTTTATTAGAATTTAAATAATGGGTTGGTCTAAACGCTGTTCTCCAGAGAAACGAGAACTCATTGAAAATCATGGTTCTAAACTTATGCCGAAATAAGAAACTTTATAGGAAAATCAAATAAAATGATTAGAAATACCGACAAATTATAAGTAGCGAGTCGTGGATGAAAAACTGTAGCGATACCCTTAATTGTTCATCGTATGTTGCGTCAAATGAAGAAGGCGACATTTATCTCAGCTGCGGGAATTAAAAAATAATTCAATCTGTTAATAAGTACTGTAACTGTAGCAGAAGGCTTAGGGAGTATTTTTTGAAAGTCCATAGACCATGAAAAGTCCATTTCTTAACTGCTCCGTATGTCTCAAATAGATAAGAATTTGCTAAAACTAAATAAATTTGGCATATTGAAAACCGTTTGACCGATGAGTTTTTATTATATGCCTTGCCTCTTAGTTAGGTATATAATAAAAAATCTACAACAAAAACTTTCAAATACGACGGGTTCTATTGTTATGGTAGGAAGGTGCTTTTCATATTATCGTGTTGGACCCATTTACCGTATTCAAACTATTATAGATGTGTCTGAATATGCGAAAATACAAGAAGTAACGCTTTATGCCGCTGATTTGGGCCACGCAACAAGGCAACAACCCGAAATATACCAGATATATAGATAAAAAGTGGTTTCGGAATAATAAAGTCACTGTACTGAAATGGTCTGCTTAGTCAGCCAATGTAAATAAAATCGATAATTTGGGATCAATATTTAAACCGACCAATAATAGCGATCTTTAGACCACTATAGAGCAGGCATGAAACTCTATTATTTTGGAAAGGTGCCAGAATGTAGTAATTCAATGGGAAGGCGATGTTCGGCTACATCTAAAAGATGCTCTGATCGATAAAATACCACTTAAATATAACAATTATTTATTTTTAGTTTTTTTGTTATAGTTGAAATCAGGTGGTGCTATTATTTTGACGCCAGATTTTATCAATTTTTCTGGAAAAAAATAATTTAATGAAAGATAATGAATAGAAACATTTTTGTTTCTTCTTCTACTCTGTCTTTCTTCTTCTCTTCTTTCATCTTTTTCTTCTTCTTTTTAACTTATTTTTGATTTTATTTAACCATAATATGGAAACAACTTTTTATTCAAATGGCTTTCATGACTTTAAAATTGTAATGTATTCAAAAACCGAAACCAGTTTTTTTGCATTTAAGAAAACCAACCGGTTTCAAATAATTTCTATTTTCGAATTATTCGATATGCCGGTTTTTTCAATAGTTTAACCGGTTTTTAATGAAAGTCCCTTTTTAAACTTTTACTGTTTTATTCAGCATCATTTTTGTATATTCCGCCATGACTGAATAAAAATATAATTTTTTCTGAATCGATTATGCTATGTCCGTCTGTTTTAGACAAAATCACTTAAATAAAAATAATTTAATAAGATTCAAGATTCATTTTTTATTCAGCAATATAATTTTTTTAAGTAAAAAGATATAGATCTATAATTTAGACATATTCAGAAATTAAAGAAAAATTTTCTGTAGAGGAAAACTGATGGATTTTAATAAAACCATGGTATAGCAACACGTTCTTTTAAATACGATACCGAAAAACACACACAGTGTAAGAATAATTTGATGAAATGTATGTTCTAATTTGTTAAACTCTAGATTTCTATTAATTAATTTTAATTAATTTTTTATAAAGTTATAATATTTAAACAGTGGTTAACCGGTTTTTTAACATAAAACCGTATTCGAAAATGTTTTTTTTGAAAATCCTATTTTTCGAATAACTCGAAAACCGATTATCTGAAATTGTCAGTTCTTTTTAATATACTAAGGTGGTGCTATTATTTTAAGCGCAGCTGTATAAAGAAAATTTAAATATAATTTTCAATATATAAGAAGTTGAAATTTTAGCTCAAATATATATAAAACCGGTTATCTGAAATTTTCAGTTTTTTAATATACTAAGGTGATGCTATTATTTTGAGCGCAGCTGTATATATAAAATTTCAATATAATTTTCAATATATAAGAAGTTGAAATTTTAGCTCAAATATATATAAAACCGGTTATTTGAAATTGTCAGTTTTTTAATATACTAATATGGTGCTATTATTTTGAGCGCAGCTGTATATAGAAAATTTCAATATAATTTTCAATATATAAGAAGTTGAAATTTTAGCTCAAATATATATAAACCGGTTATCTGAAATTTTCAGTTTTTTAATATACTAAGGTGATGCTATTATTTTGAGCGCAGCTGTATATATAAAATTTCAATATAATTTTCAATATATAAGAAGTTGAAATTTTAGCTCAAATATATATAAAACCGGTTATTTGAAATTGTCAGTTTTTTTAATATACTAATATGGTGCTATTATTTTGAGCGCAGCTGTATATAGAAAATTTCAATATAATTTTCAATATATAAGAAGTTGAAATTTTAGCTCAAATATATATTAAACCGGTTATATGAAGTTGTCAGTATTTTAATACACTAAAGTGGTGCTATTATTTTAAGCGCAGCTGTATATAGAAAATTTCAATATAATTTTCAATATATAAGAAGTTGAAATTTTAGCTCAAATATATATAAAATCTCATTTCCTTGGAAGTAACTCATCACTTTTTTGTAATTTAATCCATTTGAAAAATAATTTTCATTTGAAATATATTTTTTTTTTAAATATATTGAACATTTTACACAATTGGAATTTACCAATTTTATTTTGTCATTAATTACGAAATTATTTTGATTATCAATAACTAATAAATTCCATTCTATTTTAAAACATTTGGGGAAATTTTCATCGGTGTTTGCATTTGTCATAGACAATCATAATAAAATTTCACCAAATAAATTTTCCACTTCACAATACAACAATTTTTTAATATAAATTAATTAAATTTAAAATGAAATATTTTGTTAAAAATATTCATTCATATTTCAAATATTTTCAAATATTATACAACAATGAATAATGTACAACAATTGATGTTATTAATTAAACAATTAATTGGGGACCTAAATTTTTCTAAAATGTGCATAAATTATAATCAAAAAAGCATTTGGAATATTACGGCTTTTTCAAATAATTTAAAATACTAAAATACTTTATTGTTATTAACTAAATGTTTTAATTTTATGAAGGAAATAATTTCAATACGTTAAATATATAAAGACTATTTTAAAAATTCTCTGTTAATAACAAATAAGAAAAACCGATATCTGATCTCTCCCATCACATTGTCGTTTAAAAATTATAGTTGGCAGAATTTTGAACGACCCTCGTTAATTTTGATTTTCTGATTTAATTTTTAACTGTGGAGTACATTTATTGTGGACACAAACATTTTATGTTAAATTTATGCGTTTTAAAATGAAAATTTTCTGAGGGAGGCTTATATGGGGACCTACCATAGATCTTAAATTTGACCAGCTTTTGCCCACACAATGTATATGTGGAGATTTTTTTCCTTAAAAGTCATATTTGAAAAGGGTTTTCTAGTTGGCATGAGAAAGATGGACAAGACTTTAGGCATATTTTAGGCCCCATCGTTTTAGACATATTATAAAACTTTCTTGTGTCAAATTTCGTTTACATCGCTTGTATTTAGGACGTTTATGACCTTAAGATCCATTCCGGGAAGAACATTTGTATGGGAGATACCTGAAATATTGGACATTGGAAAATGGTCAATTTCAATAGGCCAATAAGATCCTTAGGCCAAAATAATAAATTGTACTAAATTTCATCGAGATATTTCAAAAATTGCGACCTGTAGACTGTTCACAACGTTTACATGGACTGCCAGCCGGATAGACGGCTCGTTAAATTGACTCAGAAAGTGATTTAGAATGTTACAAACTTCAGCCTAACCACCTTCTGTGATGTAGTGTATAAATAGAATCTGTATATGCATGTATGTATGTATGTATGTATGTATGTATGTATGTATGTATGTATGTATGTACGTACATATGTATTTTCACAAAAGGATCCCAGTATAACCGAAAGTAATATAGTCTATAAAAAATTCTGATAGGACCAGGGGTAGGGTTACCCCCCATACAAAGCAAATGTTGATTATCGAATATCTAAAGAACTATAACAGCAAAAATGTTCAAATTTGGTCCCAATCTTTTTCCAAGGAAATGTTTTTCTGAACAAATGTAGGACGGATAGGATCAGGGGGAGAGGTAGCCCTCATACAAAGCTAACATTGATTATCGGATATCTTAAGAACTCCTCCAAATTACATTTTTAAGGAACAGTTTTACTGAAACAAAAAAGAACGATTAGAATCAAGGGGGAAGGGGAAGGTAGCCCCGATAAAAAATAAATATTAGTTAACGAATATCTAAAATACTATCGAAGTGAGAGTCCATACCAATTGCTTTCTCAAAAAGTAGAAACAGTTTTACTGGACAAATTCTAGGACGTTTAGGATCAAAGGAAAGAATAGTCCCCATGCAATTATTAACTACCAATTTCCAATGGAATTATTATCTCTGGGTAAAAGCCAAATGATTTATTAAATAATAAATATTTTGTTTGTTAATTTTCAATAAAACCCGGAAACTTATTAAATAATTTGTTTAATTAATTAATTAATTAACATTATAGTTTTGAGTGTAGGGCATTTGATCTTTTAGCAAATTATATAAAAATAGACAAAATTGATTATTTATTCTAAAAATATAAACAGGAAAAATAAAAAAGAAAAAGTTTCCATTTAATAACAAATTACTAGAAAACACGCAAATTGGAATCATCAATTTTCAATTAATTATTAATGACTTAAATTCGTGGGATAAACTGCAGATGAGCACAGTTTTTATAGGGAAAAATTATGAATGAAATGTTAAAATTTAATTGATTAATAGGAAGAATACAAAACATGTCATGGAAAAGATCACCTCCATACACGTTCAAAAAGGGCGAGACTCTTTATAATATAAAAACTCATTAACTCATTAGCGTGATCTCAGTGAGGCAAAAATACAATTTTAATTTTATTAATTTACATTAATGAAAAACTGTCATTAATTTTCAATTTAACGATTAATTAAAAACTTTTGTTTTTATTATTTTATTTCTCTTTTTAGATCTTTTTTTAGCGGCCTATAACTTTTTTCTTTTTTGATTTCACCGCAAACACAAAAAAACCATCAAAATGGTTGGAGTTGCCCCGAGTTCCGATGCCGGTGAATTGTCATCGACCAAAAATCCCATGATTAAATACATGTTAAAGGAACGTGAGAATCATGCAAAGAATCAGGATCATGATTACTCTCATGTATTTCGTAGGAGAACACGTATTGAAATGTTTCGTCTCTCGGCAATAGCCATGGCTATAGAATTTGCTTATGCGGCTGAAACAGCTTTCGTATCACCAATTCTGTTACAAATTGGTATAGATCACAAAATCATGACTATGGCTTGGGGTCTTTCACCTTTGCTGGGATTCTTTTTCTCACCTTTATTGGGCTCTATAAGTGATCGTTGTTACTTGAAAATGGGTCGTCGTAGACCCATTATAACGCTTCTATCATTTGGCATACTTCTGGGATTGATATTAGTTCCCTATGGCAAGGATTTTGGTTTGCTGTTGGGTGATCAAGGTTATATCTACAATACGACAGCTGATATTGTCTCAAACCTTAACAATACTCATGGTAGTGTGGCAGCTTTACTGTCGCCCGAACCAGAAGCTCCTTCATCGACCAACTTTAAATATGCCACTATTCTTACTATAATCGGTTTGGTATTATTGGATTTTGATGCAGATACTTGTCAAACTCCCGCCCGTACCTACTTGCTGGACATGTGTATACCCGAAGATCAGCCCAAAGCTTTAACAATGTTTACCTTATTTGCTGGTATAGGTGGTACTATTGGTTATAGTATTGGTGGAATTGATTGGGAAAAAACACACATCGGTAAAATTTTTCAAATACAAATTTTACTAATCCAGATTTTCTCAATTTTATTATTTTTTTTGTATCCTTAGGTTTATTTTTGGGTGGCAATATACCCACTGTATTCGCTTTAGTGACCATTATTTTTGTGGTATGCTTTTTCATTACCATAACTACATTCCGTGAGATTCCTTTGAAATTGATTGAGAAAGATGAATTGTTAAGACCTTTATCGGATACTGCTATTAAAAGGGAATTAAAGAAAAGTAACTCAAATGTTTTCTACATAGAACAGGTAAGAGTTCTTTAAAAAAATGTCCCATGACTGAACTGTAGCATAACTATATCAGAGTCTAATAACTGGACTAATAGTATATAGTCATTAACTGACTATAAGTATATAGTCCAGTTAACTGGACTATAGTAAATATAGTCCATTAACTGGACTATAGTATATAGTCATTAACTTGGACTACTAGTATAATGTCCATTAACTGGACTATAGTATATAGTCCATTACTGGACTAAGTCTATAGTCTTAACTGGACTATAGTATTATAGTCCATTAACTGGACTATAGTATATAGTCCTTACTGACTATAGTCATATAGTCATTAACTGGTGACTATAGTATATAGTCCTTAACTGACTATAGTATATGTCATTATGGCTATGTATATAGTTTTCCCCCCATTAACTTTGGACTATAGTATATAGTCCATTAACTGGATATAGTATTATAGTCCATTAACTGGACTAAAGTATAGTCCATCTAACTGGACATAGGTATATAGTCCATAACGGACTATAGTATACTAGTCCATTATGGACATAGTATATAGTCCATTAACTGGACTATAGTATATAGTCATTACTGGAGTATAGTAAAGTTCGTACCGGTCTATATGTTTAGTCAATTAATTTTGCTCCTAGTATTAAGAGGAATGAAACAGTCGGTATCATAAAAATCTTACTTAATTTATTTCACGACATTTCTTTCCCCAGACTACTTCTATCGAAAATCAAATGGCCGAAAATGACAAGAATGAAAATACACCGCTAGTGAAGGTTATCAAAATGGTACAACAACGGTGAAAACTAATGGTACCACTAATGGTACTAATGGTGGTGAAATGCAAATGCAACAATACTCAACTAAAGCCATACCTGAGTTAGAAGGTTTAGAAGATGAAAAACCAATAACATTGGCTCAATACTTAAAGAGTATTTTTGTTATGCCACCCTCCATGAGGATATTAGCTCTAACAAATCTTTTCTGTTGGATGGGACACGTCACCTATTGTTTGTATTTCACCGATTTTGTAGGTGAAGCTGTATTCAATGGTGATCCCGCGGTAAATATTTTAGAAAAAAACTTAAATTTGTTTTAATATTGAATAATTAATAATTGAATGGTTTCACATAGGCTCCCCCCAATTCTGAAGCTGCCAATTTGTATGAGGCTGGTGTACGTTTCGGTTGTTTTGGCATGTCCATTTATGCTTTCTCCTGTTCGATTTATTCCTTATCGGTTACAAAACTTATGAAATGGTTTGGCACTAAAGCTGTTTACATTTCGGGCATTGTCTACTATGGTGTTGGAATGTTGATTTTGGGATTGTGGCCTACTAAATGGGGTGTATTGGTATTTAGTACTTCGGCTGGTATTTTATATGGTACACTATTTACTATGCCCTATATTTTGGTAGCCAATTATCATGCCAAGAATTGTGTAAGTTTACTTTGTAATAAAAATATATAAAAATTTACTTATCAAATTTTCTTTTTCTAGTTCCGTATTCGTAATGGTGAAAATGTTCCCTTGAAACAGGCTCGTGGTCTTGGTACTGATGTGGCCATTATTAGTAGTGTTGTGTTCATTGCTCAACTTTTTGTATCCTTGTGCATGGGTCCATTGGTAGCCTGGATGCAAACCACATGTGCTATTTTGTATGCTTCGACATTTTTATCAACTCTTGCTGCCATTTCAGCCATGTTTGTATTGTATGTTTAAATACATACATACATACATACACACAATTTGCTATAACAAAAATTAGATGAGAATACATTCATACATATAAACATGTACATACATACAAATACATAGATATATATTTTTAACTAAATTTAATCATGAAATTACATGTTAATTACAAAATACATACATACATATGTAGATAAATACAAACATGCAAAATCATATTTGCAGACATAAAGTTTACTATAAGTTTTGTTTTGGACTTTTGTATTACGACTTTGTTTTGTTTTTTTTACCCTACACCATCGTTGGTGGTTGGGTGGATATTATGGGTTTGTGCTGATGTTTGCAAAATACAGAAGCAATGGTGTTACACCCTCCTTTAAGTATACCATTCGACTCAGAGTCATTTTCTGAGTCGATTTAATGATGTCCGTCCGTCTGTCTGTCCTGCTGGTTGTCCATGTAAACATTGTGAACACTCAACAGGTCGCAACTTTTGAGATGTCTCTATGAAATTTGGTTTGTATATTGGCCCAAGGACAAAGCCCATTGAAATTGGCTATGCTCAATCCAATATTTCGGGTACCTCCCATACAAATGTCCTCCCGAAATGAAGTTTTAAGCTCATAAAAGTCCCAAATATAAAGCGATTTTAACAAAATTTTGCAAAAATAAATATTATAATATTCTAAAACAATGTGCCAAATTTTACTAGGGTCGGTGCATAACTTGTTATAGGTCCCATAAAAGCACTTGGAAGGGCATAAACCTCACATTTACTTTGGTATTGCAAAAATAACTGGTCAAATTAAAATAAATAAAAGCAAAAATCGTTGTGCAAAATTATGGGAGGGTCGATCCATAATTTCTCCTTCGTCCCATATAACCCCCCAGAAAAATTCATTTTAAAGCTCCTTAATTTCACATAAATAATAGTTTCACACTTAAAAAGAGATCAAAAAAAAAAATAAAAATATACGAGGGTCGTTTATTAATTTTTCGTAATTGCTTCTTATAACCAACATTGTGGTGTAGGGTAATACATAGTCGGGCTTGACCGACTATAACCTTTTTAATTGTTTTCACTATAAGTTTTGTCGTTCCAAAGACGATTGGATCTCCGTTCTGGAACAAACCGAGTTACACTCGGTCAATCTTTGGCCTAGCAACAGCTGTATCAAACGAAAGTTTTTTCCCTAAAAAAGAACTAGGGTACAGCCGAACTGTTACAACAACTATACGTACACTTGGATATGAAACTCTTTTATTTTTCTTTCATTTAAAACTAAATCAGTTGGGGAAAGATACCTCTGAGATGAACATCGATATTTTGCTGTTGTTCATTCGTTTAAGTTTTATTAATATTTTTGAAGAATTTCTAATTTAAGTGTTAATATTTGATATTAATTTTAAGTTATAAATGTTTTTTGTATTATTTTAATTGTTATTTTAAATAAATGTTCTGTTTGTTTCAAAAATGTGTTTTATTTTATACCTGATTCAAAATATATAGCATTTGATTTCTAGAATTTATCAAAGAATATTTAGATATATAAACTAAGATGTGAGAACTTTTTAATTTTTAACATACATAATGGTTATAAGAACAAAACCACTACAAAAGTGTTGTTTTTATCAATGGTATTGAAATGTCGAGGCTTCTTCGGAAGCTCTTCCACTTTGTTGGACTTGGTACTCCATCTTTGTTTACAATCGACCGCGCTTTTAAACACCTTTTTTGTGCTCTTCAATTTTCTTTTCTTTAAAAGAGCCCAATATCTCTTCAGCTTAGCTGAGGGCAGTTTGGAGAATATGCCTCTCTTTGTTTAAATTCCACATCACGGTTCTTGTACCATTCATGGGCTTGTTTACTTTGTGACAGGATACCAATTCAGGCCAAAAATAAGAGGACACATTATGATGTCTTATAAATGGAAGCAGCCTTTTAGTAAACGTTTCGGTATTATATGCAGCCCGTTGTAACAAATGATTGGCTTCTTTAGCTGCCACTGCATATTGCATACCAAGACCTTTTTGGAAAATGTTTACGGCTTTTGGATCCTAAAATTTTCCTCAACATTCCCTAGAGCTTCAACATCATAAAGTTTTTGGCCAGGAAGTTGCGAAAAATAATCTTACAGAACATAGGTTTCGTAAGCCATTATGCAGGCATAATTTTTGTACAAAACTTGACTTCAATTTTCGTGCTCTGGTCAGAGCACTACCCAATGTTTGAAAATGCTTTGAATACCTATAACACCCTCCATAAAGTTCTAATAGGGTCCAAGCTGCCAAAATTAATGTAAATACTCCTTTACTATCTCTATGTGAAATTTCCTGCAAATCTATATAGGCGATTAAAAGATATAGATTAATTTCCAAAAAAAAATATTCTACCCACTGTGCTTTAATGAGCAATTCTTCCCCCATAGCTAAAGTATCCAAGAACTTCAATATTTATTTGCAATTTTAACACGATATATATGAATTTGTATATCAATTAGAGAATTTTCAAGTTTCCCACTTTTCTATATAAAATCGTCTTGTCATTACAAGAGCCATCCAGATGAAAATATTTTTTGTTATATAATCCTACATATGTCGCTATCTACTAATAATAATAAAAAGACGAAAATTAAAAAAGGAAAAAAAAATAAATAAAATTGTCCAAGTTTGGATAGGGCTTGAGGGCATTTTTCTACCCTTATCTCACATAGATTTAGTTTCCACGCATTCCTCTTTAGATTTCTTTATAAAAGTATAAAATAAGAAAAAATGGTTTATTAACTGAATAAATGTTGCCACCTTTTTGTAAAAAATCCCAAAAATATATATTTTTTTAAATTTTCCACTTCAGATTAATATAACTTCTTTAAAGAATCATAAAATTTTATTGTTATTGCACCGATATTTTTTAATTTTATCAATCATTTTCTTATTCATTTCTTTTGCAATTATCGGGTCATATATAACTTTATAATATAATAAAAAAGGAATAAAGTGGGTAAACAATTTTCTTTGACTTGAATATATCTGAAACTATAAGGACTAACAATATACAAAATTTCTTTTCACTTAATTAATAAATGTCAAAGATAAAACCTCTAACTATTTCATTGCTATAAATCTCTGGCGTTTCAAATATTATAGAATTTTCGCAAAAAAAAACCGATTTGGACACACTGTGCTATGGAAATTAAACAAAATACTTTCAGTTACTTTTTAAAAATAAAGCTTTTAAGTTTTTATTTTTGGGACATAATTTATTTTTAACACTTGGTCACCTTTTTTTATATAGAGCTTTATGAAAAAGCTGTACAAAAGCTCTCATAAAAGTTCTTTATTTGATAGTTAGGGGAGCTTTATTAAGAACTTTATTATCGACATGCAAAACATATAAACTGCATTACCAACATTTAAATGATAAACAGTGATATTTTCGAAATAATAACTGAATATTTCGACTTATTATCTCTTTAAAACTCGATTAATTATTTAAAATTTGAAGGTTCCCCTAATATTTATTTTTCCTACTGGAACTTTACAGCGAAATGGTATTGTACGTACAATTCTTCGCTCATTTTTGGGTTTTTGATTTTTATTGAATTTGATCTTCTTTTATTTTTATCATTATTTAGAATTAAACTCTTCTCTACCCACCAATACCACAAGTGGGTTTTTCTATTTGAAACTTTCTCAGGCCTGGAGTAATTGTCTGAATTTAATTAAACTTAACTACATATTTGTTGTTGCTCTAAACAGTTTCCTATTTAGAAAAAAGTTATACACCGATATCTGAAAAAGATTTTTTCTACACTTTTTAACAAAAAGTAACTAGATTTAAATGGAATTTAACCATTTTATTAAGCTCCCATATAAGGCCCCTTCTCGGAATTCGGTTTTATGTTTAAAAAACACTTAAATATGGATCATTTCTATAAAAATTTGCCACAATTGTTTTTCTACTTGTCTTGAACATATATTGTAAATTTGAAAATATTGGTCCATATTTTGCTATAGCTTTCTTAAAACGCACCTTCCCGGAACACGGGTTTGATCTTATAAAACCCTTTCATGTATGTGGATTAATTTTATTGAAAATAGTCGAAAAGAACTGTCTTAAATGTATGTTTCTAATTTGGCGAATATAGGTTCATATATTGCAGTTCTATTAAAATTCGGTACAATAATTTCTAAACTTTCTTCAAATTTTGTTACTAATTTCATCAATTTAAGGGATCCTTCCCGGAAAAGGAACCAATTTAATAGAAATTTGATACAATAATTTTCTTATTCTTTCTTTTGCAATTATCGGGTCATATATAACTTTATAATACCACTTTCCCAGGAATAGTGTTTTAGACTCAAAAGGTAATTTTTTTTTAAATCGGCCATTGAAATCTACCGCTCGTTACCATTATTTATACGTCATTTTAGGAATATGTTTTAAATTTCAGTGTAGTTTTTATATGAGTTTTTTTTCCAGAATCGGTGTTTCTTGCATTATGTGGTGGAGGCACAGCCGAATATAGTATTCTTACTTGTTAAAAAAACAAAAAAATCTCTACAATAAATCATTCGGAGCCAAAGCGGAATAAAGATTGGAAAACCGTAGTCTGATTATAACGCTACCTTTCCTTGGTATGTATATCCAAGTATATTAATTTCTCCTCAAAAAAATCGATTCTACCCCATTGTGTACTGCAGAGGAGAAGATGAAATTAATTTAGAGCGCTACAAATAATTCATTCAAATAATAAAAATTCAGACTGTTTTCTCTCTCTTCTCAATTCATCTTCGCATAGTCATAGAAGAAGAAGCTTCAATATAGGTTGCTTAATTATAAAAACAAAGTTATTTTAAAATACATTTTATATTTTTACGTTTTGAGAGTTTAAAACGTATTTTGTTCGAACAGGTTTAACTTTGTTTTGGTCTAAGAACATGTTGTTACGAGACGTAAACAAAATTGGAGATTTTTTTTATTTTTGGAAATATAATGAATCATTGTATTCGATTAAGGGTTATTCAAATATATTAAGAGGGTTTTAAAGGGAATTTTAATAGTTTTCAAGAATAGATTGACAGTTAAAAATACATACGTAAGAAATAAATTTAGATATATGATTAGAATATTAATACGTAATGATCAGTCTATTATTTATATAGTCCCCATACAAGTTTCCTCTTGGAATGGGATATTGCGCTTTTGGAAAACCAAAAAAATAAAAATAAATATATATACTTTTGGGGGGTCCAAATCGAAAATTGTGGAAATTACAAACGGAATGACAAACTTATATATAACTTCTTTCTGACGTAGTCAATGTCATAATAGTATTTCCCATAGCTTCCATACAAAGTCTAATGGAAAAAATATCCCTGGAACGCATAAATCATATCAAATAATACGCAGGTCGTTTCATAATTCTTCATAGTTATGTGGTATTAGTCATTCTTGATCGAATAGCTTTCCTTCCTGTTTCTTTTTACTTAATTTCCATTGGTATACTTTTCATTTTCACAGGTGGTAACAGGGGGTCATATACAAATTTGTCACGTGAGCTCATGAGCTCATTAAATCTAATTACATTGCTTATTTGATACCAGATTAATCGATTAAATTGTTTAAATATTATAGACCGATATCTTTTCAATGGAATATAAACGGACTTACACAAAAACTCAAAACTTCAAAGGAAACTTTCAAAATCGGTTCAGTAAAAAGTAATTGCAGTAATTGCAGATTAAATTAAACCTCAGTAAATAGGCAGTCAGTGGAATAATACTTTTAAGCCCAAAAATGTCGTATTATACTTTGACCGCCTGTTTGTGTGATACCCAATGGTGCTTGACATTCATTGATATCATGTCTCTCCTTAAACAGCAGCTATACGTCGAGGGGAAGTAATACTCTACAAATGACTGTTTAGGCGTCTATTGGGGCCTAATTGTTGAAGTAAGAGAGTTACAGATAGGGTGAAGCAATACCCAGAGTATCTGGTGTCGAAACTGAGAGATAATTTGATGTTTCAAAAGAGACTTAAGTATGGTAGCACGGATATGAGAGAACTTAATTAGTCTTTCATATTAGACTATTTTTGAAGGTGATGCCCTCGGGAAGTTACACTTTTAAGTAATGTCAGGTATATGGAACTGAAATGGGAAGATGATACGTATTTGTTAATTTTAAAAGACAAAAAAAAAAAAAAAAAACAAAGAAAATTAACTTGTTTAAGGAAATAATCCCAATTTAAGTTGTATTCAAATTTGTAACATTTTCGTTAAAATCCAGAGCAGGGAATTCCATATTAATAAAAAAATAACATTAAGAACCAGTTAAGAAATACGATACGCGATAGGAAAGATAAATCTTTATCGTTTCAAAACAGAAATACACGATCATACCATTACATACGCGATCAAACTCAACAGTTCCTCAACAATAACAACATTTATACGAACTTAGTTAAAGAGCGGTTTTATTATACACACACACATACATGAACATTTATAGAAGCAGTTAAATATTTTTTTTAACGAACATGAATAATAAAGTTCGTTTAAATTGGGGGACTACTGACTATAATAGTAGAAGGTATCAACTAAACGGAGCTCAGTTACGATTTGAACTTGTGAACGTACGTGATGGTTAGAAAAACGTTAATAAAAGAATAAAATAAATTAAAAAAATAATTATAACAAATAAATTTTATAAAAAAAATAACAGTTATCGTGTAACTGAATTTGAAAATTAGTAAGAAAATTCTTTTGAAGAAAACGGAAGAGAATGAAACGGAAGTTTATTATGAATTTTAAATAAAAACAAAAACAAAAAAACCTTAAACGGAAATATTTATATTGATCATATAGAAAAGAGAAATTTAATTCACAAAAAATAAAAAAATAATAAATTAAAGAATTTCAAAGTTTTTTTTATAAAAAAGAATACAAAAATCCTAGAGGTTTTAACAACATAAAATCTTTTTGGCAACAAAACAAAATACAATAACAATAAAATAAAAAAGCGGTTTTAACCAGATACAACTTCGATTTGTATATATTTTAAGAAACCTTGATTGTAAAAAAAATTAAAAGAAGATAATTATCAAAGTAAAGAGCCAACAGAAATTTGGAATTAAGTTTTTATTAAACCAAAAAAAAGGTAAAAATCTAAAAATTATTTATTTGTGCATTTTTGGCCAATGAACTTTTTAAGAAATTCCAAAATATTTCAACACATTAATTATATGATTTTTTTTTAATTATTAATTACAAAAGAAAGAATCTTTTAAATAAAAATATAAAAATTTGCGGTTTTTTCTAAATTAAAATTTACAAAAAATATGGGAAAGTGAATTGAACAAAAAACAAGAAAGAATTTATAGTCGATCAATCCCGACTACCTAATACTATACGCAATATCGTCGGTTAAAAATGGTAAATTTAACATAAATTAATATTTATGTTAAATATATGGGTTTTATTTTCTGATGGGATCTTATATGGGGACTACAAAAAATTACGAACCGACCCTCGTATAAGATTGCACATCGATTTTTGCTTATATTTATCTTAATGTGACCAACTTTTATTACAATATCAACGTATATGTGAGATTTTTGCCCTTAAAAGTGATAATTGTAAAGGGTCCTATGAGAAATAATAGACCAACCCTCGCATATTTTGGCACATCGTTTTAGAATATTAAAAGACTTGTGCCAAATTTAATCGCTTTGTTTTCAGGACTTTTATGACCTTAAAATCCCACTCCGTGAAGAGCATTTGTATGGGAGGTAAAACATTAGACTGAACATGGCCAATTTCAATAGGCTTTGTCAAAATAATAATTAGTAACAAATTTCTTCGCAATATTTCAAAAATCGTGACCTGTAGACTGTATACAACATCATGCCAATCGAACAGACAGACATCGTTAAATTGACTCAGAGAAACATTCTGAGTTGATTTAGGACTTTTATAATCTTAAAACCCCATTCCTGGAAGAACATTTGTATGGCAGGTAGCCGAAATATTAGACCGAACATGAGTTATTTTAATAGGTTTTGTCCTTAGGCCAAAATAATAATATGTACCAAATTTCATGGAGATTTTTTTAAAAATTGCGACCTATGGACTGTTCATAACGTTTACATGCACTGCCGGACAGACAGGCGGACTTTGTTAAATTGACTCAGAAAATGATTCTTAGTCGAACGATATACTTTAAAGTGGTTGTAATACCATTTTTCCAAATGTTACAAACATCAGCACAAACGCATAATACCCCAAATACCATCGGTGGTGTAGGGTATAATTAAATAAATTAAATAAATATTATGTTAATTGGTGTTGTCGCTACTTAATGACATTTATTATATTTAAAAATTTTATGATTTTAAATTTTCAAATATGAGTCACAACATACAGAGACGATCTTTGTTGTACAAAATAAATGTAAGTGTCATAAAAAAAGAATTAAAAATGTTACAGTCGTTTAAGCCCTACACCACATTGTTTGTTGTAAATAACAGCTATAAACGACCTTCGTATAATTTTCTTTTCTGAATTATAATTAAGTGTGAAGTACATTATGATACTTTATATGAAATTTATGTGTTATGAAAAAAAATTTTCTGGGATTTATTCCGAAGCTAGAAGAAATGATGGACTGACCCTCGTATAATTTCGGACATCGAATTCATAATTTGAGCAGTTATTATTAAAATACCGATGTATATGTGAGATTGATGCCCATAAAAGTTATATTTGGAAGGGGGCTTTTATGGAAAAAATAATGAACCGACCCTTGCATAATTTGGCTTATCGATTTCTAATGCTATAACACTTATTTTAGTGGAATATCATTTATATCGCTTTATATTTAGAACTTTTTGTATGGGAAATATTAGACCGAATATGCCCAATTTCAATAGGTTTTCGTCTTTAGGCCAATAGAATAAAATGTGTCAAATTTTATTGTGATATCTCATAAACTGAGACCTGTAGTCCGGCCAGACAGACGGAAATGTTCTGATAAATTATGTTCATTAAGTCATTTATCAAATATCGCTATATAATTTTATATAGCTCTCTTCCTTAAGCTCCTCCCAAAATTACATTCCAGAAGTTCGGTCCACAAATATACCCCATATAAATCCAATACAAAATAGCAGTTTAAAGTTCACAATTCTAAAAAATATAAATATAAAATATTTCATTCTTAAATATTGTACCACATTTTACTGGGATCGTTTCATAGTTCCCCATAACATATAGACCACCATCCTAAAATTAATTAAAAGTGCATAAATCTTATAAATATGAATGATTAAAAACGTATTGTCATACAAAAAATTTTACTGAGATCGGTAAAAAATTCCGGCTCTCATGTAGACTCCACTTTCGAAAACATCCTCTTATAACGATAAATCTCACATTAATGTGAATATCATGATAATAATTTAAATAATGTATTATGCTTTTGTTGGCGTAGACTATTATATATTCGGTGTTGAACCATAATTATTTCTCACTTGATTTATATCAATTTAATATATTTGCAATTGTTCTTCATTTTGCTTTTAATCTTGTATTAATATTAATTCTTAAGATCATATGTGAATCACCTCAATATTTATAACATTGAATCAAGTTTCCATTTTAAATTGAAACTTTAATAATTTTTCATAGTCTAAACCCTGAACCTCTCACCACAAAGAATTCAAACACAAATGGCATTGACGTTAAAAAGAGGCTTTAAATAAGAAACTACTAAGCTATCAAATGTAGGGTAACAACTTTTTATACCCTTTAAATATGTGTTTGCGCAGAAAAAATGGTGTTTCATCCGTTCGACTGAGAATCACTTTCTGAGTCGATTTAACGAAGTCCATCCGGCCTTCGGACCGTCTGTCTGTCCGGCTGGCTGTCCATGTAAACGTTGTGAATAGTCTACAGGTCGCAATTTTCGAGATATCTCGATGATGGATGGTTCCTTTTAAAATTGACCACATTCGGTGAAATATTACATTCTCCACGAATGGGGTTTCGAGGTCATAAAGGTCCTAAATATAAAGCGACTTAAACAAAATTTGGCACAAGGAAGACTTATAATATCGTAAAATAATGTGTCAGAACATGTGAGGTTCGGTCCATTATTTTTCATCAAAATATCACTTTTCAGGGCATAAATCTCACATATTCATTGGTATTGTAGTAATAACAGCCCAAATGTAGATAAATATAAGCAAAAATCGATGTGCAAAATTATACGAGAGTCGGTTCATAATTTCTTGTAGCTCCCATATAACCTCCCAGAAGAGAATTATTTTTTAAACTCATAAATTTAAAATAAAAATCTTAGTTTCTTAGTACTGTACACTTAAGAATAAATCAGATAATCAAATTGTACGAGGGTAGTTCATTAATTATTCGTAACTATCATTTTTAAGCAACAATGTGGTTTAGATTATTAGATAGTCGGCCTTGACCGATTATACATTCTAACTTGTTTTTTTGTGGTTTAAAAGTTCTTAAATGGTTTGCATTTCCTTAATCAATAAATACCATTCAATAGTTTATTGCTTAATATTGAAAGAAGTTAATATTTTTATTATTATTTTGTTTTTAGTTAAACACCAGTTTTGACAGAATGTCGCACATAAAAGTCTACAATAAATAAGAAGTAAAAGAAAAACAAAACAATGAACTCTCGTACTTTTCCAATAAGCGAGAATTAACCAGTTTTATATATGCGCTGTGGAATATATGTTGTGTTGTTTAATATATGATTTGTATACCCTATAGGGTATATTAACAATGTCATCTTGTGTGTAACGCTCAAAAGGAATCTTCTCAGATCCCATAATGTATATATATTTTCTTGCATTAAAACAAAATCTGAATCGATTTAGCTATGTCCTTCTGTCTTTCTGTTGTTAGCGCGCTCTCGTCCATAATTTGGCCTGATTATTTGTTATAGTCCTGAGATGTTTCCTATTTAAAATCAGCAAAATCGATTCATTATAATAAAAAATATAGACCGATATCTGAGGAAACCTCTAAGTTCCAGCCAAGAATTTTCCTAAAACATCAATTAGAAATCGATAAATTAGAATAAGATTTTGGCATAATATAAAGTTATATATACTTTATTATCATTTCAAAAACTATCAAAATCGGTTCAGTATAAAAAATGTTATAGCCAAATATACAACAAATTTTATGACTCATTAAGTGTCCCTGTGTTATATTTAAGAAAAATTTAAAAAATGGTTATATATGATATACGTTTGTGAGTGTATATGTGAGTGTGTTTATACAAAACATTATGCATTTGTGGTAGAGGGTATTAAAGATTCAGCATAGCCGAATATAGCGTTCTTAATTGTTTGTGTACCCTCCACCAACACAACTGGTGAAGAGAATATTATTAACTTTTTTATTCCGTATGTAAGAAGGAATCATCACAGACCCCATAATGTATATATATTCTTGCATCATATCAAAATCTGAGTCGATTTAGCTATGCTCTTCTGCCTGTCTGTCTATTGGCTCGCTCACATCCACAAAAATTGTCAGAGCTCCATGACATTTGTCCTAAATATTAACTATATTCCTGAAAAGTTTTCTATTTAAAACCAGCAGAATCGGTTCAGTATATTGAAGAATATATACCGATATCTGATGCAACCTCTAAGTTTAAGCGATAAACTACCGTAAAATTGTCTAAGTCGTTAAATTGGAATGAAATGTTGCTATAATATAAAATTATGTGAGCTTCACTATCAAAATCGTTTCAGTAGTTATTAAAATCGTTTCATTAGTTATCAAAATCGGTTCAGTAGTTATAGCCAAAAACATAACTAATTTAATTACCCATTAAGTGTTTCTGTGTTAAACGTTTGTGAGTGGATGTATATGTATATCTATATATGTATATCTACAAAACCTAACGTATTCACTTCACACGTAATTGTGGTGGAGGGTATTTAAGATTCGGCATAGCCGAATATTTTATTCTTAATTGTTTTTTTTATTTTGTGGTTAAAAATACCAGCATTAGACGATTTGGTAATAGAAGCACGTTTTTTTTTCTTCTTTCCATGAATGAATATAAAAATGTTGTTAAAAAAATTGTAAATCGCTTCATCAAGTCATGAGTAATAAATATAAGTCAAAGTACTAAAAAAACTATTGTTATTTAAAATATTAAAAATAAAATTATGTGTTGATTTATTTAGGCCTCATTAAACACCATGACGTATATGTTATGCTAATTATAAGCCATACCTCACAGTAGAGGTAAGATTTTGTTGGCGGGAATTTTTTTCTGCCATAAATTATAACAGTAATAAAAATTACTATAAAATCCATTCAAAAACTTAAATGTATATAGTAAGAAGGTATGAAAGTTAAGACAGAATATATAAATCCCGTTACCTTGAACAGACATCAAAAATGATGGACCTATCATCGTAGAATCCTCCAAAAATTTCGGGTGGTATTTTCTATCGTAACACCAATTTTGTTTAGATGTTAGGACTTTAAAGTAATTTTCAAATGTGGGGGTTTATGGGAGCTACGGTGATTTGTAGACCAATCGTCTGAAGAGTAGACATGTTGGACTAACGTAGAATTCATTTGTATTAAATTTCATTATATGATATTTGAAATAATTTTGGGAATTGGAGCTTGTATGTGGACTGTAGGATATTATAGACTGATCCCCCAAAATTTAGGGCGGCATTTTCAAGTTGTACAAATCTTAAATAAACGAATTATTGACACAATTCAAATTTTTTAGATTATGGACTTTAAGGAAATTTTGTGATGTTGGGGTCTATGGGAGCTATGGTCATTTGTAGACCGACCATGTTGGACTAATGTAAAATTAATTTATATCAAATCTCTATACATTCGTATGGGAGCTACCTGAAATATTGAACCGATCCAAGATGTCTTTTAAATGCGAAATTTTAAATGATTAACCTAACATGGGCAGACAGCCAGCCAGCCGGCCGGCCAGATTACGAATGAACAGAAAATGATCGATATATTTTACGATAAGGGTAGAATAATTATTTTGTTTTTTCGCCATATGTAGATGAGCTATTATTCGTGATGTTTGCAAATTTGCAAATTTTGTAAACAAAATGGCAAAGGAAATCTTAATGACATTGAGCAGATGTCATTATTTTGGTTCAAAGAAGATGCCTGTTGAAATCGGTGTTGATAGGTCCATTATTTAATCTGGCAAAAAGTCAATTGTTGTATCACAATGGGGTTTTAAGCTCATAAATGGCCTAAATATAAAACGATTCTTATTCTAAAACGATGTGTCAAATTATCGGCCATTATTTCTCATAGGTCTCACACAGCTGCCATTCTCAAATATTACTTTTAAGTACTAACCCCTCACATATGCGTGATATAATATTGTAATCTTTGATTAAATTTAGGCAAATATATGCGTAAGTCGATGCCAATATAATGCATTGTGTAGTTTATTAGAAAGTCATACAAAAATTAAAAATCCGTCCCAAATTGGGTCCGACACTTTATTTTTGGTAACAGTCATTGTTATTGGTAAATTTGAAACTTATTTGTTGATCTAGTTGTGTTACCTAGTCCACTAACTAATTAAATTTCCGACTGTGTGGCTGCTCCATTTAACCAGTCAGTAAGTGTACACACAACCACTGTCATAGTTACAGAAAAAATTAAAATAGTAGCTCTTCAAACAGTCGTTTAAAGCAAAATCCACAGTGGTCAAAATCGCATTTCACAGTGGTCAAAATCGATTTTCTTCCGATATAAATCTGTAAAAATTGATCGGTTTGGATGAATTTGCATGGAATTTAAAATAATAACGGCAGAGAAGCGTAGCCAGAGGCGGAGTTATAGAGGTTCAAATACGGATACTTCAAACATTATTAATAATATTACGAAAAACACTGTAGGACTAATAAGTCCAGACACCCTCAAATCCTCTGTTTTCAAAAAATTTTGCTTTCGAAAATCCCAAAATCTAAATCTTTAAGCAGAATGCTTTTTTAAAATCCTTAAAATGTTTCTAAACATGTAGTAACGGGTTTTTCGAGACGTCCAATAAATGTAGACTCTATGAGGATTTAAGGGAATTTTTTTATAAATCAGTAATATTTTTACTAACAAAGCTACGAACATTAACAAAACAATACTCCACAATGCGTCCACAAAATATAGGATATATAAAGTAAATATGTCATAATACACTTTTTATAAGGAATCGTGCAGGGCTGGCAAAGTTTGTCTTGCCCTAAGCAAAAATTAGTGTTGTATTATTATACGATTTAAATCGATTATTAGACATTTAATTTTGCTTTGTAATGGGGATTCCTCCATCTGATCCTATCAGCCTTATGTTTTTTAGTAATGCTGTCTCACAGTAATCAATATTTTAATCAATATTTGATACTCCTCTTCCTGGCCTTATCAACCAAACTTTTTGCCAAGTAAAACAGTTCTTTAAGGAGGTAGTTGGGACCAAATTTGAGAACTCTCGCAGTTATAGCTCTTTAGATATTCGGAAATCGATATTTCTTTTGTGAAGGGGATACCCCTCGTCCTGGCCTTATTCGTTCAACTTTAGTTAAGTAAAACGGTTCCTTGAGGAGATAGTTGTGACCTGTTATAATTCTTTGGATATTCGATAATCGATATCGATAGTTGTGACCTGTTATAATTCTTTGGATATTCGATAATCGATATTTGCTTTTTATGGACGGTACCCCTTCCCCTGGTTCAACAACTATGTTACTTTTGGGTATATTAGGATCATTCTGTAAAAATTTCTCTTCCTTTTTATTTACTGGGACATAAAATAGAATAAGTAGGATCAGGGGGAATAGCACCCTCTATATATGCATCTATTTATTTTCCAATATCTAAATGCTACAGCGAGAGTCTTATTCAGAAGATTTAGAAGATAAAATGTCAGGTAGAGAGGACCTCAACAAATACTAAAATTTTATGATAAACTGTTATTTTAAATCTTTTCCTCTTGCGGATAACATTAATCTGGAGTCCTAAAATTTTAAATTATCTGCTGGAATAAAACTAACGGTTAATACGTTTGGACAGTAAAGCGCAATATAGTAACGTGAGTTACAATAAATATGACAAATCATTACTTCTAGGAAATGTCTAAATATATTCTGCACAAAAAATTAAACATTAATTTATTTAAATAATAACTAGATATTTTTTATTTATTCATGTAAATGTAAAAAAAGCAAAAAAAAAAATAATAATAATAATAAAATAAAAATAAATAAACAAAGAATAAACCTACACAAACAAACACCTGCTTAAATACCAAATCCGCTTTATCGCTTAAAAGATTTAATTTATTCTTAAACAAAAAACCAGTAAGAACGTTGTGTACGGCCATGCCGAATCTTTAATACCCTCCACTGAAAATGCGTGAAAAGTATATATTTTATATTTCTAACATACACACTTACATATACAATCAGAGGCGTATGTAATATATAACATTTTTTCTTAAATAGAACACAGGGACACTTAATGTGTCATATAATTAGTTATATTTTAGCTATAACTTTTTTCTACTGAACCGATTTGGATCATTTTATGGAATAGTAACGACGTATACACGGCTTAATTATAGCAAAATTTCATTCAAATTTGTCGATTTATAATTGAAAATTTTAAGGACGATTTTTGCTTAAACTTAGAGGTTGAAACAGATAACGGTCTATATCTTTTAATATACTGAACCGATTTTGGTGGTTTTAGATAAGAAACTTCACAGGACTATAACAATTGCTCAGGCCAAATTTGATTGATTCCGTCTGTCTGTCGGTCAGACAAAGCTAAATCGACTCAGATTTTGATTTGATGCAAGAATATCTATAGCGTTACACACGGAATGACAAAGTAAATGTACCCTCTTCACCATTTGTTGTGGTGGAGGATATAAAAAAGTATATTTTAATTAAAGAACTTAAAAAAACAATGATAATTTGTTAACGTTAGACAACGTTTAAACATAATTTGTGATGTGCATTATAAGAATTGGAATTTAACTATTATTAGTCATTTTGATTTAATTATTTAGTTATATAAATTTATAAAAAGTTTTAAAACTTTAAAAATAGTAATGAATTATATGACGCACAGTGGTTCTAAAACCTCTGTTTTTTCAGAAAAATTTGTATAAATTTTTATTATAAGAGGTTTGGCCCATTACAGATGTCATGAGTAGGTAGCTAATAAATGTAACTATATATAATCTAGATACTTTTTGGATAATTCAAGCTTTGGCATCTGTTTCCTCCTCAAAAAAACTAAAGAAAAACCTATGAAAATTAGCGAAATTTCAATAGAGCTAGCGGGGACACTTTTTCTCCTAATATCATGGAAGTTGCTTTAAATGCATTTACGTTAGAAAATTTTTTAGAATTTATGGAAAAAAAGTTCAGAAGAAAATAGTTAATTTTAAAATGAAAAATGTTGCCACCATTTTGAAAATACTCAGAAAAAATCTCATTTTTTCTAAATTCATAATTCAAAATAATATAATTTTTTATTGAATCGACATTGTTACATGATCCTTGCACAAAAATTATTTAGGTTTTTATACGAAATCCAGAGAAAAAATTAGATTATTTTTTGACACAAATAGAAAAATTCAAAAAACTAAACTGCCCAAAAATGGCTAAAAATTTTAGATTGATTTAAATATCTCTTAAAGCTATAAGAGATATCGCACACATGTAAACAAATTTATTATAGAGAATTAAAAGAGCTATATGTATGTAACATATCTTTTTCAATTAAAGCATAAATAAAATTTTGGCGTTTTTTTCAAAAATCGTCATACCCGACGTGACCAACTTTGGAGATCCACTTCCCGACCCTGAGACCTACTAGAAACATGTTCCTCTCCAAATCAATAGAAAAAAACTTCAGAATGTTCATGTGAATTTTATTTAAAAAAATATTAAATAATTCCAAAGTTACAGAATTATTTCCCAAAAAAAACGTTTTAGGACCACTGTGTGACGTAGAAAAGAACATAATTTAAAAAACGTGATTGAAATTTTTGAGTTATTGAAAAAACGTTAAATTGACAAGTTCCTAAAATGACAAAATGTATTTTTTTTGACATAATAAATTTTTAGTTCTCTGAAAAGTGAATCAATAAATCGTGTTTGATTTTTATAATATTTTTTTAAAATTTATTTGGGGATTCCCTTTGCGAAAAAAAAACTTGTGGTTAATTTTATTACTTAAATTTTTTTATTTAACATATTTATGTGTAATTTTTTAAATTTGAATAAAACCCCAAATGACATTTTTGACAATCAATAATAAAGGAATTAAATTTTCAAATATTCTTGGACGGGCAATTTAGTCTTCCACATAAATATATATCTTAAAGTGAGAGTTCCAAAATTTTTCGCAGTGTAACATGTTTTTACTAATTCTAATCTACTGAGATGATTAAGCAAATTTCTCGATACATAAACTTATCTTTTTTTAACTAATCTGTTAAAAATTGTTATGAGTTGAGACCGCTGGACTTAATAATCCAACACAACCATACAAACCCAAACACAAATTGTTTTCAACTTTTTCTATTTTCTGCTGATCCAAGTTTTAGAATAATGATGACGAATACTTATCATTACAATATTTACCACAAATGCATTCACTTTTAACAGATAATAAAATTTTGAAGAACACTCAGATATCGGTCTATAGCTGTTTTATTATATATACGGATATTGCAGATTTGAAGTTGAAATCTTCTCAGGATAATCACAAATAATAAAGGCCAGCAAAAACAACACTAATATGCCCTCTTCTACACTTTGGCTGATTAATGATGTACATATTATGAGGTTGACTTAAATATCGGTCTACAACTTCAAATTAACAAACTGATTTTTCCACCATTTTTTGTTGGACTCAGATTCATTTTCTAAGTCATTTTAATGATGTCCAACCGTCTGGCTGGCTGAGCCAAAAATGTCACGTAAAGCTATTTTAATAATATTTGGTAAAATGAAGATAAATTTAAGCAAATATCAAATTTAACGAGGGTCGCTCAATGATTTCATACAGAAAACTAATTTTTTAACGCATAAATATCACATAAATGTTATTAACATGATAATGTTATGCCCCCTAAGCATAAAGCAGAAAATCAATTTATACGAGCGTCGTTCATTAACTTTTTTGGCCGAACTTGAGCGATTAAAACTTTTCACCTTTTTTGGTTTACTTTAACATGAGTTATATACATCCATATTTTAAGAAATATTTGACTATTTAAAACCCTTCAACACTTCGTTGGTTAAAAATGGTGGTTACGAAAAATGAATAAATGACCCTCGTATAATATAATTTTCTGATATATACTGTGCAGTATATTATTTTGATACTAATATTTATGTGAAATTTATGCGTTTTAAAATGAATTTTGCTTGAGGGTTTTATGAGAGCTAAAAGAAATTATAAACCGACCCTCGTATAATTTTTCACATGGATTTTTGTTTACAATTATCTCAATTTAACCAGTTATTATAAGAACTGATATTTGGAAGGACTTTGTATTGGACTCATGACAAGTAATGGACCGATTCTTGGAAATTTTGGATCATTGTTTTTTCACATACTTGTGCCAAATTTCGTTAAAATCGCTTTATATTAAGGACTTTTATGAACATTTGTGGCAACATTTCTATGGAAGGTACCTGAAAAATTGGACCGAATAATGCCAATTTCAATACAACTCCTCCTTAGGCCAAAATAATATGATGTTGCAAATTTCATCAAGATATCTCTAAAACTGCGACCTATAGACTGTTTAAAACATTTACATGAACTGACAGCGGGAAAGACAGTCGGTAGGACATCGTTTAAACGACTCAAAAAATTATTCCGATTCCAAAGGCATACTTAAAGCTTGTTACCCCCACCTTTTTCTGCATTTTACAAACATCTGCACAAACGCACAATCCCCAACCACCTACGGTGCTGTAGGGTATAAAAATGCGTTTATAGAAATATACATCCGTGTATATGACGGCTAAATTATAAATCTCGAGATATATTCTTTTGAAAATCAGATGAGTGAATGCTATCAATTCAAAAAACAAAACTCATTTATCTTTATAATCAAAATCCTAAAAGATAAATTATCTTTTGTTGTTAAAAACAACAGTATTGTTTATTAAATAAAATAATGAAATAAAAAATGTTGTCGAATTATAAAAAATAACGTTAACCTTGTTTTAAATTTCTTAAGTTTTGTTGGCAAATTATTATAAAATATTGTTTTTATACCCTACACTCGATTGTGCTTATGTTTGTAGCATACAGATATAATTGTATTACAACCGCCTTTAAGTATACCTACCGTTCGACTCAGAATCATTTTTTGAGTCGATTATGTCTGTCTGCCGGCTGGCTGTCCATGTTAACGTTGTAAACACTCTACTCTCGATGACATTTTGTACAATACTTTGGATAGCTCTCATAGAAATGTCAACCCGGAAAGAGGTTTTAAGTTTATAAACCGATTTTTACGAAATTTGTCAAAAATAAGTCGTATAATATTCTAAAGCGATGTTCGATATTATGCAAGGATCGGTCAATTCTTTCTCATAGATCCCATACAAGCTTCCTTCCAAATATCACTTTGAAGGTAATAAATCCTACATATATTTATAATAACTGGCCAAATTAAATCAAATATAAGCTAAAATCTATGTGAAAAATTATACGGGGGTCGGTCAATAATTTCTTCTAGCTCTCATAGGTAGTAAAGGTTGCTGTGCATTATTGTCTCATACAAAATGCACACCTTCACTCGGTGACCTAAAGATCCATTGTGATCTAGAAAAAATTCATTTTAAAACTCCAAAATTTAATATAAATAAAATTATACGAGGGCCGTTCATTAATTTTTCGTAATTAATATTTATTACTAACATAGAGATGTAGGTTATTTCATAGTCGGGCTTGACCGACTATAACATTTTTACTTGTTTTCTTTTAAATAAACCAGATAAATTAAAAAAATTGTATCGTGTAATAATTAAACACTCACACAAATGTAATAATTTTACAACTAATAAAATATTAAATAATTTATAATAAAACTTGTTATTTATCAACAAATTAAAATGTTGGAAATTTGTTATGATTACAAAAACTTAATTTAATTTGTTTAAAAACTAATACAGACAAGAAAAAAACAATAACAAAATTTAAGACCGTTATTTTGTATAAAAAAGTATATAAATCAATTCTCAGGAAATGAAAATAATAAATTAAATAATTTCATTTGTTTATCTCCTCTCCCGATGCTCAACTATTTGTTTACAATAATTTCGTTAGAATCTAAAACAATTAAGAATGTAATATTCGGCTGTACCGAATCTTAAATACACTCCACCATTAACATTATGCAAAAATTTGCATGAGCTGGAGATATCGCACTAAAAAACTTTTTAAAACATATACAAATATATAACTATTGGTACCGATCTATAGATTTTCATGATTGATTTTATAAAAAATAATATTATTAATGCTAAACAAAGGTCTTTCCTAAATGAGAAGCAATTTTCAAGAAATTAATCAATTATCTAGTTGTCTTAATTTCGATGGAACTGGTTCATATTTAAGAACCTTTTAAGCCTAAAACACTATTCCTGGAAATGGAATGGTAAATATTTATAACCAAATATGGTCCGTTAATTGTCAAACTAGATTCATATATTAAAGACAGTTAGAGAAATGGATCAAATTTAAAATCGTTTTCTGAGAAGTGGCCCAGTAACAGTACTTTAAAAATCTTATAAGTTTAAAGTATTTTTTCGGGAAAAAGACTTAAATAGCAGCTGTAGCGATATATGAACTGATATTCGCCAAGAAAATACCACATATTCAAGACAGTTATAAAATAATGACGATTTTAAACTAAATTGGTTCATATAAGAGTTTTATAAGTCCGTTTTGCGGGACGCGGCATTATATGGAAGCTACAACAATTAGAAAAATAATTATGTAGAATTGGTCAAGAGAATTGGACTTTATTTACTAGTTTTATTGACTCAAAACTGTTTTTTGGAAAGAGACCTTATATGGGAGCTATAGCAACATATGAATCAGTTTTTCGGAAAGGAAACTTTAACAAAATATATTTACAATTAGAAGGGTTCTTAAATGGGAGCTGGGTCAAAAATGGCTTAAGTGCAATCTTGTTTCTTTGGATTTATTATTGTATTATAGTAAATTTATATGCAAATTTTACAAAGTTATCTTCACAATTCCGACCCATCTGACACATAGATTTTGGGGTTGTATCAAAATTGCAAATATTTTTGTCAATAACTTTATATTAATGACCCGATATTGATGATTTTTTTTACGATGATGAAGTATATATAACTTAACGTTATAGTTGAATTTTTGTTTAAAGTCAGTTACCTTTTGTTGAACAAATTAGAAAAGTTTTTTTTTCCGGAATTTTAAGGATGTCTCAGATATAGATCCGAGACAACCTGCTTTTAAATAGGATAGAAAGTAGCTCTATCCTATTAACTTAGGACAATAGGACATACATGGCCAAATTTCGTTGAATTCAGACAGTTATTCTAGGATATGTAACGGACACACAGACATAGCTAAAGCGACTCAGATTTCGATTTGATGCGAGAATATATATACATTATGGGATCTGAGATAATTGTTTTTTGCCGTTACACACGAAATGACAAAGTTAATTAAACCTCATCACCATTTGTGGTGTTGCAGGGTACAATAACTTTTTGTAGTTTATTCTAGAGTGAATTAAATTAAAAATACTTTAACTTTTTTCTCTTTTGTTAATTATAGTTTACTTAATAAGTAATAATTAATTAACTTAAATAAATTTAGAATTTTTAGAAACTGTAATTAATTTAATTTGAAATGATTTTTAATGATTTCCGATGTAAATCTCTATATATTTGTATTGTTTTTTTATGAAATAAAAATCTATTTTGTTAACACAAAAAGTAAATATTATTAATTTTTGTTAACAACAAAATGTTAAAATGCATTATTTTAAGTTAAAACTGTTTATTTTATTTGTTTAATCTCTATTGTTTAAATAACTTCCTACTTAATTAAAAATGTGTACAAGTTTTGTAATCGACTGTAATGAATCTGAAATAGACATTATTAATTATGGTCATTTCTTTACAAATTCATAGACCCCATAACTTTTTCCCCAAACAAATCTGTTTGACAAGGTCATGCTTAAAACAAGTAAACACTGGACAATCGACTAAAATTCTTTATGGACTCAAACATATCCGAATAAAGCAGTTTTACAAGAATTGGATTCTAACATTATTTGAACCTCCACCACCAAAAATGAAGAAGAGGGTATATATTAACTTTATTATTCCCTGTGTAACGCTAAGAAAGAATCATCTCAGGCCCCATAGTGTATAAATATTCCTGCATCAAATCAAAATCTTAGTCGATGTAGCTATATCCGTTTAGCTATATTCAAGCGAAGAACTTTCGTAAAATTATTTATTATAAATCGACAAATTAGAATGAAATTTCACAATAATATTAAGTTTTTCCAAAAATTTTTTAAATCGAATCAATAGAAAAAAATTATAGCCAAAAATGTAACTAATTTTATGACTCATTAAGTGTTCCGGTGTTTGTATACGTTTGTGAGTGTGTATGTTCGAAACATACACACGCATTGTGGTGAAGGGTATTGAAGATTAAGCGTAACCGAATATAGCATTCTTATTTGTTTTTATATGATTTTTTTCTATGGGTACTATTGCTCCCCGGCCTCAGTTCGTTTAGAGAATCTAAATCAGGTTCAGAAAAATAGAATTGCCCAGATATTTCACTTTCCAATAAATCAGTTGTTGGAACAAATTTTCAATACTCTAGCTGTATTAAATCTTTAAATATTCGATAATTGAAATTTACCTTTCATCCAACATATTATACGACCATAAATGGTTCGAATCAGAATCACTTTCTGAAATTATTAGTTTCATTTTGTTAAATCGATTAAGATATCTTGATGAAATTTGGCGAATTGAAATGAGTGATAACACTTCCACTATTTCACCTAGTCCCCATTCAAATAAACTTACCGAATTTGATAGAAATAAGTCTTATATTATAATATTCATGTTATAAATTATGCGAGAAAGGGATCCTTATTTATTATAGCTCCCATAAAAGGGCCAATTCCGAATATCACTTTAGTTTAAAAACTCTCATATGCGTTGTTATTGTAATAATATTTAATTAAATTGAAAAAATCGAATTTCGAAATTTTACAAGGGCTGCTTCATAATTTCTTATAGTTCCAATATAGCATAAATCCCAGTGCCATAATAATGTAAAGCTCTCTTAAGCATAAATTGTCAATTCCGAAAATTTTAATTATATTCAAAAGATTAGTCTATACCTTTGATTTTATTATTGAATTTTATTAAAAAATTAAAAAAAAATGCATGAGGTCGTCTCAGATATCCGTCTTTAACAGTTTTTGCAGTTGTTGCAAGAATATATCATTCATTAGCTGGAAGATAGACATAACTCAAAAATTCTCTTTTTAGAATATAATTTATTATTTTTATTTTTGCTTCAACATTGCTTGTATATCATAAATGAAAACTTGATATATGATGGTCAAGGTTGTCAATGTCAGATACAATGTAATATTTTGAACTGAATATTATTTCTTGTTTTTCGCCAAACTGGTTGTAAGAAAAATACTTTGAAAAAAATGTGATAAATACAATTAAATTTGGTGTCTGCTGTTTGCAATGTGAATTCTTTCTACGAATAAATAACTTATTTTGTTTCATTTTTGTTAAAATATATTGACCCTGGTTAACGGAACTGGTCATATGGGTTCTAATTAATACAAATAAAATGTTGAAAATTCTTTTTAATTTTATTACATAAACGGAAATCGAATAATTGTAATAATTGATGTTAAATTAAACGAAGTTTAAGTGAATTAAAGTTAAATTAAACGAAGTTTAAGTGAATTAACTTATTTTGTTTCATTTTTGTTAAAATATATTGACCCTGGTTAACGGAACTGGTCATATGGGTTCTAATTAATACAAATAAAATGTTGAAAATTCTTTTTAATTTTATTACATAAACGGAAATCGAATAATTGTAATAATTGATGTTAAATTAAACGAAGTTTAAGTGAATTAAAGTTTGGTCATGGAATAATCATTGATCTTTGAATTAGAAACCTGAAAATTTAGATTCAGAATTTTGATAATTCTGTAATAAAATAAAATAAAATGAAATAAAATAAAATAAAATAAAATAAAATAAAATAAAATAGAATAATTTAGATTATAAAATAATTAAGATTGTGGGAATTGATATTTAAAGTAATGTTTGTGACATTGTGTTGTTGTGATTTTCATGATTTAATCGAAATTTTGACCTTTTCCATATCACGATTTTTTTAAATAAATCATATACACAAAAATTTCAGAACCTTAACTCATTTCGGAGCTCTCTCTCTCTGTCTCTTGCTCCCTCCCTCTCTCTATCTCTATCTCTTCACTTCCTGAAGAAACTGTTTTACTCAAAAAAATATTGGTCGTATAGGATCAAGGGGAAAGGTAGCCCCCATACCAAAATATATATCACCGAATATAATAACTTTTTCAAGGAACTATTTTACAAAAAAAAAATGTGGAACAGATAAAGTCAAGGAAGAAGTAGCCCCCATAAAAGGCAAATATTGATCATCGAATATTTAAAAAACTATAACAGCGAGAATTTTCGATTCTGGTCTCAACCACTAAAAAAAAAACTGTTTTACTAGGCAAAGTGAAGGACGGATAGGAACACAGGGGAAGGTGTCCCCCCTACAATGTAACTGTTATTTATCGAATATCTAAAGATTTATAACAGGAATAGTTCTCAAATTAGACCCCAATCACTTTCTCAAGAATTTGTTCTACTGATCGAAATATAAGAAGGGTAGAATTAAGGGGAAAGTCACTCCCATACAAAGAAAATATTAATAATAGAATATTTAGAACTGTAAAAGCTTGAGTATTGCGAAGGAATTGATTTTCTCTTTTGCCAATAGGACCCGAGTTGTGTTTTCCCACAAAATGAACATATAATTAATAAAATATCTACAAAAAATGTACCTCGAAAGATTTCATCGCAGCTGTCAAGGGGTGAGGTGCTTCCCACACAATATAAATATTAATTATAGAATTTTTTTTTAAATATACAGTCAGATTCTTACAATTGTATCATAAATTATAAGAGACAAGTAAGAAATTATTTTCGATCAAGTCTGTTTATAAAATACCCTACATTAAATATAATGTTGGTTATAAATCCTTCGTACCATATATAATTAACTGTTGCTGTAATATAAGAATTCCTAATAAATGTCTTTAAGATTCAAAGTTTTTAATAAAATTAAATAACTTTGACTTAATGTCAACTTATGGAATGTCAAAAATATCAGGGTATATTTCAGTGTGGCTTCTACAGAAGACCTTTACCGGGAATCAAATTTTTACTGCTAAATTCAAAATATTTGTAAATTAAAAATTGGCTCAATTGAACAAAGCATTGGTAATTCTTTCTTCCTAACACATTTTGGGCCACATTTTGAATGACTCATTTATATAAACTATTAGAGATGTAAAAAGCCGAGTTTCTCCACTAATAAGAATATTTAAATTTAAAAAAGTGGTTCATTTCTTTATTCGGAACTACGTAGCTTTTTAAGTTGAAATATTAAACTGAATGTATTTATTATTTATTATGATTTGACTTTTAATACAGTGGTCCGAAATGGGTAACCGATTTCGTTGATTTGATGATGAAGTTGCATAATCTTTACTAGTATTTTGAATATCTGAGACAAATAATCAGGCTTAATTTCATAGACCTGTGACAGTTAGTTTGATTGTGGTATGCTCACAAAGGATAGATGGATGGACATGGCTAAATCGGCTCAGATTTGCATTCGATGCAAAAGAGATTGTTGATTTAATTCTCATTTTTTATAACAAAAGTGAAGCCAATAAAAGAGAAATAACAAAACTGTTTATATTAAAAAAACTTAAAAGAAATAAATAATTCCCTCACCCAATATTTAAACAATAATTATAGTCTTTATAAAAATCATTTCAATTTAATATTTCTTCAAATTTATTTTTCAATCAAACATGTGAAATTAATTTGCAATTTCTTTATTAAACTTTTATTAAATAGTTAACAAATTTTATTTTCAAATTGATTAACATACTTTTTGTTTAATGATGAAATTTTATGAAAAAACCTTGAGATTTAAAAAAAGACCACTTTCTTTAATTTTAAATCGTATTAAATGTTATCAAGATTTATCTTTGAAATGCTCAAAATTGAATCACTAAAATAAAACTGATAATAAATCAAACTGTTTATAACTTCAATTAAAAAATTAATTGAATTGAAATAACGAAATCAAATTAATAATAAAAAATGTTAACACCCAATTATTTACACAATGTCCATATATGCTTTTATACCCTTCATCACTACAAGTGGTATAGAGGGTATATTAACTTTGTTATTCTGTGTGTAATGCTGAGAAGGAATCATTTCAGACCTCATAATGTATATATAATCTTGCATTTAATCAAAATATGAGTGCATTTGGATATACCCTTCTATTTGTCTGTCTATTGTTAACACGCTCACATCCACAATAATTAACAAAGCTCAATTAAATTTAGCCTAAGTATTTGTTAGTGTATTCAAAAGCCGACATTTTTGAAAAATGGGCTTTTCAAAAAAACTGTTTTCGAATACATTTTTATGTCAAAAAAAATGGTTAACCGGTTTTGTTTGATTATTATATATTTATAGAAAAAATAAACTATTATGGATTGAAGTCGAAATAATGGTTCCACTAAAATCAAAATGTGAATAACTATTCGGAATATGATGTCTAAAAATGCATATATTACTTTGCTCGTATTATATAGGGAATGAAAAATGTTATATATTCTCAGTCATAGCAATATATACCAAAATGAAGCTGAATATTTTAGTGAGAAGTTTAAAAATGCATTCCATTAAATATCGGTGAACCGACTAAAAAAAGGTCGGTTTTCTGAAATGAAAAAAAAACGAGAGAAGTTTCCTATTTAAAACCAGCCAAATCGGTTAAGTTTATTAAATGATATAAACCGATATCTGAGACAACCTCAAAATGCAAAAAACTTCAGTGAAATTGTCAATTATAAATCGATAAATTATAATGCAATTTTGCCATAATACTAAATTATATGCACTTTATTACCATTTCAAAAATTTTCAAAATCGGTTCAGTAGAAAAGAAAGTTATAGCCAAAAATATAACTAATTTTATGATTCATAAAGTGTTCCAGTGTTTTGTTTAAGTAAAACTTTGTATACGTTTGTGAGTGTATGTGTGAGTGTGTATGTACAAAACATAACGTATTTACTTCACACGCATTTGTGGTGGAGGGTATTGTATATTCGGCATAGCTGAATAAAGCATTTTTTCTTGTTCATATTCACTAAATTAAATTTAACAAATACAAATAGAATTTGTCAAGAAATTGTGTAAAATTCCAACTTTCTAGTGTAATTTTTTTTGTTTGGTTTATTGTTGTTTTTTCTAATCAGTCACATTTAATTGCTTTTAAACTCATTAAATGCATTTTTTATTATTTCTCTTTATAAACATTATTTTTATTATAGTTTTTATAACAAAAAAAAAAGATATTTTCGATGTCGCATGAAACGAAACATTTAACGTTATTAAATCATTTTTGTCTGACAGATAAAAAATTATATATATTATTCTCTTTTTAGGGTTAGAGCATTATTTAATAAATGTGAAATGCATTATAAAATATATATTTGGACTGATATTGAAATAATGAAGTAACTGTTAATTTTAACGTTTGTCTTATTGCATTGGGTTGCTAAGCGTTAGAAGAAACGCGTTTGTGACAAATTTTTCGAAATCGTAAAAATTTTTTTTATTAATTAATTGAGTGATGATGAAGCGAAAATAATGATTTAAAAAAAATCCTCACGAGTACATTTCTTATTTTAACAAAATCTCGTTATCATTTATAACCTATAAAAGATAATTTCGAGATATGCATGATAAAAAGTCAAAGTCCTTTTTGTAATAAAAAAGAGATTAATAAATATATTATTATTAGTACATTAAAAGGTCTTAATTTGATAAAGTTGTGTAAAATTATATACAAGTTCATACAAATTCTAAAGAATTTTAAATTCAGAGAAATGTTAGAATTTTAAACATTTTTTAATAGCCTCCACCACCACAAATGATGATGAGAGTATATTAACAAGCTATTCCATATGTAACATCTTAGACCCCATAATGTAGATATAGTCTTCAATCAAATCAAAATTTGAGGCGATTTAGCTATGTCTCTCTATTATTGGCACACTCACATCCACAATAATTGACAGAGCTCAATGAATTTCGGCCTGATTATTTGCTATAGTCCTGAGAAGTTTACTATTTAAAAAATCGGTTTAGAATATTCAAAGATATAGACCGATGTCGGAGGCAACCTCTAAGTTCAAGCGAAGAATTTTCGTAAAATTGTCATTTATAAATCGACAAATTAGACTTATGTCTTGCCATAATATTATAATATTTAAAGTAAAGCTTGCCTCAGATATCGGTCTATATTTTTTAATATACTGAATCGATTTTGCTGATTTTAAATAGGAAACTTCTCACTACTAAAACATTAAGCATTAAGCTCTGCCAATTATTGGTGAAGTGAATCTGCCAGCAACAGACAGTCAGACGAACAAAGCTAATATACGCTATACGGAAGTAGAGTGTTAAAAAAAGTTTATAGCAAATTTTTCAAAAAAAGTTAGAATAAAATTTCTTTTTGTAGATTTTTCTGTCCCATTGTGCATAATTTTAAAACATTCCTATATTGAAAACAACATTTCAAACTTGTTGAATTATTTTAAATATCGATTAAATATGCAGTTTTCAAATTCAAGTTTATTATACCCTTCACCTGACCAGATTAGAAGGGTGTATATAAGTTTGTCATTCCGTTTGTAATTTCTACAATTATCGATTGAAAATTGAAAACAATGACAATGTAAGACAAAAAACTGTATTCGACTTTCTGAGCGTTCTATTTAAATTAGAGACATAATTTTTGTACTAGCAGATCGGAAATAATAAAGAGAAACTTTTAGTTGAAAACATCACTGTAATCGGTCCATAAGTTTCCGAGTTATAAGCAAAGATGCATTTTCCAATATTTTAAACTTCCTACGGGATATATGGACTAAATTTTGATGCAGAAAATAGCTGAATTTTTGGTTTTTTAATTTTCGAATTCGACCCATAAATACCCGAGTTATTAATTACTCTTACATATTTATACTAGTGTTGTTTTTTTGTGAAAGCACAATCTACTCGTGATCTGAATAAAATTTTGCTTGCATATTGAGTGCTCTAGAAAATCTATGTTGAGGCTATAGTAATGGCTGTCATTTTCTCCTTTTACAAGTGATGATATTATGAAAGCATATTTATAACAGGGGACTTTACGTTAATTGTTATATAAGCAAAGTTGAAGGGTATAAAAAATTCGGCATGGCCGAATTTAACACTTTAACTAGTTTTCTTTTAAATGCAGTATTTAATTTGACTTCTTTTAAACGCAACAATAACTGATTAATAATAAAAGTAGTTATTAAAATATTTTAATTAAACATTAAAAAAATGTTTTATCTCAAAAGTGTGGCATAATTATTTATTTTTAATGTTCTTTAATTGTTTAAGACAATAAAATCATAAAAATATTTGATCTAGTTTATATTTGCAATACAAAAAATGATGAAATTAATTATAAAACTAACATAATGCAAATGTTAAAAATATATCAGGTTAATTAGAGCAGGATATTAGCTATAATAAAAACCAGATTTCGATTGTAAAAAAAATTGTGCCGGTGCTCTAAAAAAGATTGACATATAATTTTAAAATAATACCCTACACCACCGAAGGTGGTTGAGGTATTATGCATTAGTGCTGATGTTTGTAATATGCAGCAAAAATTGTGTTACACACAGTATACCGTTCGACTCAGAATCACTTTCTGAGTCGATTTTATGATGCCCGTCCTTCCGTCTGTCTGTCCATGTTAACGTTGTGTACAGTCTATAGGTCGCAATTTTGGAAATATCTAAATTAAAATTTAGTACATGTTATTATTTTGACCTAAGGATGAAGTCTGTTGAAATTGGCCATGTTTGTTCCAATATTTCAAGCACCTCCCATACAGAAGTTCTTCCCGAAATGTGGTTTAAAGATCGTAGAAACCTTAAATACAAAGCGATTTCAATGAAATTTATCACAAATAAGTTTTTTTAATTCTAAACTATGTGCCCAAATATGCGATGATCGATCTTTTACTTCCCATACATACCCACTTTTCATAACTACCATTTTTAACCGATGATATGGTGTAGGGATAAGATACTCGGCCATGACCGACTATACATTCTTACTAGATTATTTTTATATTTATTTTTTTATTTTTTTATAAAAATATTTTTATAATTTTTTTTTAATAAAACAAAGAAAATTATAAAAGTTCTTAATAAAAGTGTTAATACAAATAATAAAATAATAATATTTTTAAATTAGGAACCATAAAAAATTATATGCCAAGTTTATTACTTGTTATTGTTATTAATGAAAATATAATTTAAGCGAGGGTGGTTAGATAAATTGAATAATTTAATTTTAACATTTTAATGAGTTTTTTTCTGTTTTTATTCATTGCAGACTTTAAGGAATTTATTGAATTCCCCTTTCCAAAGACCATGATATCACCCCATGAGAATCCCGCCTTTGTAGGAGATGATGGCCGCGAAGTTGTCAATAAAAATAATATTGAAGTTGGCCATTCAATTAGTACAAACAATGATCCCCCACGTAAACATAAACCCATGCCAGATCGTGATACCTGGGGTAAAGGTATAGAATTTTTATTATCCTGCATAGCCATGTCTGTGGGTTTGGGTAATGTTTGGCGTTTTCCTTTTACCGCTCTGGACAATGGTGGTGGCGCCTTTTTAATACCTTATCTGGTAGTGCTGTTTTTAGTGGGTAAACCTATTTATTATTTGGAAATGATAATCGGACAATTTTCTAGCAGAGGATCAGTTAAGGTATTCGATTTATGTCCAGCCATGAGAGGTAAGTTTCTAATCAGATTTCTTTAGTTTCATATCATGAATATATCATTTGTATTGTCTTATAATATTCATAATAACTTGTCTATTGTTTAGGCGTTGGCATAGGCCAAATTGTGTCTATATCTATGGTTACCACTTATTATGTGGCCATAATGGGCATGACAGTACGTTATTTGTTTGATTCCTTTAAATCACCCTTACCTTGGTCACAGTGTAGTGATTCATGGAATGCTGTTTGTGTAGCATCTGCTGAAGTTAATACTGCTGAATTTTTGTATAGTTCCAATAATAATCTAACCACTTCTCCCATACCCATTGTCTTGTCAAATGTCTCATCTGTCATTTTGAATAATGTTACAAATCATGTACAACCTAAAGCTTCAGCTGAACTATATTTTCTGTAAGTTGTCATTTTGTTCTATTGTCTAATTAAATGTATGATTTACTATATATAACTGTTGCATGCTAATATTTAAGCACGTTTCAATATTATTTAAAATTATTAACTAAACTAAAAATCCTTTATTAAACAAAATTTATACACTAATAATACTAAAATTATATATAATTTACAGTTGTTAAACTAATTTGCTTTTAATCTAATAGTTTCACCCATTATGATCTTAATTTCTATAATCATAATTTTCAAAACAATCATTTTAACATCCTGATCATTGTTCGAATTATAGGAAATTCTCCTCCATAAAAATAGTCTCATCAACAATTAACATCTTTTTCATATAGTTGACTTATTTGAACACCTATTGAGATTGTCTGATTCAATATTTTGCAAATATTGCAACACTTCTATATAGTTTGTTTAATTGGAAAATTAAAAGCAATTTAATTTATTTGTTAAAACATTTCTGTCATTCATAAAATATGATCACAAAAAAAATAACATAAATGGCAGAAATACAAATAAATCATTGGTAAATTATTGAGAAATTTAAATACGTGATTTTTATTTTTTTGTACACTTTCATTTTAATAACAGATTTTTTCTGACTTTTTCATATAAAAGATACGAGACCATCAATCATCATAAAATAGTTTTAATAATTTATTTTACAACAACAAATATTAGCCTAGAACAAAAACAAAAGAAGAAAACAAAACCTATAAAATTCGTGTTTAAATATAAATTTCTTTTTTTTAAATTAATAATTTTATTAATAACTGAACTTGAAATTGAGCACTAAAGTGTGAAAAGTTATTAAACAATTAAAAATTGAATATGTGATAAAAAAATAACAACTTTAATTGCAATGAAAACAAATTATTAAAAACTGAATCGAACTGTAAAATCAAATAGGAAATTTAGATAATTTTAATGTAATAAAATTATGCCATAATTAAGGTAACAAAGAGGTTAGAATTATGTGAATAATATCATTTTTAAATTTATTAAAATTATTAATACAATTAACAAACAAAACTATTTTAATGGGTTTAATTACAAGTGATTAAATTTTGAACGTTTTTCGGAAACCCTTCCATTAATGTTTGATGTTAATTTACTAGAACAATTAGGTCATCTCCGTTTAAGATCTTCTTATGAACACCCTTTTTGTGCTCTTCAATTTTATCTTATTAAGAACCCAATATCTCTTCACTGACCTTAGCTCCAGGCAGTTTGCAGGATTTGATTTTCTTGAGACAAATATGTAATTAATTGTGACAAATTTCTATATAATCGGTCCCTATTAAAGTGTTTTTTATAAGCTTAAACCCCTATTCTGAAAAAGGCTAATTTATATAGGAGCAAGGACAAGCTATGGTCTCAGCATAAACTTAGCTTTTTCGGGTTTATCTTCATATTAATGGGATACAAATTTCAATATTTTATCATTAACATTGCGAACTTATACAATGATTTTGGTCTATAAATTGAAATAATTTATTTTTTTAAAGAGCAACTATTCAAGGAATATCTCTATTTGTAATAAGTAACCCATTTTAATTGTTAATTAAATGTTACTTCTAATGAATTAAATGTTTTATCTAATCATTAAACGTTACATGTTAAATGTTTTTAATTTAAGTTAATATTTCTGTTTGGTATCATTTGAAGCTTAATTCTAACCATTAGCATTTTGGATTTTTTCTTATCATTAATAATTATCACACATTTTCTATTTTCTATTTTCTATCATCCTTCCTACAACTTTTTATTCTTTAAAGGTATTGGCTTGGGTCAGGCATTTATGGTTTATATGTTAGGAACATATTATGAAGCAGTATGTTCCTTAATTGCTTATTATTTGGTGGAATCATTTCGAAATCCTTTACCCTGGGCATTCTGTCGTCCAGAGTGGGGTAGTAACTGTATTAATTCTACGCCAACAGAAGATTTAGATTCTTTACAATTGGTTGAGGTTACAGAGAGTTTAACAAGTGAGACTATGCATAATTTAACTAATTTTGGTTTATTAATGAGAGCAAGTAATCGCACTATTTCAAGCTCTGAATGGTTTTTTGTGTAAGGAGACATTATTTTAAAAGAGATTTTGCATATATATATTTTGATATATTTCTTTTCTATCTTAATATTTAGCAATGAGGTATTACGCGAGAAACAGAACATCAATGATGGCATAGGTTTACCCAATTGGGAGTTAGTATTGGGTTTATTGATATCTTGGCTGTTTGTTTTTGGCATTATCTGCAAAGGTGTTAAAAGTTCGGGTAAAGCTTCTTACTTTTTGGCCATATTTCCTTATGTTATTATGTTGGTGCTGTTAATAAGAGCAGTAACATTACCAGGATCCATAGATGGTATTATCTATTTCATCAAACCTGATTGGAGTAAAATTTTAGATCCCAAGGTAAGAAGTTTTATAATAATCTTTATTTTAAAGGAAATTTGTAAATATTGACATTTTATTTTAAGGTATGGTATGCAGCTGTAACTCAATGTTTCTTCTCCTTGTCCGTGTGTTTTGGCAACATTATCATGTATGCTTCTTATAATAAATTTGGTCATAATGTCCACCGTGATGCCACTATCGTTACGAGTTTGGATACTTGTACTTCTTTATTGGCTGGTTTTACAATATTTGGTATTTTGGGTCATTTAGCTCATGAAATTGGTACCGATGATATTGGTAGTGTCATTAAAGGAGGTGCTGGTTTAGCTTTTATTTCCTATCCCGATGCCATAGCCAAATTTAAACAATTGCCACAAATCTTTTCGGTATTATTTTTCTTAATGTTGTTTGTATTGGGTATTGGTTCCAATATAGCCATGACTTCTTGCACAGTGACAGCGATAAGAGATAATTTTCCCAAAATTAAACAATGGCAATGTGCTCTGGGTATTGCAGTAGTTAGTTTTTGTATTGGTTTATCTTATATAACACCGGTAAGTAATATTTTTAATATTTTTAATAAATTATTAGTGAGTAACAATTGTTTTTGTGTTTCAACAACAGGGTGGTCAATTTATTTTAACCCTGGTGGATTATTATGGTGCTTCCATGATTGCTTTATTCTTGGGCATTACCGAACTATATGTTTTGGGTTGGGTTTATGGTGTAGATCGATTGTGCAAAGATGCTGAATTTATGATGGGACGCAAAGTTGGTCCTTATTGGCGTTGGTGTTGGGCCATTGTTACGCCTGCAATTATGACAGCAATTTTGATTTATTTCCTTTGCACCTACACACCTTTAACATACAATGGCGAAGTTTATCCAGATTGGGCCTATGGTAATTATTTTTTATTTATTTATTTATTTATTGTACCCTACATCCTTATAGCTTGTTTGTGTTGATGTTTGTAACATGCAGAAAAATGATTAGCCGGTAGGTATACTTTTAAGTATACCGATCGTCATAGTATCATTTTTCCCTATGTTTGTTTGTTGTGAGCACTCTACGTATCGCAATGTTTAAGATATATTGATGAACGTGGTTCCCGTGTAAATACCTCACTGCAATGGAGTTTTATGCTCATAAAACTCACAGCAAGATGTTTGATTTAAATTGGCAAAAAAAGATATTCTGTTTTAGTTCAAACACTGTTGCCAAGTTCAAGGAGATCGTTTCACAAATGAGCATAACCCTCATAGAAACCCACTTTCGAAAAATGTTTACAAATTTAAATCTCAAAATATAATAGTTTTAAGATAATATTATAAAGTTTTTATAACCAGAAGATATCGATATTTTCTGTAGCACTTATATACCCTCACTTTACACTTTACTTAGCACCTTAAATGGTATAAATTCCTAATATAGGTCCATAAAAATCGTAATCAAATCGTAAAATCAAATTTTCAGTCTTAATCTTACTTTTTTGTTATTTATTTTTTATTAATTTTAACACTTTCTTTTTACAGCTATTGGTTGGACTATAACATGCTTTGGTGTTCTCCAAGTACCCATTTGGATTGTGGTGGGTGCTATACGTGCACCTGGTGCTACGTGGCCTGAAAAGTTACGTAATGCTTTTAAACCTAAATATAATTGGGGTCCTACCGATCATTTGCTAAGAGAACAATACAATAAGGAAATTGCTAATGAATCATTAGCGAATGAAGGCCTTGGTTGTTGGGGTTTTATTAAGAAAAACATATTTGGCTAATTTCTTAGGGTATTACTATCAGACAAGCTACAGCATTTTTAGTATTATAAACCATAAGTAAATTAAATTAAGTTTAAAGTTATTTAAGTTATTTAAAACTTGCCAAATGTTAAGAAAAAGAAAAGTTATATCATTAATTTGTATCTATACTTATTATAAGTACCAAAATTGTAAAGTATTGTTGTATAAAAAGTAGTTTTAATTTATTAACAAATAAAAAATGTAAATAAATTATTTTTGAAATAAAAATATATTTTTTCATCAAATTCATCTACAATTTTACCTTTAAATATTCAAATAAATTTGCCAGCAGCTTCATCTAAAAGACAGTGGAGTTCATTGTTTAGAGGTTTTACCATACCAGCTGGTAAATCTTCCTTGTCTTTAAAAATACGCTAAAAATAATAGAGAAAAGAAATATTTAAAATATTATAATACAAAATACAACAAAAGCAAGTTAAGACACGATAAATCGACAAAGCTTATGTTAAAGTTATGACAGCTATAAAAGCAATTTGTCCCAACTCCCAATGAATTGTTTGGAAAATTGATTTATTCGAATTGTGGAAATATCTCAATAAAAATTTATTATGGTAAAACTGTGTTTGTTTTTGAGTTGATTTGTAGAAGTACAGATCCTTATCTAAGCAGGGGTGAAGACGGTGATCCTCCAACATAGCCACCTTGGGTATGTTTTTCTTTTTCCTTTTATTTTTCAAAAATTATTTTTAATCTCTTTTTATTAAAGATCTCACATATTATATATTATAAAAAAGATTTGTATTAGTCCAAACATATGATTAGAGAATCGATTTAGATTATGGTTGACAATCAATTCTTTAGAAAAAAGCATCATTAGTGATCGAATGCACACTATGAGCGTTATACTGAAATCGATTCTTCATGGCCGATTAATTAAAAATTTTTATTATAGACTTTCTGATCGTTACAAACACAACACAAAATACGCGGTTTAGTGCCACCGTATGAATTTCTCAATTGAGATCGGTAAAGATCAATGGTCTAAAATTGTAATGGTCTCGATTTCACCGTGTCCTTCCAAACCTGCATGCCCTGTATGTGATCAAACACCACATGATACACGACATTTGTTTAACAGTCAACGCAATCCTACCTCTCTCAGCTCGAAAGACATGTAGACTCATCCAATACAAGTTATATAAATTCATGGACTGGATTTAAATCGGGATTCGAACCAAAATCACTAACAAGCTCTGTTTTGTATAACAGTTTCCATATTCTACCATGGCCCTCTATTCCTAATAACCTAATTTCTTGCACTCACCTTAACAATATCCGCTTTACCCGCACCACACATAACAAACATACACATTTTGGCATTATTAATTAATGGGAATGTCATTGTAACCCTCTGGGGTGGATGTTTAGGAGAATCCTCAATAGCGGCAATTAAATGATCTTTCTCCCTTAACAAATGGTGTTGAGGAAATAACGAACAGGTGTGACCATCTGGTCCAATGCCTAAAATAAGTAAATCAAATTCTGGAATTTCACCACTTTTCATATTAAACTCTTTTAAGATTCTCTCCTCATAATCCAGTGCACATTCCTTCAGAGATAAATTTATATTGATGCCTATAAATTGTTCTTCTTTTAAAGAGGTTTTTGGTAGTAAAGTTTTTTTGTAGACACCATTTGTAGAGTCCGAGTCTGATTCGGGTACAAATCGTTCATCACAATAGAAAAATTTAAATTTTTCTAAATTATTACCAACTTGGGATAAAGCTGTAGCCAAATAGTTGACAACAGAGCCACCTAAAAGTATTATAAATATATGGAATATATGATAACCTGTTAACCTTCGGAAGATAAGGTCATTTTTGAAAGTATGTAAACAATCACCTGATACTCCCATACGAAACACGCCATTGGTTTCAATAGCTTTTTGTGACCTCTCCGCGAGTATGCGCCCTAGAAGCTCAATGACCTCTTTTTCTGTTTTAACTTTGTGAAAATGCATTCGGGAGAATTTGATGTTTCTTATGTTAAAGTTAAAAAGAAATGTTCAGCGGAATTTCGTTGTGCAGGTTTTAAAACAAATCTATGGTTACATACAGGGATGGAAAATTTATTGTTTTGCAGAATTCTTAATAATAATTTGGTGTTATTTTTCAACAAAAATTATTAGAATATTAGATAAAGGAATATTCAAATATATAAAAAATTAAAAAAAAAACAGATTTTGAGTAAAAGGCATACGATACTTCCAACTTTCAACTATAAAAAATCCGATAGAACCACAATTACTGAGTATCTTAAAACTATAACATCAAGACTTCTCGAAATTAGCTCAAATCACTTTCTCAAGGAATTGTTTTAGTGGATAAAATGTACAACGGATAGAATTAGAGAGAGAAAAATATAGCTCCATACAAAGCAAAATTATCGAATTTACACCCAATAACTTTTCCAAAAAAAACGATTTATTGAACAATGTGTAAGACGGGCAGGACCAGGGCCACATACAAGGCAAATATTTATTATCGAATATCTTAAACACTGTAAGAGTGATTATTTTCAAATTTGGTCTTAATGACATCTTTAAGAAACAATTTTAGTGGACAAAATGTATGATGGATAGGACCAGGTGGAGAGGTATCCCTCAAACAAAACAAATATTGATTACCGGATTTCTAAAGAACTAATAAAGTAAGAATTTGAGGATTTTATCTCAATTACTTTCTCTTGAAACTGTTTTACTGGACAAAATATTCCAATCATTTTCTTAAAGAAATGATGTGGTGAACAAAAATATAGGACAGATATAGGACATAGTACATTTGCTAGTATTCACCAGTTTAGATCCAATAATTATTCTGTAAAACGATTTTAAGTGAGAAAATGGATTGTAGCCGACCTAAAGGTCTATTTCACCTAGACTTCACAAATTTTGTTTCTTTCTTATGAAACGATTTTATTGCAAAATTTTAGAATGGACAGAGTCAGGGGGATTTGAATAAACCCCTGTTGTTTGAATTTTTTTATATATGTCATGATTTCTAAAATTTCTTTCGAGATCCGGGACTGAGTAGAATTTTTGTGGAGCAAAGCGCACGAGATAAAAGTTAGTTACATACATATACGAACATTTAAAACTTTGTCTTTGTTCAAAAATTCAATTGTATTAACTTTTCCATCCTTGATTGTAATTTGATACTCTAAAAGCAGTGATCGTAACTTGAGTTCTAGCGTTTTTTTTTTTTTTGAAAATCAAGTGATTCTTTAAAATAATTTAAATTATTTTCTTTGAAAATATATAAATAATATTAAGTATTTCATTTGATTTATGTAATAATGGATTTTGATTGTACGTATGGTGTAATATTTCATAGAAATATATTAAAAAAAATCTTTCCTAAAAAACGCTGCATTGATTACACTTAAAATACGATGATAATCAGCTGTATTTTGTTTTTAAAAGCTGTTAGTTACTGCTTTCATTGAAGATATTCTACATTTAAAAGCTTTTTGTAAGACACACATTAATTACAATAGATGGCGCTGGATGTAGGAAATATATTCTATGAATGTCAAATATATTGAAATTATATTTAAATAATTTAATTAAAATTTAACATTTTAACAAAAAAAATGTTTATTATTAATTCAATTTAATTTATTAATACAATTTTATATATAAATATTGAAAGATTCTAGTATGTACAATATTATTTCACCACTAACGTAAAACGTTTAATTTGGAAAATGGAAAAAACTGATGCAATCTCAAATCAACTATAATCAACATTGATTTTGCTTTATGTTTTTATTTCCAATTTGGAGTACATTTTCACAGAATGATCCCAATATACACAAAAGTTACACAGGCTATAAAAAATTCCAATTGAAATGTAAGACGGATGAAATTAGAAAGAGATTTACTACCCATACAATATTTAAAGAACTTCAACAGTGACGGTCTTAAAAATATCTCCAATATGAAAAATATATTGCGGGAGAGGTAGTAAACACAAATATATGAATTTCGAAGGAACTATTGCAGTGAGGGTCTTGAAACTGTGTAGAAATCATATTACTATTAAAAATATATCGGATGGATGGGATCAGGGAAGGAATTAGCCTTCATCAAAGTAAATACTGATTATCAATTGTCTGGGGAATTAAAACAGCAGTACTCTTGAAATTTTTTAGCAATTATCCTAATACGAGAAAGCTTCTCTCAAAAAAATATACGGCAGATAGAATCAGAGAGAAAGAGAGCGTTAACTCCCATACAAATCAAATATTGATTACCATAATCTTATGAATTCGTACAGAAAGTTTAACAATTTTTGCAGTAATCATGCTGCTATGAGATAGCTCAACTAAAAAATATAGATCGTATTTAGGACCAGGGGAAAAGAAAGCCCCAATTCAAAGCAAATATAGATAATTAAATATCTAATGAATAATTACAATAAGAATATTAAAATGTTATCGTAATCATGTTGATAAGTAAAAGCTTCACATAAAAAAAAATATGGAGCTGTTACGATTAGGGGAAGAGGTAGCCCCATACAACGCAAATATTAATTATCGATTACCTGTATAAATATTACAGCGGGTGTTAACAAATATTGTCTTATTAATTTTCTTTAAGAATTAATGTAGTGAAAATTAGTATAGGACCATGCAACGCAAATTTGAAGAAAAGACGCTCTATACACCATATAGATACTGTCGAATAACTAAAATATTATTTCCTCCAGAGTTGTCAATTTATATACAAATTCAAGAAATATTGGCTCTCCCAAATATATATATATATATATATATATATATATATATATATATATATATATATATATATATATATATATATATATATATATATATATATATATATATATATATATATATATATATATATATATATATATATATATTTATATATATATATATAAAGAGGAATGTGATATATTGAAATTTCCTCTTGTATAGAGATAACAAATTCCCCAATAATTTCGAAATCTATAAAACTATTACTCCTAAATCTAATCATGCTGCTAAATCTATCTCTATATATATATATATATATATATATATATATATATATATATATATATATATATATATATATATATATATATTATATATATATATATATATATATATATATATATATATATATATATATATATATATATATATATATATATATATATATATATATATATATTTATATATATAAAGAGGAATGTGATATATTGAAATTTCCTCTTGTATAGAGATAACAAATTCCCCAATAATTTCGAAATCTATAAAACTATTACTCCTAAATCTAATCATGCTGCTAAATCTATGCGCAAAATTTCATTAAATTTTCTTTTAATAATTCCATTTCGCATCTAATTCCTTAGTGCCTTATTCGCAAATTTTGAAGTGTTCAATAATGTGTTGCCAAAAAAACTATTCATGCGCCAAATTTCGTGAGAATTCCAATATAGAGATAAGCGATTTTGAATGTTTCGTTATTTATGGTTACCCTATTCAATTTTTTTTTCAAAATTGTAAAATTTCAAACAAAAGACAACACTGTATACAAATTTTCACGAAATTGTATTAAAAATTTTTTATTCTTAATTTTTTTATTATTTAAAAGGTTGTATATCGAGATATCGGTTTATGACTTTTTTCGGATGAACCGCTTTTGCCGGTTTTAAATAGGAAACTTTTTAAGGCCAGAGCAAATACTCAGTTCAAGTTTTATTGGACTCTGTCAACTATTATCTGAATTTAAGCATGCCAGCAGCATACAGACGGGTATTGGTATATCGGTTCAGATTTTTATTTGATTTAAGAATATTTATACTTTATGGGGTCTTATTTTATTCAATGACAAGTATGTGCTGTGTTGAAACTTTCGAATTGTCATGAACTATGGAGCAGAACAATTAATTTCATTTAAATATCGAAAAATACTGTTGATTTTATTTATAACCTCAAATATATTATTTAAAATTTATTGTTAACATTTAAAAACATATGCATGTCCTTCTGTTTAAAACATGCTTTTATGGATATATAACATTTCATAATTATATTTGAATAATGAAATTTATATACCGTTATTGTTTGGAAATGACGAAACTAAAAAATACCATAATAAAAAAGTATAAAGATATACATTATCAAGCCCGACTTTATAATACCCTACACCACATTGTTGGTTATAAATTTTAGTGACCAAAAATTAATGAATGACTCCAGTATTTAATTAATTGTTTAATTTTTCCCTAAAGTACAGCATTTTATTATTATACTTATATTTATGTGGGATTTGTGGACCAAAAAGGAATTTTTCTGAGAGAATAATACTTTGAACCGAACTGCCATCAAACTGATATTTTTAAGGGGATTGTAGGGGATCTATAAGAACTTGTGACCCAAATTGTTCATAATTAATTTAAAATCGCTTTATATTTAGGACTTTTATGACCTTAACACTCTATTCCGGGAGCAATATTAGTATGGGGGCTATGTTAAATATAAAACCCATCATCTCCAATTTTGAAAGGCATCATCCATGTGTCAAAATAATGACACATACCAAATCTTATTTAGATATCTTTAAAACTGCTACCTGCGTTTTGTTCACAAGTTTTACATTGATAGCCAGCCACCTAGACAGACGGACGGACATCATTAAATCTCCTCGGTAAGCAAGAGCAATATTTTTTCTGCCCATTAGAATCTTCTGCAGAAACTCATAATACCACCACCACCTATGGTGGTGTAGGGCATAAAAAGTGATATACAAACGAACAGCGGACTGAAAGAGAAAAAATTAACATCAAAAGATGTAGAATTTCTGATAAAAACTGTTAAATAATTACATGTGGTAAATGATAATGATTGGTATAAACGTTGTCATTATCATCAACATTTACCACACAAATACATGTAAATAACATACAAACATATACACACAGACACTTGTATTCTTTTATATTCAAATATATTGTAGCTCATCAACATATACTGTTAAATCAACAGACAGGAAATGGATTAATGTATAATAAGATTGTTGTATATGTGTGTGTTGTATATGTGTTTGTATGTGTGTTTCAGAGTGAGTGTTTGATTATGTTTGGGTAAATGTGCTGAAAGCCAGCATGTTTGTTTTTGGCATCAAACTTTTAATGAAATTGATGCTTTTGTATGCCAATGAAATATAAAAAGAGAGAAATAGTGGGAGTGAGTAAAAGGTTTAAGAGAGTATCCATATACTAATATGTGTATGTTTGTGTGAGTTTATCAGTTATTTTGAAACAGAGTAAAACTAAAAAGAAATTGTTTACATAAAATACATTAAGAATATTTAACATTCCAACACATTTCATCATTTAATCATGCAACAACCACCCACTGATATTAAATCAAAGAGAGCTAAAGAGCAAAAACAGAAAACATCCAAAGAAACTCACATTCAAATGCATACAAAAACATTACAAAGATAAACAGACATAAGCAGACCTTGTGTGATTGTGTTTGTGTGTGTGTGAGTGGTTGAACAAACACACATGGGAAAAAGTAAATACATTGCCAGTGGCAGACACATGATAAGGTTTAGAAAGAAATTAGTACAACAATATACACAAAGGCAGGCAAAATAAAAAAATAACAACAAAAACAAAAAAGGCGCATATTACAAATAAGAATGAGTATTTAGCAAACAAACCGCATACAGATTTACAATACACATACACAATAAAGGACTATTATAAAACCCACACATACACAAACTCATACACGTTTTATATTTACATTTGTTTTTAATCACAATGCAGCATACATTTAGGAGCATGAATTTGGAAAAAAAATTAATATATAGATGTATGTGTGTGTATATATAGAAATGAACATGATGTCAACCCGCACAACAGGCTTATCTAATGTAACATTTCTTTTTTTTTCTCTCTCTCTTTTATTTTATTATTTTAATTGTTTGTGTATGAGAAAATAAATATGTGTTTAGATGCGCCTTTTGGCTATGCAATAATAAATGTTAAATTAAATTTTATTTCAGTTTTGTTTAGCGACAAAAATATATATGTTCTATATAGAAATTAGGTCATATAAAAAGTTATTTTAAGTTAAATTTTAACTTTTATCTTAGAACACTTTAATAGCAAATATAACATAAGGAAGATATCATTTTGGACCACAAACAAGATTTATAATCAATAAATCTAAATAAAATTGTTCAATTCGCTTTACATCTCCGATCTTGCTGAAATTATTTGCGTATATTCTTTATGTAAAATCATTTTCATTTGGATTTCATTTCGCTTCAAAGCTTAATTTTTATACCATCAAGAGTGAAAAAGAGGTTATATTAACTTGTATATATGTGTTTGATATCAAGTCAAAATCTGTATCAATTTAACTATGTTCGGCTGATTGTACCCGTTCAGAAAAATTTTGCCAGAATTTTTGTTGTTATCCTGATAAGTTTCTTTTTTTAAATCACCGAAATCGGTTTAGTAGATAAAATGTTTATGGAAGATATCTGAGGCATAAAATATCTTTGGTATAATTCTAGATCTGAAACTAAATTGGCTACATCACATAAAACAAAGCACACAATCGTTACCTTAGCTGAATATCCTATTGTGAATCCCGATAGTTAATTTGGGGATTTCTTAAAGCCAATTGCTGTCCTTACTCCTGGACACAACAATCGCTGGGACATAATGTCTAACGGATAGTTTAAAACATGGAAATGAAATTGGATTGGCACTCTTTATTGAAGAACCAAAGACTGTAATATTCATACGGCTGTCAAAACATAAAACTGATTTTCAATCGGATATTTATACGGTCGGTGATGTTTAATAGATAGTTAAAAACAGGGGTATGGAATTGGATTTTGACCCTTTATTGAAGATTTATTAATCATGAAATAAATAATTATAAAGCGATTAACTACAAGTCCACAACACGGTCTCTCCAGTAGAGGTTATTGCGATAAGAGAGTGTTTGATCAGGACGGAATCAAATTCGATAAATATTCTACACAAGGATAAAATCGTAATTGTGATTCTTTGGGATGATACAAATGAGAAAAAGACCAAAAGTATTTTCGATATGAATAAAGTTGAGCGTTATTACAGGCCTCTCTATGAGAGGTACGTGCGATAGTTTTTAAAACAAGAAAGTAAAATCAGGAACAGTTTTGCTAAAAGATTTGTCTGAGGCGACAATATAATGAAACAATGGATAATGTTTATGTTATTAGGATGAGAAAAATAGCAAAAGTATTCTAAAATAGAATAAAAGTGGTCTCTCCGCGCTTAAATCGCTCCCAGAATGGATGTGCCCAGCCAATTTTCTCAACATGCTTCTATACAAAATGATGGAGAACTTCCTATGCCAGTGTCCGACTTTCGCGAATTCGAGTTCCAATAATTTCAAGGATGATGCCGTATCATGTAAAGTATCTATGGATTTGGAATAGAATTTCTAGAAGTGATTGTGTGATTCCAACGACCCATGTGTAATACTTTCAAATTTTTGAAATAATTATGAACAAATAACAATGCAATAAATCGATGTCCAAATCGATTTTTTGGGGAAATAATTCTCTAACTTTCGACACGTTTGCGATATCTTAATGAAATTTCACATGTTATGATTTTATGTGTTTTTTTTTTGTTTTTCTTATAAATTTCTATATTAAATACATTACATTACATTTTTACCACCTTTTAATAATTGTTTTTTATACCCTACACCACCATAGATAGTGGGTATTATGCGTTTGTGCAAATGTTTGTAACGGGAAGAAAAATTAGTCCAACCAACACTTTTCGGTATACCGTTCGACTCTTAATTACCTCCTGATTCGAATTAAGCATGTCCGTACTTTCCTCTGCAAAGTACAGGACGCAGTTTTGAAAAAAACATAATGAAATTTAGCACATAATATTATTTAATCCTAAGGAAGATGCCTAACTTGATTTTGCATTATTTCATATAAGTCCCATACAAATGTCCCCCTGAAATGGTTCTTGTTATATTCTAAAACAATGTGCAAATTTATATAAGGATCGGTCCATTATTTCTCATAGGTCCCATACAACCACCCTTCCAAGACCTATTCAAAAATTCTTATGGAACGAGAATTTGGGTATTTTCTTATAAAAAAAGTGGGAATCTTTTTAATTCTCTGATTCATGAAAATTTGAAACTTTAAGTTTTTTGCAAGGTGGAGGGAGTTACAACGTTAAATTGTCTCAGAGAGTGATTTTGAGTCATTTGGTCATTTTTTCTGCACGTACAAACATATAATTTCCCAACGACCCATGTACAGTGGTTCCAACATGAGTTTTTAAATAATTCTATGGAAAATTATGATGCAATAAATCGATGTCCGAACCAAATTTGTTGGGAAATAATTGAATAATTTTTAAAAAGTTTGAAATCTTTTAAGGAAATTGCACATGTTTTGAAATTAAATTTAAACTCATTTGGAGGTGTATAGAGCCCAATCTAGTCTGCAGGGTTAGTCTGAAACCTCTAAATTTTGTTGTTCGTTGTATGCATAATTCCACCATCACTCATTGGTGGTATAGGATGTACAAATTTCAAATGAATTGATAGCAGGACCTTAAGGTGTGATTCCTTAATAAAAATGTGTATTTTGATTAAAGCGCATTTTAAAATATTCCCCCACATATTTCTCGTGTATATTTGCATTTTTCTGGGCTTAAAATTGCATAATTTTAGAATATACCCAAACACAGACACACAAACTCGCAGTAAAACCATAAACAGCAAGCAACTGTTATTGTTATTTAGATTTCCACGTATTTTAAGGACGAATTTAGCAATCAAACAAAATAAATAAATAAACAAAAGCTTAATTAATGTTTATTCCCAAAACGTTTTATGGTGCATTTCATTTTACTGATACCGGAAACTAAACAAATATAAATATACAATACATACAAACGCTCACACTTGCATATATTAATATATACACATATATATATTCTATAAGGATAACACACAGCGTTTAAAATAATAAATAAACAACTGCAATCAATTGAAATAAGGGGGGGGGGCAAAAAATACTCATTTCATTGGAATGAATTTAAAATCTGTGGAAAGGAATCTTTTCTTTTTTTTGCAAAGCGGAAATGGAAATGGTGTGAATTTATTTTTAGGTTGAATGAGAGAGCTGAAGAGTGGGTGTGAGAATAAAGTAGACTCTGTTTATTTTTCTGTGATTACCACAGAGTGTTTGTTTTGTGTGCGTGTGTGTGTGTAGTGTATATTCCTTGATTGTTTTCCCACATAACTATGTATGAGTATGTGTGGACAGTGTGTGTGTGTGTGTGTCTGTGTTTTCTATTTGTATATTTTGTGTTTATTTTATATCGTTTGAAATGGTAAAATTGCGTGTTTTTGCATGCCAATGAAGCATGAAGTAAATTTTGTTGTTATTTTTGTTTTCATTATCTATTAAGGGGCAAACACTCACACATATGTATATCGTTCATTTAATTTTGGCCAGCACATTTTTTTCTTTTTGCATGATAATATTGCAAAAATATAGTTTTAAAACAGGATTAAATTCTCATTTTTCAAATGTGAAATTATTTTTAGTTTCAAAAATTATTTCGATTTTATGGTTAATTTGAAAACTTGCAGAAGGCGCAATTTTACCCTGAGGAGGATGCATCGAATAGGAAAACAAGTAAGAAAGTTAATGTCGGTTATAATGGACTACATAATTTTCCACACCATGACTTAGGTAAGAATAAAATTGATTTTATTTTTAAAGGTGTGAGACTGAAAAATGTTTAACATACATATATGTAAATAAAAATGAACCCATTAAGTTTACAGTTTTAATTTTTTATATGATAAAAATTACCATAACTTAAGTGATAAAATTTAGAACCTTTCTTGGAAAACTTTCCATTAACGGTAGTACTTTCCGACACTTTACTCGTATAGGTAGTCCATCTCCGTTTAAAATCGACCACACTTTTGTACACATTCTTTTTGTGCTTTCTAATTCTCTTTTAATAAGAACCCAATATCTCTCCACTGGCCTTAGCTCTGGGTAGTTTGGAGGATTTGAAAAATACCACATTATTGTTCTTTTATCAATAGAGGGCTATTTTACCATAGTGATAGAATGCCAAGTCAGACCAAAAATAAGTAGACACATTATTAAGTCTTATACATGGAAGCAACCTTTTTTGCAAACACTCCTTGACCTAATTTCGGTATTTATAGAGGGCGAAACGCAGTGGTTCCACAACACTTTCTTTTTGGAAATAATTCTGTAACTTTGAAACTACTGAATATTTCATGAGATACTTTCCAATTGATTTAAAGAAGGACATATCCTTACTGGATCCAGGGGCCGGGATGTCAATTTGCAAAGTTGGTCTTCTCAGTTACGACGATTTAAAATGTAGCTCTAATAGCTCTAATAATTAATAACATATAACATAATTAAAAAATTATGCTTATATGTGTGAGATAACTCTTATAGTTTAAGAGCTTTTAGAAACAAAGTAAAATTTTGACCAATTTTTTTTTTGAACTTGGTGGGCATTCAGGTCCGAAAACATTTCTAAAATATTGTTTGAATTCTCTATAAAATTCTAAACATTTTTTGTGCAAAAACCATTTAGTTATGTGGATTCCATAAAAATACTTATTTTTTTTTAATAGAAATTTCAAAAAAATGAGATTTTTTTCTAATTTTTTCAATGAAAGTGGTAACATTTTTTTACTTAAAAATCAAATATTTCCTTCTGGACTATAAAAATTTTTCTCAATTCTGAAAAAAACTGCTAACATAATTACATACAAAGCAAACCTTAGATGAAGCAAACATTAAGGGAAATAATTTCCCCGCTAGCTCTATAGGAATTACGTCGAAAAAGCACCTGGATTATATAGTTATAATTATTAGCTAACAACTCCAGAAATGAAGTTTAGTGAAAAAAGTGAATTTTTAAAAAAAAGTTTTCCCCGGATTGAAATTTTGGGTATTTAGGAATAAAAAAGTGGGCATATTTTTATAGGCCTATATTAAGGAAAACTTTGCCCTTTTTTTCTTAAAATTGCATAATAATATGTTAATTCTTTTACAATTTATTTATTGTCAAATATTACAAATAATTTAAAGTTTTAATTAAATAATGTATGTTAAGAATTTTTTTGATCTCACTCCTCTTTTTTATTAACTTTATTCTCTATTCACTTCTCACATCTAATGTGTGTCGTCTGCATACAATAATATTTGTTGACAATTTGTCCACTAAAAACAAAACAAAACAAAAGAAAACAAAAAAATTATAAATTATGCAACATTTTAATATGGAAAAATAAAAAAAATTAAATGCAAAAATACTTTAATCGTTAAATTTCGATTTTAGCATAATTCATTCTCTAAAATAAAAACAAAAACAAATACTCTCTCTTACTCTCCCACAACAATGTCTGTGTTTGTAGTTCTTAAATGCGTGTGAACATCCATGTGTTAATATTTTGTTGTTTATGTGTTTGTATATTAGATTATTTGAAAATTTGTTATATTTAATGTGTTTGTGTGTTTGTTTTCTTTTTTTCTTTATTTGTTTATTTTTCCATTTAAACGATTGAGTAGATTTGTATACCCTCCACCACAACACAAGTGGTGAAGAGGGTATATTAAATTTGTCGTTACGTGTGTAACGCCAAGTAGAAATCAGCCCATAATGTATATATATATATATTCTGGCATTAAATCAAATTCGTTTGTCTATCTGTCTATCCGACCGTCTGTGCGTCTATCTGATGCTCACATATAAAATAATTGACAGAGACGGAGAACGTTAGCCAAAGTATTTGTTTTAGTCCTGAGAATTTTTCTATTCAAACCAGTTACATCGGTTCAGTATGTTAAAAGGTATAGACCGATATCTGTCATAACCTCTAAATTCAAGCGAAAAACTATCGCAAAATTGTTATTTATAAATGAACAAATTAAAAATCGGTTCAGTAGACAAAAGTTATAGCCAAAAATAAAACAAATTGTTGGCACGCTCACTTCCACAATAATTGGCCCAAGTATTTGTTTTAGTCCCGAGAAGTTTCCTATTTAAAACAAGCAACGTTGGTTCATATTAAAAGATATATATCGGAGGTAACCTCTAAGTTTAAGCGGGAAACCTCCGTAAAATTGTCATTTATAAATCGATAATTCAGAATGAAATAAGAATCATAATATTAAGCAATATATGCTTCATTACGCTTCCAAAAACTATACAAATCGGTTCAGTAGAAAAAAAGTTATATCTAAAAATATAACTAATTTTGTGAGTCATTAAGTGTTCTGTGTTCTATTTAAAAAAAACTTTTATATATTATATACATTTGTAAGTGTATGTGTGAGTCTATATGTTTTAACTTAACACGCATTTGCGATGTAGGGTATTAAATAAGCGACATAGCCGAATATAGCATTCTTACTTGTTTTTTTTTTGTTTATGTGAGATTTTTAACACTTGTTCCAATTCAGTCTAGAATTAAGGTTCATATTATGTAATGGGTTTAAAATTACATACGTACATACATACATACATACATACATACATACATACATACATACATACATACATACATACATACATATATATTGAAAATTTAATTTGGACTCTTTTTTTGCCAAGAATTTATAATTTAATGTTAAAATTTTGATAAAATCAAAGTTTCCCGAATTCTATCAAATTTCGTACAATTCACCACCATAAGTGGCGAAGAGTGTCTATTAACTTTGTCATTTCATATGCAACGCTAAGAAGGAATCATCTCAGACCTCATTAAAACATGGGGTCTTAGCATCGAATCAAATCAAATAATCATTGATTCAGTAGAAAAGCATGTCGTAGCCAAAAATATATGTGTACATGTGATTATATATGTATACAATAAATTTACTTCACATGCATCTGTGGTGGAGGTTCTTGAAGATTTTACTTGCTACAGAAAGTTTTTTTGGCGATAGACAAAAATTTTAATAAATATATTTTGAAGTTAAGTATGTTCTGCATCAATGGAAACAAATTTTAGCCAGAAGAGACAAAGTCTGGACTGTTATACTTCTCATCTATATTTTTTTATTGACCTATTTTCTTTGATGGCCTTTATATCTCGTATCAGCAGTAAAAGAACTAAAAAATTATTTTTCAAAACGTTTTTGTACCACTTTTCGGTGTAAATATCTCAAAAATTATCTACCAGAGGTATGAGCAATATTCGCCTAATATTACTCATGCGCTACCTTGGAAAATATGTTATTGAATTTAGTGAGTTAAATGAATTAAATTTTAAATAAATTAAATATGAAAATAATATATTTTGTATGAATTCTGTAAATATCTTTCTTCTGCTGTAGTCCTTAGAAATATCATGATCGATAAAAGACGTATCTCTTATAATGATAAACAGCTGCGGTCAAAATAATAGCACCACATACATATATCTTCTTTAATAAGTCATAAACGCTATTTAAATAAAAAGTTTTTTCCATTTTATGAGAAAAAATTGGGAGAAGAAGAAACAAAAATATTTCTGGCGTCAAAATAATAGCACCAACCGGTTTCAACAATATCAAAAATGCCAAAAATAAATAATTTTTGTTTAATTTTTAAGTGGGTCTACAATTAACTCTTAGCATTTTCTAGTATTTCTTTTGTTAGTTATCACAGCCGAATATCGCCTTTCCATTGAATTTATTACATTCTGGCACCTTTCCAGGATAAAAGATTTTCATGCCTGCTCTATAGTGGTCTAAAGATCTCTATAGTGGTTTAATTATCGACCCCTTCTTTTATACGTATGTAGACAAATTATCGATTGGATTTATATCGGGAGACTGGAGTGGGCATTTCATTACAGTTACTCCATTATTCTGAAACCACATTTTAGCTATTTTGCTAGTATGTTTCGGAACGTTGTCCTGTTGCATGGCCCAAATCAGTGGCATGTCTTCTTCTTATATTTTCTTATATTCTGACGTATCCATAATAGTTTTAATACGGTAAATGGTTCCAACGCCATAGTACGGAAAGCACCTCTATACCATAACATTCTAATCGTCGTGTTTAAAGTTTTTGTTGTAAATTCTTTTAGTCTATGCCTTGCTATGAGTCCTCCTAACAAATAAAAAATATTTTAGACTCATCGGTCCACAGAATATTACAAGCCTTTTTCAATTTGCCAAACCAAGTAAGTTTTAGCAAACAGAAAACTATTTGAGACATTTCGCTTTCTTCATTTGACGCAATATGCGATGAACCATTAAAGGTGTCGCCACAGACTTTCGTCCACGACACCCTACTTTAAATTTGTAGGTTATGGTATTTCTAATCATTTTATTTGATTATCCAATAATATTTCTTATTTTAGCATAAGTTTGTTTATCAAAACCATGATTTTCAATGAGTTCTCGTTTCTCTGGAGAACAGCGTTTAGACCAAACCACTATTTAAGTTCTAATAACACGCTTCTTGAAAACTTTGTTAATTATAAATTTCAGAAGCAAATTTATACTCTTTTTGTATTAAATGTTAAAATGATAATTTGAACTTTTTATGATTTTTTCCCCAGTATAATAGAAATGGTGCTATTTTTTTGAGAGTTCCCAATCTAATATTTTTTCTTCATAAACAAATTTTTGGGAATATTCGTGTCTATTTAGAGAATATACTTTTATTCAAATTGAAATTACAAAATTGTGATTAAAAATGTTCATAAACAAAAATACAAATTAGCAATGAAAATGTGACATGTAAGGGATGCTATTATTTTGACCGCAGCTGTAAACATATAATCCATCATCACAGAGATTTAAATAAAAAAAACAACAACACAATTTTAATCGTTTGGAAAAAATAATCAAGAATTTTGTATTAAAACAACAAACTCAAACACACACAGAAATGCCATAGAGAAAAATTATGCAAAAAAGGGAAAATGAAATAAAAGACAGAATAAGCAACTAGAAATTACTATGACTACAACATTAACAACTTTCGACATAACAAAGGACATCAGCAACAGCTTTGTTTCTATTAAGTTTGTTGTTGTTATTGTTGTTGCTATTGTTAAACTTATTGTTGCACAGTGTTCAATATGAAAAGAAGAACAAGTTTTAATACATTTATATGAATAAAGTTAAGAACGACTATGTAATACCCTACACCATGGCAAAGACATGAAATATTATTGACTGACCCTCGTAGAATCTGGTTTTTAGAATGTTTGTATGCATAAATTTTTTTTATTTTTTTTTTCTCAGACCCATAAATATGGGAGATATATGCAATTTGAGCTGATCTTTTGAAGTGGCGGTTATATGAAGGCAATAGTACGGATATGTTCAAATGTTGTTTATGGTATTTTCTGGTTCCGCATATTTTAAACATACGATATATAAATTCAAGCATCTGTTTTAAGACTTTTGCACTTTAAGGCGATTTTCGGAAATGGGTCTGTATAAGCTGATCTTTTGAAGTGAAGGTTATATGAGGGCAAAAGGACAGATGCTTGCAAATATTGGTTATTGTCTTTTTTGGTTCCGCATATTTTAAACATACGATATATAAATTCAAATATCTGTTTTTAGACTTTTGCACTTTAAGGCGATTTTCGGAAATGGGCTGTATAGAAGTACAGTCAATTGTGACCGATCTTCTTGAAATTTGGCATATAGATTTAGACTGATTCAAAGTCTATTTGTGACATATTCAACTAAAATAATTTTATAAATATGAGTTTCATGAGGTTAAAACCATATTCCAGAAAGACGTTAGTTTAAGAGTTACCTGAAATATTACACCAAACATAACCAATTTCACTAAGATTCATCATCACTAAATTCCATCAAGATCACAAGAAATAAAAATTCACATGATTAGAGTTAAAATATTTTGGAGATGCATAGTCGGTGACCTATAAAGTTGGTAAATATAACCTACATATGTATCCTATCTTTTATAGTTCCACAGATATTCAAATCCATTTTCAACTCATTTTTACCCTTGTTTTTTAGTCTTTTTAAGTAAGGGGGCTTTAAATAGGCCCTAAAATTATTTACAAAATTATGCGACAGATTTACCATAAAATTCTAAAAGGAAATGTTAACGAAAGTGTGCAATGTAAATTCAGATGAGTTTTGGGGCAAAGAACTGTCCTCAAGTCCTATCCAAGATTTGTTAGTTAAAAAAAAATATTTTTTGTTAAGTCCTCAAAGGGTAAGTGGGAATAGGAATCTTAAAATTATTCTGACAAGGAGTGAGATCGAAAAAATCTCAACACATGTTTTTCATTAAAACATTAAATCCAAGTTTTATTTGATATTTTTTATTGATCAAGTTACCTTTGAAAAACATGTCTGTTTGTGAAAAAATGCTAACAATTTAAAGACCAAAAATCGGGCATGGAAATTGAAACCAAGTTTTCTAAAAAATCAGCAAAATTTCCGAAAAAGTTCATAATGTCTGACTTGAAATCCTGTCACTATAATAAACAAGTTCTTGAGCGGTATAAGAACAATAATGTGGTATTTGTAAAAAGAGAGCTAAGTCCTCCAAGCTGCCGGGAGTAAGGGCCAATGTAGAAATATAAGTTCAAATGTGTAATAGATTTTAAATGGATAAGAATTTCATGTTCGAGCATAAAGTACTATAAAAATGTTAAGAGAAGAGTTTCCGAAAAAGGTTCAAAATTTCATCACTGGTGATTAAAACTATAAAATATTTTTTCTATAAAATATTTTTTAATAATAATTTCAATTTAAGTTTAATTTACTCCTGACATATCTACATACGTATAAGAAATTCCCATGAAGTATTTTTGTCAGACGGCCTTGTAAAGACAGGGTTTCAGTGAAAGGGTCACATGATTTTAAAATAATGGAATTTTGGAAAATTCCTGGAAATTTTTCTATTTCTCTGATTTAAGTTCGAGTAAATTATATGGAAATTTTAAATAAAAAATGTCGTTATTTGGGTAAATTTTATTAAAGTTTAATTTTTATAAAAAAAAAACAACGAAAATTGATATTCTTTATAATTTATTGTCATTAAATGACTTTTCACTTACTCTTCCTTTAAAATTTATGAATCCTCAAATTCGACTTCCTCTAGTCAATTTTAGATTTACAGATTTATTTTCAAAATAGCTGGATTCTTATTTCTTTTCCATTTGAAACACTGTGCGTTGATATTTTTGGTATTAATTTTTTTGTTGTTTTTATTGTTTAATGTATAGAAAACAAACTTTGATAAGTTTACCTTTTGTTGATAAATTCAGAAACATTCAACTGTGTCCGTGTATGCATGTGTGTGTGTATAAAAAGAGAAATGAAAATGTCCTTAAGGCGATAACATACGATAAATGCATGTAAAATTGTTAATATATAAAACACACAATCACACGCACACACATACACACATACACACACACTCCAATTACAAAGTATGTGCATGCGAAAGATATACGAAAAAAGAAAGAAAACATTTACATATACAAATTATGAAACTGATGGCATCAGTGTAGAGTTGCTGAGATGAAACTTTTGAATATTCACTCAAGAGTTAAAAACATGAATACAATTACTCAGGTAATAATAATAACAACAGCAACAACAACAACTATCAACCACTATACAAACAGCAACTTTAAAAAAAGCAAATAAGCAACAAAACAAAATATCAGAATATGTCAACGACATATATGAATGATGATGATGACATAGCAACATCTAAAGCAGCAGCAATGACAACAACAACAATTGTGAAAATATTAACAAAAGGTAAATTTTATAAAGAGAGTGAGAGAGAAAAACATACAAAATAAAATTAAAGAGACACAGCTGCTGGCGATACAAAAAGACCACAAAAGATATAAACTTATTTACAACGTATTTGCCAGTCATATACACACATATATTATCAAACACATACACACATAGTTATATCTTTATAAAGAAATTAAAACATTAAAACACATACATAGACTCACATACAACCACATGTATATGAAAATAATTTCTTTTCATTCGGTTGTAATTTGATAAAAAAAGTATAAACAAACCAAAAAAGAAGAGAAAAAATATTCATTATCCTCTATTCATTCATTGTTTGTGGCCAAAAGGCTGGTATATCGCAAGATAAACATTATATTCTGATTAACATTCGTAGCGCAAAGAAGTTTGGAATATTGCTATGAATTTTGCTCAAAAATGTTTTGCGGAAAATTAACTTAAGCAGGTAAAAATTTATAATTGGTCAAGCCTGACAATTTAATACGCTACACCACATTATTGGTTGTAAGTGGCAGCTACCAAAAATCAATGAAACACCCTAGAATGAAGGTATAATTTAATTAATGCTTAAGGGTACAGTATATTAGGCTGGTATTAACATCCATTTTGGATTAGTGCGTTCTGTGGAAGTTTGTCTTGATTTGACAAATTCTTATTAAAATACTAACGTATATATGAGATTTAAACCAATTCAAAGTGATATTTGGAAGGTTTATGGGACCTATGAGAAATAATGGAACAATCCTCGTATAATTTAGGTTATCATTTAAGATTATTATTAAACTCATTTGTGAAATTCCTTCATGTTTAGGACTTTTGCAAACTTAAATCCCAATTCCGGGAGGAACATTTGTATGGGGGTATAATATCCCAATCACCTATGGTGATGTAGGGTTTAAAAATGACTACTGAACATTATATAATGTTGTGTAAAGCTTTAGCTCCAATTACTTGCGATCCATGGATCCTGATCAGTCGAAAAAAAGAATAGAAAATAAGATTTTGCAATACACATAACGGTAATGTAAACTTATGTTTGGTAATACACAGTGGGGCAGAATCGATTTCTTTGGAAATAAATCTGTTGCTTTTGATCGGCTGGGTGGATTTAGATGAATTCCAACATAACATTGCAAAGAAATACGGCACTATAATTTCGGCAGTTTTGACCTCATTAAGGAGCGCAAATTAGACATTAATTTTTTTAATGCATGTGAAATGTTAGATTCTGATTAAATTTACTGCGTTATAACCCTTGATGAGATCCTTTAAACATACTTGCATTTGACCCGCAAACTTTGTATTGTCCAAAAAAATTTAGGACGTTGCTGGCCATAAGCAAACATATGTGTTGTATTATCATACGATTTAAATAGATTATAGATAAAGAAACTTGCTTTGTATGGGGATTCGATAACCAATATTTGCTTTGTATGGTGTACCCTTCCCCTTGTTCCTATCCGTCCAATTATTCGTTCAGTAAAACAAGTCCTTGAGAAAGTTATTGAAACCAAATTTGAGAACTCTCCATGTTATAGTTCTTTAGATATTCGACAATTAATATTTACTTTATATGGGCGGTACCCCTACCCTTAGTCCTGTCGGAATGTTTTATAGATTATGTTACTTTCGGGTATATTGGGATCATTCTGTGGAAATTTAATCAAAATTTTTGTGTTATATTTACGACTATAACTTTTTCTCCTGATTCGATTTTGGCACAGATATGAGATATAATGAATTTAATTTACATACAATTGTATAATTTTGTTAAAATCTTTTTCTTTTGCTTTTAAATTAAAACAAAAATTAAAATAGTTCTTTATTGCAATTTTTAGAGTGTCTCAGATATCGGTCTATATTTTTTTTTTTTTTTGGAAATGAAATGATTTTGCAAGTTTTAGTCTGTCTAGGAGAATTATAAACATTTGAAGAAAAAACCATTTCTAAAGCATAGATGCGTATGAGTTATACCATTTTAACTACATAAAATTTATTAAGTATACGCAAATAAATTTGTAACTTATTTTTGGATAGATGAATTTGCATGGATATTAACATTATGATAGCAGAGGAGTGGAGCACAATTACTTTGTGAAATTGGACTATAAGGAGGATTCATGGGCAGGAGTTATAGGTATGTAAAATGGATTAACAGTGACATACAATTATTTTAAATCTTGTGTCAAATTTTTGTTTTTATTTCAAAAATTCAAAAATTCAAAAATGCCAACTTATAGTCTCTGATAAGACTTTTAAAACAACTCTTTCAAATTCTACTTATCCCATTAAAATTTTTAAGGATCTTGAGAAATTATTTAATGTACATCTAATAGCATTTTTTAGTTTAGTTTTAGTTTAAGAATGCCCACATTCAATTTCTTCTAAAATGCATTTAAATTATTTTAAATTTGCATCCGAATATCTTACAGGGTTTTGTCGAGACCGTCTTGAATTAAAAAATTTTCTATTTAACAGTTATTTTCTAAAGTCCTAAATCCAGAATCTTAAAACTGATCTACAGGGCATAGGTCGCATATAGTAAAGGATATTTTACATCATGTATACATAGTTTACATTTCATAAATAATTGTTTACATAAAATAAATAACAATTTACATCAAATACATATCGAGTACACATAGTTTGCATTAGATAACAATAATTTACATCGATTAAACATTAGTTTACATCGAGTAGAGAGTACATTACATTTGGTAAACAATATATTACGTTAAAGAGACAATTGTTTACGCCAAATTATGATTACATTGAGTAGACAAATGTTTGTATTGAGTTAATAATCTACATTGTGTAAACAATAACCCAAAAATAGTAAAAAAGATTTTACATCGATGTTTACACATTAGATAATATGATCTTAATAATTTACATGAAAACAATAGCTCGCGATGTGTAATCATATAGTTTGAATTTAGTTAACAAAATTTTACAAAGATTAAATAATTAAATAATCGTGTAAAAATTGTTAGCAAATTATTTACAATAGATTACACAGTCTTAATAGTTTACATTATGTAAACAACATTAAGCAATAATTTACAGTATTTTACATCGCGTAAATAGTAGTGTAATGTAGAGTAGTCTATATTATGTAAATTTTTTTTTACAAAAGGTAAACAATAAATTACATGGTATTAAAAACTTACGTCGTATGAAAATTGCTTTGTATCGAACAGTAATTTACATTAAGTAAACAATATATTTCAACGAGTAAATAATTATTATCTTCATGTAAATAATATTTTACATCGAGTAAATAATAGTATATCAAAAGAACAACAGTTCCCATTGCGTAAATAAAAGTTCACATCGAGTATACAATAGTTTGCGTTGATAACATTGAATAAACAACAGCTTACATAAAGTAAACAATTATATACAAATGGTAAACAATAAAATACATGATCCCAATAGTTTGCATCATGTAAGATCCACTTGATGTCTAGTAAACATTAATTTTTAATTAAGTAAAATATATATTACAACGGGTAAACATCTGTTTTCATCGTGTAAATATTAATTTGCATTAAGAAAATAACATTTATCGTTGATTTGACGAATTTTTCATCTACTATATCTAGAAAATAGTAGTTTACATTGGCTAAATCGGGTAAACAGTAATTTACATTGTGTAAACAATAATTTGTTACGAGTAAATAATTGTAAGCATGTTGTAAACAATATTTTACCTTGAGTATATAAATGATTATATCAAATTCACAATAGTTTACACCATGTAGATAATATTATAGTGAATAGAAAATAGTTTACATGGTGAAAAAAATAGCTAATATCGAATAAATAAAAGTATACAACGAGTAAACAATTGTTTACATTGAGTATGTAATAGAACCTTTGTTAATTTTTAATAAATCATAGTTTACCTCGAGTAAAAAATAATAAGCTTGGAGAAAACAATAGTTAGCCTCGAGTAAACAATAACACTTCACACTGAGCGGACAATATTTTACATTTAGTATTGTTTATTTACTATTAGTAGACACTACTTTATTGAGTAGACAATGGATTACATGGATTAGGTAATTGTTTACATCTAGTAAACAATACTGTACATCAAATAAACAACAGTTTGCATCGATTAAATAATTGTTTACATTTAGAAAACAACACAACATTTGTTTCATAAATATAAACAAAGGTTGTTTTTATGTAAATAATAGTTTACATCGAGTAAACTGGAGTTTATATTAGGAAAACAATGGTTTATATTTAGTAAATGATAGTTTACATTTATAAATAATAGTTTACATTGAGAAGAGCTAGTTTACATCGAGAAAACAATAGTTTTTTGTCGAGTAAACAATAGATTACATTTAGTAAACAATAACAATATCCGGTAAAAATAGTTTACATTGTGTAAACAATAGCTTACAATGAGTAAAATAACAATTTTAAAAAATTAAAAATAGTTTTAATCGATTTAACATTAGATTACATTATAATACTTTTCTTCATGTAAACCGTAGTTCAAATTAGGTAAACATTAGTTTACAACAGAAAACAATAGTTTGCAACGATTAAACGGAATTTTCTTGCAATTAAACATTTGATACCGATTTACTAGTGATTGGATTCCCGAGGGCAATAACTTATGTTTTGTAATAACTAGTTTACATCATGTAAAAAATTTACATCGAGTAAATAATGACCTATTTTTCTCTACAAGTAATCAATAACTACTTACCTTTTTTTCTAAGATGTATTTAATGAAAATTATTTTTAATTTTAATTGTTTTGAACATTTGATTTATTATTTCTTAAATTTTTCTTTGTTTCTTGTAATTTTATATTGTTGTTATTAATTTTTTTAATATTTTTAATATTAAGAATAATTTAACATAATTTTTTGTTTATTTTAATAATTGTTTATTATTAGGATAATACAAATACATTTAATATTAATAATAAATAAGTTTAATTTAATTATAAAATATATACTAAAATTTAAAAAAATCGTACAAATTAAATAAAAACGTAAATATTTAATTTTATTTATTAGTTTTGGCTTGAAAATTATAGTTAAAAAATTAAATAAAAAATCAAGCATGAATATTCATTTTGCAACAAATGCAAAAAAAAAACATGAAAGAATGCAATATTCGGCTAAGCCGAACCTTAAATACCCTCCACCACAAATGCTGGGAAGTATATACTTTTTATTTCATGCATACACACTCACAGACTTATGCAATATATAAAAGTTTTTCTTAAATATAAAACAGGAACACTTAATGAGCCGCAAAAATTATTTATATTTTTGGCTATAACTCTTTTTGTTCATAGAACCGATTTTGATTAATTTTGGAAGGATGATGTACATATAGCTTTATGTCATGGCGAAATTACATTCTAATTTGTCGATTTATTATTAACAATTTTACAAAATTTTTTTCTTTGAATTTAAAGGTTGCCTCAGATATCGGTCTATATCTTTTAAAATACTGAAATGATTTTGCTGATTTTAAATAGGAAATTTCTCAGGACTATAACAAATACTCAGGCCAAATTTCAAGGAGCTCTGTCAATTATTGTGGATATAAGCGTGCCTAAAACTGACAGACGGACATAGCTAAATCGACTCATGTATGGATTTGATGTAAGAATATATACATTATGGAATCTCAGATGATTCCTTCTTACACACAAAATGACAAAGTAAATATCATCACCCTTGTGTTGGTGGAGGGCATAAAAAAGAAACTTCATTTTACTCTGAGAGTTAAGTGGAAAAAGAGGAGATTCTAGTGATGATGATAATTAATTCAAAGAGTTTTGCTCTTAACTGTGCAACTCAGAGCAGAGTGACACAGAGTTGTAATAGAAGTAATAGAAAGTGGAAATATATCTAATACTATTTTTTGCTTGTATTTGTTTTTTATTTAATTAATGTTTTTGGTTTGCTGTAATTATTGTTGTGGGATTTTTTTTTATTTAAATTACTAATTTAATTCTTTTATTTAAATTTTACTCTTTGAATAATTTAAAAATTTTATGTTCAAGTTAAAAATTCTTAAATTTAAAAAAAAAGATATTTTTTATTATTTTTACTTTAATTTTTTTTGTTTTTAAATAAAAATTTAAATATTTTTTTTTAATTTTAATATTAATATTTTTTCATTTAATTAATTATAATTAAAGTTGGGTTTGTGTATGTTTTTGCGTGTGTGTGTGTGTGTATATATTTAATTTGACTAGCACATATATTTCTTTTTGGGTTTCATCATGCGAATACGTCATTTGGAGCCGATGCCATTGGCTACCAATGAACTCGGCTGCGGTGCGTTAGATGCTGTTGATGTTGCTTGATTTTGGCCCGCTTGAGCATGGGCTGGGGCTTGTGAAGGTGTGGGTGGAGAACGTGTTAAAGTACCGCGTATATTGGCGGTTAGGGGTATTACCTGGGAAGTATGCTTCGTCGAGAGATCAGTAGTACGGGTAGTGCCACAAATCTATAATTTCATTTGGTTAAAAAATTATTTTAGTCTTCTTCTGACTATAAAAATAGTTAATTCCAAAAATTACCTGATGATGATGTTCCCAATCTTTGTGTTGACAAAATGCCCCACAATATCGTGCCAAATTACAGCCAGAACAGGTTTCTGTTGCCTTACGACCACAATTCCAACAGGCCTAATATTTATTCAAATCAAACACATTAATCTCAATATAATTTCTTTCAAAGAAGATCCAGCTTACTTACATTCTGACTGGCGGTAATGGAGGGTGATTTATTATCAAGTTCTCTTTCATTGCCGGAATGTCGACTCATTTCTACAAAAAACTTTTCCATACGCAAACGTTCTTGGGCCATTACCTCGGCAGCGCGCGTTTCAGCAGCCACAACTGCTCTTTGGATTTCAATGACCGCTTGACGTTTGACCTGTAAAGTAAGAAAATTCAATTCATAAGAATATTTTCCCAAGATTGATAATCTAATAAATTCCTACTTGATTGACAGCATCTTCAGCGTTTCTTTTAAATTCCGCTACTTTTTCCTCAGTTTGCCTGCGTATTTCCATTAGTGTAGCTGGCGTAATTTCACCATAATTTGGTTGTTGAGGTTCAACACCACGTTGCTGAAGTATTGTTATGGCTCGTTTAGTTTTGTCAACCATGGCAGATATACAATTTAACATGGTGTGTATATTCTTCCATTCCTCCTCACCCTGATTGCCAGATGAACCACCAGGTCCACCACCTCCCGGACCACTGCTAGCGGTGGGCATAACCGAGCGGGCCAATGGCCGATGAGAAGAAGGTTCATTGCTGACAGCAGATCTCAAATCACGCTCATCTCGGTGATTGGTCTATAATCAAATAAATTCCAATTAGCTGTAGGTTCGCCTTGAAACCCTAAAAGCTAAACTCACCTTTTCCATTAAATTACTAAAAGATCCTTCTGCTTGTGTATTATTTGCTCCCGATGTGGAATAATCAAAAATCGTTGGTTGTCCAGTGGAAAATGGCATACGTGATTCATTCTGTGGGGTATGGGGATTATGGGCATGCAAGCGTTTGGCTGGTGGATATGAGGCCATATAATCATTCCATTCTTGGGCACCATTATGACCATGTGGTTCCATTAGAGTATCAGAGGGTCGTCTTTTAAATACCAGACTAGTGGCAGTATTGCCATTCGATTGACTGTCAATTTGCACAAAAATGTCACTGTATTCAGCCGGTGGCCCATGAGGAGAAAATTCCATAACCGAATTCTCATTGGTGGTAACATACTGTAAAGTGGTCTAAAACCAGAGATGATAAAGTTTAAGTTTCTCAAAATCCACATTCAAACTTACCTGATTTGTAGCTCTAGCCAAGGCCACAATTTCCCTCTGCAGCAATGATATATGATTCTTTAGAAGCGGTATAACATACGGTCTTAGGGGCAAATTTATAGCCTCTTGCAAAGCCATACGAAATTCATCAATACTTATGCCACCACTGCCCAAAGATAAAACTAAAGCTCGAACACGATCACTCACATCGGGATGTACATCTTGTGCCAATTGCACTAAAGAACCCAAAAATTTACGTATTTTACCCAATAGACGGGCCTGTTCGACATGAGCAGCAGCTGCTGCTGCCGCTGCTACAGCAGCTTGTGCACTTTGTACACTAGACTGTGAGGGTGGTGGTGTGGTTGTGGCACCATTAATTACTGGTGAGGCGCTGGCATTACGATTTGGTCGGGGTGGCGGTGCCAAACTGGAGTGATGTTGATGCAATTGCGGAGACATAGGTGAACGTGGAGCTACTGCTCTGGCAGATTCAGGTGAGTCGGGTGTGCGACAGGAACGTGAATTGCTAGTTGAAGTGGCGGTGGGATTTGCACCCGTATTGGTATTGTTACCGTTCGACGTGGTTATGCTGGAATCTTTACTGCTGCTGGAAGAATTTGAATTAACTGAAATGAAAGATGAAAATTAAGAAAATAAATTTAGATTATCGAACATTTTTTCACTAAAAAAAGGCGAGCGGAAGGTCTTTCAAAATATTGAAAAATCACCAAAAAATTCAGAAATTTTGTTTATGGGTGGTTTTTGAATGTATGAAATAAGTATAAATGTATAATTTTTGACCAATTTTCCTAATTAAAGGAGCTGAATATGGCCTTGACCTTTCTTTTCTATAAATCAAATATTCCACATTCGAGTTCAACAAATTTATCAAAGTACTTTTGCGGACATTAAAATGTACCTTGTTCCCAACCACTACATTGTACATAGAGGGCGCTCTTCTAACTCGTGACAGATATGAAAATAAGATAAGACACATCAATTGAAATTAAATTATGTAACGCGATCAGATCAACGAGAAGACGAAATTTTGTAGAACCTCAAATAACAAATAATTTCACCGAAGTAGAATATAGTGTCGACGGAAAAACAATGAAATTCCCTATAGGAAACTGTCAGATAAAACAAGACAATACCTTAACCTTTTTATTACCACCAAGTGTTTTGCAGACAGACAAATGCGTTCAAGAATATTGTGGGTTCCTGTCATGTTGTTCTATCCCTTCGATGGTTTTAACACTGGGTGAATACATGCTCAAACCGGATTTTACATTGTCTGGCTATAAAATCCCCTCTTGCTTAGGAGTTTGAAGCTGTACCATCTCCTATCATATTATTGATAACTTCTGTTGCAATGCAACATCACATCGGGAGCGTAACGACCTTCTAGCGATTTTGTTTTAAAACACAGACAGCATGAAAGTTTTCGAAAGGCATCACCAACAAATAGTACTATATGAAAGGACCCTATAAGTTTTGATTCCCGCGAAGCCTGCCTTAAGTCTCTGGAGAAACGAAAGTTGTTATTTCCCAGTTTCCATTCCCCACTGTCTCGATATTGGTTCACTATTTCTGTATCTCTCCACAAATAAACCAAAACATCCATTGCTGAAGCTTTGGAGGAACTTTTCTTCATGGTCGATCTCACAGCGACAGTAAAAAGTTGTGAAACACACACAAAATAATACTTCGCGAAGGGCTTCACCAACAAACAGCCCAATATAAGGGGATCTGATAAGTAAGTAAGATCTGGTTCCTGTGCTGCCAGACTTAAGTCTCTGGAAAAGGTTTTTTTATTCCCCAGTTTCTTTACCAGACTGTCTCCATGTTGGTTCACTATAATTGTACCTCTCTTTCGCTTACTTTCACAAATAGACCAAAATATCCGTTACTGAGACTTCTTGCACTTTCACATAAAACAATTGTCAAGGAGGATCTTGTCTTCATGGGAGATCTCACAGTAACAGTAAACAACATGTGAAACCCAAACGATATAGTTTATCGACACTAATTTGGTTGTAGAGGGAACAGTGAATTAATTGTATGTAATAGGCTCAACTACTTCATCGTCTCATGGTGTATCAAAGGTAGACAATAAGTGAGCATAAAACTAACTGTTGTGTGAAGGGATTTTAGAAGAGACTAAAGGTAATCAAGGACAAGCCCATATAGAAACTACTAGTCGGAAACTTAGTAAAGATAATAGTGGTGTTCCTACTAAGACTAAAGGATGATCTAGTTTGGGACAGACACCAAAGACTGTTGGGTTAACAGTGGGTTAACTGTAATTCATTGGAAAAATTTAACTCTTGTTGCCAACATATGTTTAACTTTCAACAACAGTAGCAACAATAATAACAACATATTAACGTCAATTTGAAATCACAAATGACCAACCAAAATGCAAGCAACAACAACAACATCAGTTTCAACAACACCAACAACAAGCATTAGAACATATATATGGCAAATATGGAACAATATTAAATATTGCATTTGTATTGCAAGTAACATCATAAAGCAATTTATACAAAATGTTGCTAATTTATTTACCATGTTCCACAAAATGTTCATGTTTTTCTTTGCTGCCAAAACTGCTGCCGGTTGTTGCAAAATGTTACATAACATTATAAACATTATCTACATGTTCTCTTATATATAACGTATTCTACATTTCGCCTAAAGTGTTAGATGATGGGTGATGGGCTGTATATACTTAGATAGAATTTTAAGTCCAAGCAAATGGTCAATTTACAGCAACACACAGGCAGATTCTTTCACTTTGTGCAACAACTAAAAGGAAAGAGAAAATCATTTGAAAAATGCATTAAAACTTATGATAAAGGAGCAACAGTATCCTGGCTATTGACCACCCACTAACTTGAAAACATCTTTTGAAAAGTTGGTACACATTTTATAATATTTATACTTGTTATTCCTTTACTCCTTCGTCCGTTTATCTAGTCATCCATTCATGTTGTTGTTGTTTAACTAATGCATTTATGATGTGTTGGACAGATGCTGTTCATCGTCAGGATGTTGCACAGTGTGTCTAAATCGAAAATTTTTTTAAATAATTCTGTACTTTTGCTTTTGAACTCTTCAAACTATCTTAATGAAATGTCTTATGGTTCTAAAGAGTTGAAAGAGTTTTCGAGTTGACTTCGAGTAAAAGTCCCTAACTGGTCAAGGGCACTGTAGATGACCTTTCAAAATTGGCCACAACGAGAATGTTGATATTTTTTAAATTCCCTAAAAATTACTAATGAAGAAACAAATTTTGTATGCAAATAGTGAGATTAAAAAATTCTAAACACACATTTTTCATTACCGGTAATCCAAGTTTAATTTAATTGTTTTTGATAATCAAGTGACCAGAAAATGTGCGTACTTAAATTATTAAATATTTTTAACAGAACCCAATTTGGTCCTACAAAAACTTGGCCAAGAAATCAAAGGTCTGTCGTCAAACTGTTTCCGACGTTATTTAGTAGTACCGAGAGAACTTGTCCATTGATAGAAAACCAGATTCAGATAAATTTTAACAAAACTCAATTTGGTCCTACAAAAACTTGGTCAAGCATTCAAAGTTCTGTCGTCAAACTGTTTCCGACGTCCATTGATAGAAAACCTGATTCAGATAAAATGAATGGTCAACATGATGCTTCTAAGGCCAAAAAAATAGAAAACATATCGAAAAGAGCTCCCAACACGTCCTGCTAAAAAGGATTTAGAACATACCAGGTGAAAAAAATTTCTGACAGGAACACAGCTAAAAATTTAGAGGCCAAAAACAGGGAAAGAAAATTGAAGTCAAGTTTTCTAAAAATATATTCTTGTTGCATAATGGACGATGAAACGTACGTTCTGGCAGATTTTTTGCAACTTAATGGTGAACAATTTTGTGTTGCAGTTACTCGAATCATAGTGGAAGAATAGTTTAGAACACAAAATCAGTCAAAATTTCTCGAAAAAGTATTAATTTATTTCTACGGGCTCTTTAAATACCGAAATGTAAATTAAGGAATTTTAATAAAGAAAGGCAGCTTCCGTTCATAAGTCTTCACATGCACCTCTATATAAATATAACCCTGTTACCACGAGATATTAAAATCGAAATAAATTTTAACCGATCCATATATTTACATGAATTATTACCTGAATATTTTCTCGAACTTTAAAGAACATGGCACATTTTTTTATAAACAATTTTAGGACCTACCTTCTTTTTACCTCAATTCATAAATAAATTTTCGACGAATTTTTGAAATATCAACATATCGGAGTTGGCTAAATTTGGAAGGTTAACAATTACGCCCATAACCTTGAACTTTGGTTCTTTACTCCTGCAAATTAACTCGAAAGTTTCTTAGCTATAAACATTTGAAATTTCATTTAGATATCTCTACACGTTCAAACTTGAAAGAATTATTTCCAAAAGAAAAAAAAAACTAGTTGGCCACACTGTTTGTTGTCTGTATGTGTGGGAGTGTGTTTTAGCCTCGTAATTGTTATATGTATGTGAACTCCTTAGAAAGGCATTGTCTATGGCATCAAAATCTGTTTATGAATGTATGCATATAATACATATGAATGTTTACATTGAACAAATGTTCATTGTAGTGTTGAACATGTCCTTCTTCTTCTTTTATTTATTTAACAACTTTTTTCTAGGAAAAAGCAAAAACAGAAACCAGTTACTGTAACAAGGAAGCCACTAACAAATAAATGTATATTTTATCTTTTGGTCAAATATCAAAATTTTAAATTTAAATCCATTTTAGAGTCTTTAGCACATACATATGCACATACATATACATGTGTATATAGTCCTTAATCCTAAATTTTAAATAAATTTTTCAGGAATACAAATATTTTATTATTAAATCAACAGATCCTTTAAAATGATGTTGAACATATATTTTGGAGATATAAGTAGAAAATGTTTTCCTTATGGGAAAATCTCTTTGAAATTGATACTGGAAGAAGTAATGTAAGATGTATCTCTATTATGTTGCACAATGGTTCCCAAACGATTATTTTTAAACGATTCTGCATGTTTTAGCTGAGATGTCTTCCAACTGATTTAGATGATTACAAGCCTTCAGCTGTGGCCTTCCAAATTGGAATTATATTTTTTAGATGGAAACAGACTGAACTAAACTTTGGATGGAGCTCGCTCCTATTCAGTTCATATACATTCTGGATAAATTTTTTACAAAGCAATTAAAAACAATTTATGTTTGGAACATAAATGGTGTCCCAATGGGTTAGAAGGGATATATACAGGATTGTTTGTAACTTCCATAATTGTGGATTAAGACCCCCAAAAGTATATGTATTCTGCATCGGTACGAAAACAAGAAATTTATTGAGCTATGCCGCTCTGTCTGTCCGTCCATTCGTGGGTCGGTTTACATATATGATATGTTTATCAAACGATTAGAAATGCTTTCGAAAATATTGTCTTTGAAATCTTTGAATTGGTTCATATATTGCTCAGCTATAAGCAAGAAACTGAAGTTATCGCATTCGGGGTTTTTCTACCTTCTGGAAGAATCCACACAAGTTAGACACTTAATTTGTTCATACATAGATTTCAATAAATTTGGCGCTAAAGACATGAAATTAATTGGACCATTAGTTCCTCAGTTATAGGCAAAAACATATTGTCCTGTATTTTGAATCCCTTATGAGACCAATGGACTTGGTTATGAAAATGATTAATTGAAATTTTTATTCCGAATTTAATATTTTTCATTTTTCAAAATCGGTTCATAAACCACCGAGATATGGTTAATTTTTTCCCACGTGGTTGTTGTTGTTTATGACTATAGGAAAACAATAACAACGTTTAAAATAATATTTTAGAGATTTTCGCCATTCTACTAATGCTGGAAACCTTATTTATTTACTAATGGATCAGAAATATTTTTGTGGATTTTTCATAAGATATAATAAATTCGATTAGGCCATTAGTTTGCAAAATATGGACGAAAACTTACACTCCTGAGGCAGCTACGGAATTAGTTGCTACGCAGAAAAATTACTAATTTTTTCCTCGAATTTTGGGTTTTTTTTTTAAATTTTCAAATCGGTTCATAAATAGCCGAGATATTAACAATTCTTTATTTTCCTTGTGGTTGTTGTTGTTGTTGTTGGATATTGAATTGAAAACAATAACAATGTAGGGCAAAATAATATTTACGACTTTTTGAGCGTTCTATTTAAGCTAGAGCCATAAAACATTACAGTAATCTCTCCATTAGTTTCCGCGATATAAGCAGAGACTCATTTTCCGACGTTTTGAACTTCCTACGGGATACGTGGACTTAATTTTGAGGTAGAAAAATAGCAATTTTTCAAAATTTTGATTTTTAAAATTTTTCGAAATCGGTCCATAAAAAGCCGAGTTATTACTTACTTATGTATATTAATTCAAGTATAGTTTTAGTGAAAGCAAAAATTACTCGTGATCTGAATAAATTTTCGGATGCATATTGTGTGCTCTGGAAAATCTATGTGGACTCATATAAAGGCTATAGTAATGGCTGTCATTTTCTCCTTCTTCTACAAGTGATGATATTATGAAAGCCTTTTTGTAACAGGGACTAAACATTAAATGTTAAGTCCGTTGCTTAAAAAAACTCAAAGAATTCCTTATAAGCAAAGGTGAAGGCATGGCCGATTTAAAAACTTTAACTTCCCTTTTTTTAAGTTTTAAGCTCAAAATAATATAATTTATATATATATTTTAAAAATTTTTTGGTACCTGGATTAAACTTAACTTAAAAGGACTAAAATAGACAACGATATAAATTGATTAGAAATTTTATTAAAAATATTCAAGGACTATTTATATGTAAAACTCTTTTATATAAATTTATAAATGATTAATTTTTGCCGAATTTAGAAAAACCGAGGTGGCCAACTTTGAAGGGTCACCGACTATGCCTTTGACCAGATAAGGACTTTTTCTTTAAACTTCCTTGGACATTTTAAAGTGATTTTAATTCAAAAATTTTGGACATCTGTCCTCCCTTTATATTATCAAAATTAAAAACAATATTCGCTTGGAAATTCTTTTCACATAACCTAACAATTTCATAATTCTTTTTAAAATCTCTTTGTGAAATATTTTGCAAAAACAAAAATTACTTTTAAAACATAAATAATATTTTATGTTTTTTCTTTAAAAAAATGACAAGTATAATTTTTGTTAAATCTTGTTGTTGTACACAATAATAAATAAATTTTATCATATTTTTATACCCTACACCAACGGAGGTGTTTGAGGTATTATGCGCTTATGCTGATGTTTGTAACATGCAAACAAAAATGGCGTTACACCCACCTTCAAGTATATGTTTCGACTCAGAAACACTTTCTGAGTCGATTTAACGATATCCGTCCGTCTGTCCGGCAGACTGTTCATGTAAAAGTTGTGAACAATCTACAGGTTGCAATTTTTGAAATGTCAAGAGGAAATTTGGTATATATTATAATTTGGGCTTAAGAACAAAGCCTATTGAAATTGGCCATGTTTGGTCCAACATTTCAGGTACCTTCCATACAAATTTTCTTGCCGGAATCGGGCTTTAAGGTCATAAAAGTCCTAAATACAAAGCGATTTAGATGAAATTTGACATAGATAAGTCTTATTATACTCTAAAACTATGTGCCAAAATACGCGAGTTTCGGTCCATTATTTCTCATAGGTCCCGAACAAACAACCTTCAAGATATCACTTTTAAGGGTAAAAATCTCATATATACGTTGATATTGTAACAATAATTGGTGAATTTATAATAAATAAAAGCAGAAATCGATGTGCCAAATTATACGAGTGTCGGTTAATAATTTTTTGTAGCCCACTTAAAAATTAATTTTAGTGTCACAGTAATGTACGTTCTACACACTTTAGAATAAATCTGGATATCAAATTATACGAGGATCGTTCATTAATTTTTCATAACTACTTATTTTAAGCGACAATGTGGTATAGGGTATTAGGTATTTGGGCTTGACCGACTATACATTCTTACTTGTTTATATTTCAAAAGATTTTAAAGCATTTTTTTCTGAATATTTTAAATAAAGTTATTTTTTGAAGAAATAATAAACACAAAAAACAAACTTGTTAAGTTTTAACATTTACAAAAAAACATATTAAGTTTTTAAAAGAAAATGTTAACATTTAAAACAAATATTTTTTTGGATTTTTTTCTATGTTTTCACATTATAAATTCATTTTAATGTTTAACAATAGAAAAATGATAATAAAATTGCAATTGAAATTTTTTAATAATATTAAGTATACAATTTAATAATGCAGAATTTTAGAATTTGGATCCAAACACTTTATTAAGGAACTGTTAAACTAGACAAAATGAAGTACGGCCGGAATCAGGGGGAGAGGTGTTCCCCATATAAAGAAAATGCTGATTATCGAATACCTAAAGAATCACTACACCAAGAACTTTCAATTTTGATCGCAATAAATTTTTCAAATAACTGTTTTACTGGACAGAATAAAGGGTGCATAGGATTAGGGGGAGAGGTGTTCCCCATAGAAAGAAAATGTTGATTATCAAATATCTAAAGAACTATAACAGTAATAGTTCGGAAATTCAAGCCCAATTACTTACTCAAGTATTTGTTTTACTAATATAAGACGGGTAGGATCAAGGGGAACGGTACTCCCATACAAAGTAATTATAAATAATCGAATATCTAAAGTACTGTACAAGCGGGATTATTTAAATTGGTTCCCATCATGATCAAAAATGTAGGACGAATAGGACTATGCGGAGAGGTACTTCACCCACTTTATAAGGGCAGCAAAGCGTACAGGGTCTTAGCTAGTATATAAGAAAGCTTGCAAAATTCAGAAAACTCTCACAATATGGATGAATGATTGTTTTAAATATCTTTGATGAGAAACAATTAACACGCGTTAAAAAAAATTATCCTGGAGCCACTATAAGGTTCCACAGTTATAATACTATAATCCGCTTATCGCTATACCACTAAAAGCAAGCACTAAATCAAAAGTTATACGATTATTAAAAAAATAATACTCCCTCTTTATGAGTGTGTTGGTATATAATTTATCATGCTTCTATAGTGTTAGTGCCATTGTAATAGTGACATAACAAGTGAAAGGTTCTGTAGCTGTCAACTTCCTCATGGAATAGATCTATTTTTAATATATTTAACAGAGATTTATTAAATTTAGTGTCTTGATTTTGATGACACTGCGTTAATATATTAATGATTTAACACGACCGATTTGATATATTTTTCAATAAAATCAGAAATATCTCAAATAACAGTTAAAATTAGGAAGGAAACTTTATACAGCTGTCAGAAACAGTTATTTAATGTTACAGAATGGAGGATTATATTGTATTAAAGTTTATATTTGATTATTATCTTATATATAATATATAAAATAATTTTTTAAACTAAATGAGAATTATTACTTAAGAAAGCTCTTTAAATAAACAATATATTTTCTTTTACTATAACATCAATCTTTAAGTACAATTTCAATTTTTTTAATTCTTCTATCTTAAATAAACTGTTTTAACATCCATTTCAATCAGATATTTGTTTTTGGTATAAAAAAAATTAAAATCCATGTGAATTTATGCAGGTGTTAATATTATCACAAGGTGAAAATTTTCTTTGAAATAACAAAACATTTTTTAAACATAAAATTAATTAATATTAATACTTTTATATACATTTTTATACACTCCCTACAACAATAAGAGATTAATGAAGGTATTTAGGGTATATCATTTTACGAGTGTCATCACCCTACGGTTCTAAAACGATTTTTCTGATATATAACTATCGAACCATTAAAAATATCTTATCATATTTATGCTTGATTATAGATGAGATGTTTTCGAGTTGATGAGGAAGATTACAGATATCCAAGTGACGACGAGGATAACGGGAGAAGTCTACGATTCGTAGACTTTACCACTTAATGATATATTCATCTCACTAGCATCAGATCCAAAAAAATATAGCCCTTGTTTTATTAACATTTTTTATATTTAACCCATTATCATACATCCACTGATATATAGAAGATAGATATTTTAGATCGAAAATTAACAAATTTTGAATAGGGCTCTGCTCAAAATGGACTGGGTTCATTTTAATTAAAAATGTTAAATTGTTTGGAACAGAAGGTAAATTTAATCAGTGTTGAAACTTTTTCGGAATAAATCTGAAAATATACGCCCCACCACAACAAGTATTAATAAGGGTACATCTGCTTTGTCATTCCATGTGCGACGTCAAGAAGGTATCACATATATGATATATTCATGCATCAAAATCTGAGTCGATTAAGCTACATCCGTCTGACTGTCTGTTGAAAACATGCTTACGCCAAACTGTTTCCAATGTTATTAAACAGTTCCGGGAGAACTAGTCCTTTCATAGAAACCCGGTTTAGGTAGAAGGAATGGTTCGCATTATATTTCCAAAGATAAGAAAAATCTCCCAACACATCCGATATGAAAGCAGCCAGGTTAGCTTAGTGCTCCTACTATTAGAAACAAAAAGCTTAAGCTAATGCAGGTTAAAAATCACACAAGGATCAAAAAGCTCTTGACAAGAACGCGACTGAAAGGTAAGAGGACAAAAAAGAAGTCATGGAAATTGAAGCTAAATTTAAAAAAATATTCTTGGTGAATTATGGATGACGAAAAGTATGTTCTAGCAGGTCTTATTAAGCACCCTGTTACTGTGGTAAACAAGCCCTTGATTGGTATAAGAACAATAATGTAATATTTGTATCAAAAGAGGCAAATCCTCCAAACTGTTCGGAGCTAAGGCCATTGCAGAGATATTGGGCTCTTGTTAAAAAAATTGAGGAGTACAAAAAGTGTCAAAGTGGAGGATTTTAAATAGAGATTGAGAAAAGAGACAGACAGCCCTATGAAAATGTTAATGGCAGGGTTTCGGAATAAGATTCAAAATTTCATGAATTGTGGTTAAAATTATAAAAATATTTTTCTGTGTTGATTCAATCAAATAAAAAATATAACTGTGGTTTCGTTTTTATTAACACATATGTATGTTAGGAATTTTTCGATCTCACTCCTTATTATTTCCAAAAAACTAATAAAATTATTTCCAAGCTACAGTATATACTAAATGAGGAAAAGACGGTTGATCTGGTTAAAGTATAAAACCCACTTTAGACCCACATTAACTTATAAAGCTGACCAAAAGAGTTAATACACACAGAGAAAAATCATTGTAAAATTAACTGAAGTATAAATAACTTCTTTCAGTTATGATTTTGCTTCATAGACAATTAATGGTTATTTAACATTCACAGTGAATTCTTCTTCTTAAATGTTTACTACTTGAATTTTCAATACTTAAAAGTAATTTTAAAAATTTATCGTTGTAAAACGTAAAAATGTTTTATTTAAACTAAATGAAAAAAATTATTCGATCTTAAATCAACTATGTTCAATGTTGATTTTGCTTTATATTTTTTCTCTGCGTGTAGAGATTTAAAAAATCCCTTATCAGATATTTAATGAGGAATGTACAGCGTATACACACATTTAGCAAACAGTTGTAAACACCAACATTACTTAAAACCATCTTGCAACATCTAACAAATAAATGATGCTTGTTTGGTTTGTGGCAATTTGCTGATCCAAGTGACAAAAAAAAGAAATCTATAAAACACTTATTTACAATTTTGTGTATGTAGACATACTTTTGTAATGGCCTTCTGTGATGACCAACACCAATACTACTAAAAACCATTACCAATACCAACACCACTATCACCAACTACAACAACAACAACATGTACAATATGATTCCTAATGTTGCTGTCTAAAATATTTGGTTTGGTCATATTTTCGAGGAGGTTTTTGGCAAAAACCAAAATTGGCCAATCACTTGTGACAGTTGTGGAAAATAATGAAATAAATGTTAAGGAAATTTAAGAGATAAAATACGGAAATTTGTGTAACTCTGTTATAGGAAAATAAAATGCGTTTAAATAATTTGTTCACAAAAAAGTGCTCACGAAGCACATTATCACCGGTTTAAATGCCTCTTTAAACCGGTAATAATGAATACATTATTTTGTATTAGCTCCCATGCAAATATTCTCCCTGGAATGGGTTTTTAAAATCATAAATATAAAGCGATTTTAACGAATTGACTCAAATAATAAAAAAAATAAAATTACACGAGGTGCACTATTTCTCATAGGTTCCATACAACCTTTCTTCCAAATATTACATTTATATTGTTATTGTAATAAGAATTGGTGAAATTAGGATTAACATAAGCAAAATACGTTGTGCGAAATTTTGCGAGGGTCGGTCCATAATTTCCATTATCACCCATATGATTTTAGGAGTCACAAATACCACTTATTTTTAAATACCAAAAAACTCTAAAGCATAAGCATCATAAACGAGGGTTGTTCATTAATTTCTGGTAATTTTAATTTATAACCAATAAATAGTCGGTCTTCACCGACTATAACTTCTTACTTGTTTCATTAAAAATTGTGAATCTTCAGGATTTAGCTATTTGCATTATACCCAAGATATTGAACCGATTTTATTGATCGCAAATGCCAATCTAAATAAGTCTTCAGTGAACAATCTGAATAAATTAAATCATTGAAATTGATTCAATAATCCACCAATGACCATACCTAAATCGATTCAGATTACAGTATATATATTGACTAAATAATGTTTCATACGTAATGACCAACTTTATATATCCTAATTGATTATTTGTGATGGGGGAGCGTATTTGAATATTAGAAGTCTCATTTACTATAATCTAAGTATGTGAGTGTGTGTGTGTGTTTGTATGTATTAGTTGCAGATGTAAAATAAGGAAATGACATTTTGTTTGTCATCTCTTTTTTCCGATAATTTTGTTAGAAAAATGCTAAAGTTTTGAAATAGTTTTTTGTTGTTCTACTCAACTTTAAAAAATTGGTTAGAATTGTGTATGTGTGTGTGTGAGGGTATTTATAATACATACTAGTTAGAACCCGGTGCGCTTTGTCGCCCTTATAAAGTGGGTGAAACCCCGTCCCATGGTCCTATGCGTCCTATATTTTGGCCAGTATAAAAAGATCATTGGGAAAGTAATTGGAACCAATTTTTACAGTTATTTACATATTCGATTATTATGGGAGTACACTTCCCCTTGATCCGTCCCATTCTATATTGGGGTCGAATTCGAGCACTATTGCTGTTATAGTTCTTTAGATATTTAGATAGATTTTATTTTTATTTTGTCCAGTAAAACGCGCTTCATTTTGTCCAGTAAAACAGTTATTTGAAAAATATATTGGAACAAAATTTGAAAATTTAAAACATTTTTTTTTTTTGTATGGAGGCTACCCCTACTCCGTGATCCTATCCATCCTTCACCTTGTCTAGTAAAACAGTTCCATGATAAAGTGGTTGGGAACAAATTTGAACATTCTCGCTGTTCTTATTTGTCATGTATGAGGGCTACTTCTTTTCCTGAACCTAACCGCCTCACATTTGGCCTCGTAAAAATGTTCCTTGAAAACATTATTGAGATCAAATTTCAGAACTCTTGCTGTTATAGTTCCTTAAATATTTAATGATCAATATTTGTTTTATATGGGTGGTACCTCTCCCCCAGATTCAGATATTAGGCAGCCTATAAGTCCCAAATAAACAAACAGACAAACAAGGTTTAATTTTTATATATAAATAGATTAGCAGATGGTGTCATATTGACGTTGTTGCTGTTTTTTTTTTTTTTTTTGGGTGGGTGGATGTTGGGTTGTAGAGAGGGGTAAAATATTTTGAATATTCCTATAGTTTTAGTATTTTTGTATATTTACAAACTATTTAGTTTTGAAAATGGTCATTTGGGAAAAAGATGTCGTTATGACCAACAAAAAACAATGGTCCAACATAAAATGTTCCTTTTTGTTGCAAATTTTTAACAAAATTTATTTTACTGGGAAATCGAGAGGAAGAGTTTGGAGAACAAGATGTGAAAAAATTATATGTGGCTTTTAAAGTTATTGGACAACATGTGTTACATTTTATGTATAAAACAAAAAAACAACAAACAAAACTAAAACCAAACTAAAGTAAATATTTAATTGTGGATGGCAAATTTAAAATAATGACTTTATTTCACTTTTGGCAAAAAAAAAGGACATTGAATTTGATAACTCAATAAATTTATAAAAATTTTATGAACATTTAAGGAGTTTCTAATGAAAACCTATTTCTGGAAGATATAAATAATAAAATATTCCCTTCACTCATACGAAATCTAGACCGAATCTAATAACCAATAGGACTTAAACACACTGTTGCCAATATAACAAATACGTTTTATTTAAATGTATGTTAAGCTTATTTCGATCTCACTTCTTAGTGGCAGCGGAGGGTATAAAAATAGATTTTGGTCCTCCAAATCAATTTGTAATTAATGGAATATGTAGAAAGGGAAATCTGCAAGTTTTGATCAACATGATATTTAACATATCGGCAGTAGAGAAATATAAAATTTATTTTTGACCAGAGTTATGGGGACTCAAAGTTAAGTATCACGAAATATAATAAAAATATATTCAGTTTTTGACTTATTTTTTAACTCAGTTATTTTTTATTGAAGGGTTTCTACAAAAATTTTTGTTTGAATTATGATCAATTCCCATATATCGGTCTATAACTTTTTTTAAACAGCATTAATCCGGCCTAATTCATGAATTCGAACAACCAGTCTTGGCATGTTAATATTCCAAACAAACAGGCGGAGAGGCACATCAAGTTTATATACACAATGAGGACTTAGGTGATTACCTCTTGGCATTACATACGCACAAATTTTCAGAGCTTATAACTCCATAATTATTGTGAAATATATTAGAAAAAATTTTCGTCTGTATTTTGAAGTTATCTACGATATCGGTCTATAAAGTTTTTGCTATTGGACCGATTATTATAGGTTTTGAATAAGCAAAATTTCAAGGGAAATGGAGAAAGCTTTCGATTCAGATCATGATCTGTTAAAAGCATATATATACTATATGAAGAATTATAATACCTTCTTGACGTTACACACGGAATATTTAACTTTCAGAAGTTGCGTTAAAGGAGGAAAAAAACAATAATTATTAATAATAAGCTGGAGATATTTTAGAGGTCATATCAGATATTGAACCACCATTGTTGGTTTTGATTGGGAAACAAATACAACAAGAAATGAAATTTCAATGAATTCGAAAAATCAAAAATTTAGACCCAGATTATCTACAACTTATAGGGTCTTTCTCAGATGTATGTTTATAATAAAGACTGTAGTATAATCTATAGTATAATCTATAGTGTCTCGACTATAGTATAATCCTTAGTGGGGACTATAGAATGGGATATGGTATATAGTCTGAACTATAGTTTCTTAGATGTATGTTTGTAATAAAGTCTGGAGTATAATCCACGGTATGAACTATAATATACACGACTATAGAATAACCCTTAGTGGGGCTATAGTATGGGCTATGGTATAATCTATAGTCTGAACTATAATTAAGTCTATAGTCAGGAGTCTGGATTACAATATAGTCTTTAGTCTGGATTACAATATAGTCTTTAATCTTGACTACAGTCTGGACTCTAGTATAATCTATGATATGGACTATAGTATAATATATAGTCTGATCTATAGTTCTTATGTGGCATTACAGACTTTCACTACTTGAATTGTTGAGGGATCTAAAAAAGACCTGATTCTGCCCCACTGTGTAGTGCAGTTTAATTATTCTAAAAAATATTGCATAAAGAATATTGAATGAATTTTCTTAAAAATTCTAATAATTTTTCTATGAATTGTTTGTTCAAGTTAATGGAATTTTTCATTTTCTCTTAATCTCTTAACATCAGGGGAAATAAAACATAATGTATTCAGCATAAACTAAGCAAAAACATAAAAATAAATTGAGAATAAACTCTTAAAACCCCAAGATTGTAATATTGTCACATAAACTATTCAAATCAATGATGCCAATGAAAACAACTTTAAAAGCGCTTTTTTGTGAACTATTAATTTCATTTTTTATAATCGAGAGTTAACGTTTTTCATCCTTTTAGATTATTTTTTCTTTATATTCTGTCAATTTTTTTCCCATCTTAAATTTACGTCCATTTCAATTGACTGCTATTGGCTGTTGTCGTTGTTGTTGTAAGCTTTAACAGTTTACTTTTGTGATAATAATTTGTGGATACAGCTGCATCTATGTGTATGTTTTCTCAGTCATTCTACCATAAGTTTTCTTTTACTTGTTACACCCTCCAACACCACAAGTAGTGAAGAGGGTATATTAACTTTGTTATTCTGTACGTAACATTAAAAAGATCGCATATTCTTTATGTATTCTTATATCACATCACAATCTGTCTGTCCAACTTTTTATCTGTCTGTCGATCTGTTGTGAGCACGCTCACATCCACAATGATTGACAGAGGTCAATGAAATTTAGCTTGAGTATTTGTTAAAGTTTTAGTTCCTATTTTAAATAAGCAAAATCGGTTCAGAAAAGATATAGACCGATATTTGAGGCATCCTCTAAGTTCAAGCAAAAATTTTCCTCACCACCACCACAAGTGGTGATGAGGATATATTAACTTTGTCATTCCATGTGTAATACCAAGAAGTAATCATCCAAGACCCTATAAAGTATATATATTCTTGCATCATATCAAAATCTGAATCGATTTCGCTATGGCCGTTCGTTGTTTTTAGCTTAAGAAACTCTAAAATAAACCCAAATTCTGTTAAAATTCGGCTCAATTATTTATCTAATCTTTTTTAATTTAGATTAATAATTTACCCAATCTCGGTCCTCCATTTAAGGACCCTTCCAAGAAAAGGTTTTTAAATTTGATCCACTTTTATTGAAATTAGATACAATAGTTTTTTAAACTGTTTATATAAAATGGGTTTCTACTTCCTTATAATCCAATTTCCTGGAATATTGTTTAAGGCTCGAAAAGGTTTTTTAACATTTTTGCACAGTATTAGTGGTAGAGGGTATGGAAGATTCGGCATAGCCGAATATTGCATTCTTTCTCTATGTGTTTCTTCATTCTTTCTTTTGAAATATTTTCCATACTTTAAATATTGTTTTTCAATTTTTCTTTTATCTCTGTATATGTGTGTCTATTCTCTATTGGTATGTATTGTGTTTGTATTGTTTGATGATATTCATTCATACTAAATTCATACATTTAAAACATCATTTACTAGGATATAAAAGTGTGAGTATGTGTGTGTGTGTGTGTGAATGTAGTTAACTTTTTTTGTTGGATAATACATCATCGTTCAATACCAAATGTATACAAAAGTGTATTGGAATATAATGCAAGTGTTTGAGTGTTTGTGTGTCATATTAAGTATCGTCTATCATCATCTATTGTTTAGTTAAATGTTTACACAACAGATGGTTTTTTGTTGTTGTTGTTGTTGTTGCTGTTGTTTTTTATATCCTTAATTTTTATTCTTTTGTCATAAAACATTCACCTAAAGCAGACAATTGTTGTATTGGTTTCTTTGAACTTAATCCTGTCTAAATATCTTTTAGCAGGATTAAGTTTTATGGGAATTTCTTAAATGGAAATAAACTTAAATAATCCAAATGTAAGAAATATTAGGTGTAAAACTTAAATTTGGCCACCTCCTATCTGGTTTGTGGGCAGCATTATCACGCCTAGAATTTATTGTTTGATTTTGGTAAAATTTAGGTGGATTTTTTTTTTGCTTCGTCTAGATGTTTTACACAGCGCATTCGATTGATTGTTTCGAGGTTAGATTTGCGACCGTTTATTTCTAGACAACTTCGGAGGACTATTTTACACAGCGGTTTCGACTGACTGTTTTACAGCAGCTTTGGTAGACTGTTTTCCTAATCGACTTTTTGTAAAATAATTCTGATAGTTTTGAACAGTTAGGGAACCTTTACATAGTTACAGCTGATATGCTTTCAAGTTGACTTTCAGGAGTATAAGTACCTTTGGGTCTAGGGCGAAATCGGCCACCCTCCAAATTTGGCCAAATTCTAACAATTTACCAAAAATTCATTTGTTAAATGAGAAAAAAGAAATTATATTTTATATAGAAAGTCACTGCTAATATTTATAAAATATGCTCACATTTGTAGGTTATTTCTTAAAGCTTCATAGATTTACCTGTTGAAATAAACGTTCATCCCTGTTTATTAGTCAATTTTTTTAATAATTACAAGATTCTCTTTAAAATTCTAAAAACTAATGCTGTAAAAACCATAAAAATATATAGATCCGTTCAAATTGTAATCTTATCCGAATTTGCAATTTTCTTGGTATTTCCAAAAATGTGGCAACATTTACTTACATTTATAAGATCATTATTTTTCTCTGAATTTGTTTTCTAACCTTTTAAAGCATCTTAACAAGAATGCGGATAAAATAGAGGCAAAGATCTGCCCATCAGCCATAACCAAAATTTAGTTCTCAAATCATATGTTTTTCGCATCAAATTACTTTTCATTAAAGTTCTAATTATAATTATTGAACAAAATAATGTTAAGACCCGTAATGTTTCGAACAATATTTTTGTTACATGGAAAGATTAAGGTAGACCCTCATCAAAGTATCGGAAATTATGTCTACTTTTTAGAAATGTATAACATTCTAGACAATAATAAAAGTCGTTCCAAATTATTAAATTTTGATCTTTAAATCAATTTTTTTTTACTCAACTTTTCTTAACATTATTTTGTTTCTCCTTAAAGAAATCCCATAATTCCCAAAAAACTTTCGAAATTTTCCAAAAATGTTCTTTTATCACATTTTTTGCTTTACCTTTCTAACCGATATCGGGGAACAACAATTTTTTTTATAAACATTTTTGGATTATATCAAGCTTTAGGTTTTAGGTCTTCTAAAATTCCAGCTTTGCGATTGGAGAAATTTAACCAGAATTTAGGGTGTTCTAAACAAAATAGGTTCAATTTGAGAAACTCTGACTCTCCAAAAATTTAATTTTTTAAAACTTTTTTTTGTTTTTAACCCAAAAGCCAATAAAGTTAAGCCTTCAGTAAAATATAAAAGCGAAAATTTTTGTATAACCTAAAAAGAGTGTCAAATGTCGAAAAATCGACATTTATTTAAATTCAATTTAAAGGCTTATAACTAACTCGCTATTAGCAAGATCGTCCAAAAAGTAAAATTTTAAACTTTTGAAGCTAAATATCTCTTAAACTATAAGAAAATCTTCAAAATCGATTTATATTTAGAAAGAAAATCTTCAAAATCGATTTAGATTTCTGAAATCTGGATCGTTTTCAATATTTTCATAATCCGTGGTGACCAATTTTGGACCCCAGTTAGATCCACAAAGTGCAAACTCAAAACTTAAACTCGGCAACACTTCTACTATCACTATCTTATATATTACTTACCGGAAGAATA